>BLSH010099361.1:113731-148014 GCA_018402905.1 Glandirana rugosa | reverse complement strand
AAGAAAGTCTTAAACACTCCAGTCCGTGACTACACCTGCTCTTCCAGACCGAGTGTAGGTAGGTTTTCCACAAGGTAGCCCAACTCGATAGAAAAATATAGGGAAAGGATAAAATATGTCAAGTTGGTGGAAAAGGGTGTCTAGGAAACTGTTAAGAAAACGAAAGGGGTACTGATTATCAATCAACTGTGTTTACTCTTTTTAAATCATAACAACAACAGAAACTACCCAAATGACCCTGATCAAAAGTTTACATACCCTGGTGATTTTGGCCTGATAACATGCAGACAGGTTGACACAAAGGGGTTTGAATGGCTATTAAAGGTAACCATCCTTACCTGTGATCTGTTTGCTTGTAATTAATGTGTGTGTATAAAAGGTCAATGAGTTTCTGGACTCCTGACAGACCCTTGCATCCTTCATTCAGTGCTGCACTGATGTTTCTGGATTCTGAGTCATGGGGAAAGCAAAAGAATTGTCAAAGGATCTGTGGGAAAAGGTGGTTGAACTGTATAAAATAGGAAAGGGATATAAAAAGATAGCTCAACCCGATGGAACACCTTTTGGATGGATGTGAGCCAGACCTTCTCGTCCACATCAGTGCCTGACCTCACAAATTCTGAAAGAATGGTCAAACATTCCCATAGTCACACTCCTAAACATTGTGGACAGCCTTCCCAGAAGAGTTGAAGTTGTTATAGCTGAAAAGACTGGGATGCCATTAAAGTTCATGTGCGTGTAATTTCAGGTGTCCCAATACTTTGGGGTAATACAGTGTGCATATATATATATATATATATATATATATATATATATATATATATATATATATATATTCTGGACTGTAGCTGATAACTGCTGTGGAATGTCTCCCTGCGTTGCTGCTGTATTATTATTCTGCATTGTAGACAGGGTTGTTGACTAAATATTCATTAATGTAGAAGTGCAGGAGCCATTTTTAAGGAGACCACTTTGCAATGCTCATCTATGGAGTGTATCCAGTTCAGGGGGCAGCCATCTTGCCTGGGTCTAATTCAACCCTGGAGAACTGTGATTGTCTGATTCAACAGAGCATGGGGACTGTATTGAAGTAAGCAGCTATGTGAGGAAAAGACTGGGCTGCTGCTGCTGCTGGCAGAACCTGCCATCCAAATAGGGAGAAAAGTTGAATGTAGTGCCTGCCCCAAACTTCTGGGAGCCTAATGGTTACTACCAGGGATAGGGAGGACTGACATCACTTCCCAGGGCTGAATCCATGGCTATAATGGGGAGTTTAGAACAGTAATTGAGCACCAATCACTTTAGATAGTTTCAATGCTTTGTTGTAGAACTTGAAAGAAGTAATAGGAGAGAGGGTTAGGGGAGGTTTCAAATACCATTTTCAGATCACTGACAGACTACTTTAATCCAGAGGTAGAACAGCTTTCTCTTTCCCAGATCATAAATACTTGGATAGGCCCCTCACGCAGACCTGGCAGCCAGTAGGATTCCTGGACAAGCCTCTCTCAGAGACTTAGCAGCCAGTAAAACTCCTGGATAGGCCTCTCTCACAGACCTTGCAGCCAGAGGATTCCTGGATAGACCTCTCTCACAGGCTTAGCAGCCAGGAGCTAGTTACCACAATTTTGATTGCAGAATAGGATTCAGCTTCACAGCGTCAGAACCTTTAAGCCACCTGGTAACACTGTAGATACGTTTAGGTGTAGAATAAGTTCCAGCTTCACAGTGTCAGAACCTTTAAGCTGACCCGGCAACACTGTAAGCACAGTTTTAGATATAGATTTGTCCTCCAAACGAGTCACCAGGCCCTCCTGAGAGACCAGCCTTCTCCAGCAAAGGTCTTCACCTGGATCTTCTCAGCTTGGCTTGGCTTCTTCCACACAGGCAAGACAGCCTAAGGACCACCACAGGAATAGTAGGCCCTAGACAGGCTTCTGAGCCTACTTGTAGAGCTCACTTCAGCTGCATGTCCCCAGGCCAGGGGCCTGAGGTGAGAGAGAGCGAGCACATTGCTCTGCCTAAATAAATACCCCCTTCCCAGAATGCACAGTGGCAAGGAACCTCCTACTGGGTTTTTCTGAAAGAAGAAGAATTATTCATAGCTCAACCTAGTTGTACTTCTCATACTGACCTGTGGCACCAGTGACACCTACAGAGGGCAGTGAGAAATGCACAACCCTATTGAGAATAGAGCAAGACCAGCTAAACTATACAACCAGTCTGAGCTGTTTACAGCTCAGCCAAAAACAAAATTTACATTACAGCCCCACTTTTAGTAACAGGGGGCTACATTGAATAATGCCCTTGCTATAGGTGTAGGTTATTTACGTACCTCATGAAGCCTTGCTGGAATACTCCCGGTATGTTGCTAAGTGAGGCCAAGTCATTACTGCTTCCCTCCACTATCACAGGAGTGCGCTTTTTCTCTGATTCAAACTCCCTCACATGTTCTTTCTCTATTTAATGCAGTAGCTCTGAGCTCAGTGATTCAGAGTTCACTCCTGTGATAGTGGAGTTGAGCGTTAATGACTAAGCCTCACTTAGCAACATCCTAGCAACATCCTGAGAGTATTCCTGTCAGGCTTCATGAGGTACGTAAATGGCCTACACCTATAGCAAGAGCATTATTCAACTTTAGTCAAAGCTGCACAGTTTGTTTTTAGCTGCAGATGCCCCTTATCTGCATAGGCTGTTTTTTGGTAAAGGCGAACTTATCGTTTAAACATTTCTATTTCCAACATTGTGAATGTTTCTTTTAATACCTACACTAGTTTCCGCACTAAAATCCATGATAGCTTTTTTCCTGGTCTTACAAAGTAATAATTTACTATGTATATAATTTATGTATTTGGTGATAAATAACAACAAAACCTCTTTTCCATATTGTGCTTTGAGTTTGCAAGTGGATGCACAGATGCAAAGCAGTAATTTATTCCTTGGCTCAACATCTAATCTATCATACCCAGAAGAGCTATTAAAGGATGTAAGTAGTATTTACTGTGAAATATGCTTCCTAAAACATACTGTCTGGTCATATCCATGTTTTTTTAGCTGTTAGCAACCCTATCATATATGGCTCAAGCCAACAGATGTTACTAAATTTAGCTGTTGATCTTAGCATGAGTGCTTTTAAAACTCCATGCGCGAAACATTGACTCTCCATGTTAATTATGTTCCACAGAAGTTTTTCTAGTCAACACAAATGGCATTTTGCATAGTGTCCCAGTGATCTGTTTTTTGTTTGTTTTTTCATTTTTTTTTTATTTTTCCCCAGTTCCAGTACAGTATGTTACTGCTTGTTTTATGAACGTTGCTATCATCCTATTATTAAATTATATTTCTCACACTATGATTTTGGAGAAAACAATTGACCAGTGTTTGTAAAACCTATCCAACCTTTCTAATAAGCAAGAATGCCTATAATGCTGTGCAGTTGCTGTTTTCATTTCATGGTTTTTCAGATTTTAACCACTTCAATACTATGCACTTAGAACACTTTCCTATCAGACCAATTTTTAGCTTTCACTGCTGTTGTGCTTTGAATGACAATTGCGTGGTCGTGCAACGCTGTACCCAAACAAATTTTTTATTATTTTGTTCCCACAAATAGAGCTTTCTTTTGGTGGTATTTGATCACCACTGCGGTTTTTATTTTTTGCGCTACAAATAAAAGAAGACCAAAAATTTAGAAAAATAAATTCTCTGTTTCTGTCACAAAACTTTGTCAATAAGTAAATTTTCTCCATCACTGATGGGCACTGATGAGGCTACACTGACGGGCACTGATGAGGCAGTACTGATTGGCACTGATGAGGTGGCACTGATGGGCACTGATGATGAGGCACTTATATGGAGCAATGATGGGCACTGATAGGCGGCACTGATAAGCAGCACTGATGGGCACTGATAGGTGGCACTGATATGCAGCACTGATGGGCACTAATATGCAGCACTGACGGACACTGATACACGGAACTGATGGGCATTCATAGACGGCACTGGGCACTGATAGGTGGCACTGATGCGCACTGATAGGTGGCACTGGTATATGGCATGGGTAGGTGACACTGGTGGGCACTGATAGGTGGCACTGGTGCGCACTGATAGGGGCACTGGTGGGTAGATGCACTGATGGGGCCATTTCCCTGGTGGTCTAGGGCATCTGAAGATGGCACTGAGTGCCATCCATATTACCTGGTGGTCTAGGGTGGTCTCCCTGGTGGTCCTGATCAGCTCCCTGGTGGTCCCTGGTCGGCTCCCTGGTGGTCCTGGGTGGGCACATCCCTAGTGGTCCCTGGGCAGGCTCCCTGGTGGTCTTGGGTGGCGATCCGAGGGGGGGCTGCGCTGATATACCATCAGCACAGACCCCCCCGATAGGAGAGCAGCCAATCAGCTCTCCACTGCTCAGGTATGCAGACCCAAGCACAGGAAAAGCCGATAAATGGCTTTCCTGTTTACACTGTGACCAGCCGTGATTGGTCACGGCTGATCATTTGGTAAAGTGCTTCCGAAGGAAGCGCTTTAACAAGATCGGCAATGTGGGGGGTCAGACTGACCCACCACACCACCGACCGCCTGAGGACATCATATGATGCCAAGTCAGGATAATTCAACCTCTTCCTGGCCGTCATTCTGAATATGGTGGTAGGGAAGTGGTTAAAGGGGTTGATTTACTAAAGGCATATAGACTGTGCACTTTGTAAGTGCAGTTGCACTTATTTTCCCCAGATCTTAGTGAATATGCTGAAGCTCTACTGATCTCCGGCATCCAATCATGTGCAAGCAAGTATGAGTATTCTTTACAAAGTGAAGCTTTGCTGCATTCACAAATCTCTGGGGAAAATTAGTGCAAATGCAATTGCAAAGTGCATTCCCTACACATTTGCCTTTACTAAATCAACCCATTTGTAGCTCTAACGGAGCCATTAGCTTTGAATAGGTAGGCGGTGACATCAAGTTTTATCCGCACTCTGTATTGCAGGAGAATCTAAAAACTTACAATCAGATGTTCCCAAAAATATAAAAGGACCACTTTATGTTACAAAACAAAAAGGTCAGAAGCAGTAAGCAAATCCTTTTAATTTACTTCTGACAACCCTTTTAAAAATAGACAGGTCAGATTTATTTTACTTTAGCATTTCATTTTCCATTGTCTAAATGACTTATTGTACATGGCATATTGTAAGGATATGACAGCCAGATTAACACTGCAAAGCCATCACCATTAATTTTTCCATACTGCAGTGAGGTATGCACAGCAGGATATTCAGATTATGCTAAGCATAAATGAATGAGAAAATAACTCATTTTTTTTTTCTCTTTCAAGATGAAATGAACAATGTAACATTATAGAAGTCTTAAGTCAGCATAAGATCAGAACAACAGTGAAACTGTATGCTTAGGATAAAAGAAAATGTTTGTTAAAACCTTGCAGCAAAAAAATGATAAGATGTAACATGTTACATTTTGGAAAAGATATTAATTGCTTTTTCTTAATAAGTAAGCCTTAAAGCAATAGCAGCACATCCAAAATTTGATTAATGTATTCTATTCCTAATAGCCGTAAGAGAAAATGGTGCATTTTATTATTGAACAGACAATAACCGATTAATGGCTTATGAGTATTCAATGAAAATACAATGTGCCTTATTTATTAAAGCTTATGTGCATATGTGAAAGCATCAATCATGAGCAGATCATATCCTCGCAGTATTTAGTATGCACCCATGAAGTGCGTTGACACTTATGGACAGCTTATTGATACATTTGGTTTGCTATGAAGTCTAGAATTCAGTGTTCAACCGTACACTGATTAAACCTTTGCATGGCAAAAATAAAAATGTGATTTTCTCTAAAGGCCCCTTCATACCAGAACTCAGTCTTCTCATATTAGTTATTTAACCAGCTGCCGACCGCCATACGACTATAAGCAGTGGTGTGGCTCTGTCCCGCGAATCGCCGCTTATAGTTGTCACTTTAGTGCCCGGCGGCTAGGGGGCGATTGCGTGCCACAAGCTCCCTGAGCGGGGCCGCGGGTGGGGCAGACTCGATGTCCGACGGCAATTCGCGGTGCCCTGTGACAGAGCCAGAACGGGGAACCGCTGATGTAAACACGGTGGTTTCCCGTTCTGACAGGCGGCATGTCAGAGATCTACTGATCCCTGTACTCGGGATCAGTTAGATCTCTGGTTCCGCTGCCAACCCAGCTCCCTCACAGTTAGAACACGCCCAGGGAACACAGTTAACCCCTTCACTGCCCCTGCAGGTTAACCCCTTCACTGCCAATGACATTTACACAGTAATCAGTGAATATTTACATTTCTGATCGCTGTATAAATGGCACTGGTCCCAAAAAAGTGTCAATAAAGTCTGACATATCCGCTGCAATATCGCAGTCCCGATAAAAATCGCAGATCGCTGCCATTAATAGTAAAAAAAAAAAAATTTGTAAAAACGACAGAAAGGAATTATCATGGTTTGTAAACGCGGCAACTTCTGCGCAAACCAATCAATAAACGCAGATTGCAATTTTTTTTACCACAAATATGAGGAAGAATATAAATCGGCCAAAACCAATGAATACATTTTTTTTTTTTTATATATATTTTTTTTTTTTGGATTTGTATTTTAGCAAAAAGTAAGAAATATTGTTTTTTTTTTTTTTTTTCAAAATTGTCGCTCTTTTTTTGTTTATAGCGGTGACCAGAAATGACACAGAGGTGATCAAATACCACCAAAAGAAAGCTCTATTTGTGATACAAAAAGGATGCAAATTTTGTTTGGGTACAACATCGTACGACCGCGCAATTGTCAGTTAAAGCGTTGCAGTGCCAAATCACAAAAAGTGCTCTGTTCCTAACATGGGAAATCCTTCCGGGGCTGAAGTGGTTAATACATTGTCTGAATAATCTATACCAGATTAGGACCAGTTAAACAAGAAAATGTTATTTCCTA
Organism: Glandirana rugosa; assembly: GCA_018402905.1. NCBI lineage: Eukaryota > Metazoa > Chordata > Amphibia > Anura > Ranidae > Glandirana > Glandirana rugosa. The sequence goes on along the minus strand of BLSH010099361.1, from coordinate 141,060 downwards.
CAGCGGTGATCCTAGCATCTTTTTAATATATATTCCTAATAGTGAAAGGACTAAATTAAAAGCTAAGCCTTAAAATGTATGCAGAGTGCCTCATTTAACTTCACCGTACTTCAGTTATTCATCCAGGCATCGCTGTAGTGCACCAGTTCAACCCACTCCTTTTCGTGGTATTCTGAGGATCTGGGTTTCCCTGAATCTGATGAAAGAAATCTATTCATAAACATACCTACTGCAGACTACTTGGTGTCTCTCACATACAGAAAGGATGATAAAAAAAAAGGACAGAATAGGGCCTTAGTTACATGGGTATACTGTACTTTCAGTATGCACGCATCCTTGCGAAGGGCTATCTTTCCATGCACCAGATGGACAGGTAATCTGTGCACCTTCGTGCAGAACGTCCCATTCATGTCTAATGGGGTGCAAAGACAGGGACACACACATACATCTGTACAGGTGTCAAATTCGGACAAATAGCTGTGTCCATGTAACTGACTGTACCCCACTACACATGAATAGAACTGCCTGCATGCAAATGCATGGAAAACACATGCATCCCATGTGGGCAAAGACGGCCCTTTGCATGGTTGTACTCATAGGTACGCCCATATGAATGATGCCTAAATATGTTTTTCACACTCACCATTCCGATTTGGACCTTTCTGACAAGTTTAATATAGCTTAGAGTATAGGAGGCAGAGAAAGAGGGAGTTATACATCAAAAACTCCATTAAGTGCACTACCAGTGGCCATGTGAGAAGTTTTCTGGGTTCTGTTAGCCATGGATTACACAAAATTTGGATTAACCGGTTCCCGACCGCGCGCTGCCTATTTACGGCGACGTCGTGGACACATACCGTAAATAGGCGGCGATTTACGGACAGGCAGCTAGGGGGCGCGAGCGCACTGGCGGCGGCACACGCTCGTGCCTGCCACACTCTGGAGGAGTGTGCCCATGGCTCGGGCGGACCCGATGTCTGCCGGCAAGCCGCAATGAGCTGCCAGAGGGAAAGAACTGGGAACCGCCTATGTAAACACTCTTTCAGTGGCCATTTAAAAGATCCGCTGATCCCTATCACTGGGATCAGTTAGATCTCTTATGCCCATAACAGCCCAGCCTCCGCACAGTTAGAACATGCCCAGGGAAGACAGTTAACCGCTAGATCTCCCCCTGCAGGTTAACCCCTTCACTGCCACTGACATTTATACAGTAATCAGAGGATATTTAAATTTCTGATTGCTGTATAAATTGGTCCCAAAAAAGTTTCAAAAATATCCGACATGTCCGCTGCGATATCACATCGCAGATTGCCCACCAACGAAGTTAGCATGGATATCCACATCTCACTCCCACAAATGCTGGAGAAATTGCGACATGGACAGTAACTTAATGCACATCTGGTGGGAGTGTCCTTCTATAAGGACACTCTGGTCCGAAGTGGAAGCCTTAATTCAAGACATAACAAAATTGGTCAGACAGCTGACCCCCCAGATGGCGCTTTTCGGCCTTGAGACCTCTAAGTGGCCCCACGCTTTCCATCCCATAGTCACGCATGTATTAATTGCTATCCATTGCCCGTCACTGGAAACAAGTAGAAGCCCCCAAATTAAGGGAGGTAGTCAGTATACTTAATGATAACGCCCTGATGGAATACATGTTTGCCAAAACACAATTGACAACAGACAAATTTAGCAGACAGTGGCAGACATGGATATCCAATCCCAGAAATTCTCTTACACCTTAAACTTAAATTCCATATCTCACATAGTAACCTAACCAACCAGAGAGCACTTAACCAGATAAGCTCCCCTCTGAGGCTGGAAGGCGCCATCAGGGATAAATTGCTGAACTCATCATGGGAACTCGTACTTGTGAGCTAAGTAAACAAGTTATTTAACAATCTTTCCTCTGTTAACTCTATCACCCTCCTGCCCTTCTCCTCTCTATCCCCCACTCTCAGCTATCCCCCCCATCTCATCTCTTACAGTTAACTACCCTATACCCATCTATGATAGTTCACTGCTAAGAATTGTCCTTATTGTTGTAAACCCTAAACTTACAAGAAACTCTTGTTATTGATTGGAACCACATAAGGTGGTATATGTTGTTTGTAACTGACGCAATCTACAAATAAAATAGTTTGGAAACTTAAAAAAAAAAAAAATTGCAGATTGCCGCCATTTCTAAAATAAAAAAAAATTTAAAAACGCCAGAAATTAATTCTCATGGTTTGTGAACGCGGCAACTTTTGCGCAAACCAATCAATAAACGCCGGTTGTGATTTTTTTTTTACCAAAATTATGAGGAAGAATATAAATCGGCCAAAACCGATGAATACATTTATTTTTTTATATATTTTTTTTTATATGTATTATAGCAAAAAGTAAGAAATATTGTTTTTTTTTTTTGCAAAATTGTCCCACTTTTTTGTTTATAGTGGTGATCATAAATGACGCAGAGGTGATCAAATACCACCAAAAGAAAGCTCTATCTGTGGAAAAAAAAGAAGCAAATTTCATTTGGGTACCACGTCCTTCTGGGGGTGAAGTGGTTAAGGTAAACTGAGTGACCTTGCAATGTTTGCTAGTCTCATACCTGGCACAATCACCACTGGGTTTTTTTACTAAACAAAAAAAAAAGGGTTAAAAATTTTGATAAAGAAAAAGTTTTCTTAGTTTCTGTCATAAAATGTTGCAAATAATAATTTTTCTTCTTCACCAATGTGCACTGATGAGGCTGTACTGATGTGCACTGATGAGGCTGCACATGGGCATGGATGAGGAGGCACTGATGAGGCTGCACTGATGGGCACTGATGAGGCTAAACTAATGTGCACTGATAAGGCTGCACTAATGGGCACTGATAAGCTGCACTGATGGGCACGGGTGAGGAGGCACTGATGAGGTGGCACTGATGGGCACCGATAGGTGGCACTGATGGGCACTGATAAGCTGAACTGATGGGTACTGTAAGCTGCACTGATTTGCACTGATGGTCACTGATTGGCCCTAATGGGGCTGCATCGATAATCAGGACACTGATGATCAGTGTGAACAATGTACTCACTGTGCTGTCAGACTTGCCAGTTATTGACTATCTGTTCCTCACACAGAGACAGCGCATGAGGAAAGGAATGCTGATAACTGCCAAGTCTGTTTACATGTGATCAGTTGTGATTGGACACAGCTGATCACATGGTAAAGGGCCATGACCTTTTATTGTGATCTGTGATCAGCTGTGTCCAAAGGACACAGCAGTCACAAAGCTCACCCGAGGCACGGTTCTGAGAGGATACCCATAGATGCCCTCCCAGAACTGGAGATCCACACTGTAGCCACCTCTCAGCTAAAACTTGGGTTAAGTTACTGCGTGATTCTAATATTGATATCATTTAATACTTGCAGCAAACTTGTGATTACCTAGATAGTTCATCCTCAAGTGTTTAATTTTCAACCTACAGCCTGAATGAGGTTGAAACATCCATATTGGATTATGGCAGCCCATCTAGTGCATGGGCCAAGTTAGAGACTGCAATTATTTTCTATTGCTATACACTCCTAAATAAAGCCAAAACTTGTTTTGGATATGGTAGGGAAGCTTTTAAAGTTCTGTCACCTAATTTTTTGGTGTCTGTGTCCCATTGAGCAAATTTTTTTTCACGTTCCGTCTCTGAGATGCAACAGGAAATGTGAGGACATTTCTATAAAATGAGGGGATTTACCTTCTTAGACAGTTGTCACCTGCAAAGGTGCCTCGATTAGAATACTGGAATATTTTCCATCATTTTTTGTTCTGGTGACAACTGTGAAATTTTGGATTTCCCATCCATTAGTAACCAGGACAAATAGATAGGTTGAATCTATTAGTGGGGACACAGACATCAAATAAATGTCCCTGGGATTCAAATTATTCCTACTTTATCCAAAACGATTAAATAGTTTTCGTTATACATATGCATAATACAGTATATATGGACAAAAATATTCACACTCCTGCATTTCTGTCAGATAATGCACCACTTGGCCCACAAAATTATTACAATTACAAATGTTTAAGCATTGTCATGTTTATTTATTATATTATTTTTATATTATATATATGACACAAAAAAGTGGAGAAACAAAAAGCCAAATCTGACACATTCCACGCAAAACTTAAAAAATGGACTGGACAAATGTATTGTCACCTTCTCAAAATTTTAAGAAATTATCGCATTCCAAGTTTGCGATGCTCCTGTAATTTGTAATTAAACTCAACTGTATCAATTAACATTATAGAAATCACACCAGCAATCAGTTAAAATGATGAATAATTGACTCAAGCTTTCTGTTGTGTGTCTCTGTGTGCCACACGGAGCATGGAGAAGAGAAAGAGCAGCAAATAAATGTCAAGGATTCGAGAACAAAAATTGTGGAAAAGCATGGACAATCTCAAGGTTACAAGTCCATCTGCAGAGTTCCTGTGTCCACTCTGCACAACATTGTCAAGAAGTTTACAGCCCATGGCACTGTAGCTAATCTCCCTGGATGTGGATGAAAGAGAAAAAATTATCAAACATTGCAACAAAGGATTGTTCGAATGGTTGATAAAAAAAACCTTGATCAATTTCAAAACAAATCCAAGCTGACCTTCAGGCACATGGTACAACTGTGTCAGCTCGCACTATGCATCGCCATCTGAATGAAAAGGGATGCTATAGTGGGAGACCCAGGAGGACTCCACTGCCGACACAGAAACATAAAAAAGCCAGACTGGAGTTTCCCAAAACTTACCTGAGGAAGCCAAAATCCTTTTGGGAGAATGTGCTATGGATAGACAAAACAGAATTACAGTTTTTTTGTAAAGCCCATCATTCTACTGTTTTCAGAAAAAGAAATGAAGCCTTTAAAGAAAGAAATACAGTCCCTACATTCAAACATGGTGGAGGTTCACTGATGTTTTGGGGTTGCGTTGGCACTGGAGGTCTTGACCATGTGTGGCATTATGAAATCTAAAGACTACAAAAGAATTCTGGGGTGCAACGTAGGGCCCAGTGTAAGAAAGTTGGGTCTCCGTCTGAGGTCATGGGTCTTACAGCAGGACAATGACCCAAAGCACAAGTCAAAAAGCATACAGAGATGGCTTAAGACAAAGCACTGGAGAGCACTAAACTGGCCAGCAATGAGTCCAGATCTAAATCCCATAGAGCACCTGTGGAGAAATCTCAAAACAGCGGTTGGGAAAAGGAACCCTTCCAATCTGAGAGACCTGGAGCAGTTGGCGAAAGAAGAGTGGTCCCAAATTCCAGTAGAGAGGTGTAAGAAACTCACTGATGGTTACAGAAAGCAATTGATTTCAGTCATTCTTTCCAAAGGTTGTGCTGCCAAATATTAAATTGAGGGTGACATTAATTTTGTCCAGTCCATTTTTTTGAAGTTTTGCGTGGAATGTGTTATATGTGGCTTTTTGTTTCTCCACTTTTTTGTGTCATACCAATACAAATAACTGAAATAAACATGAGAATGCTTAAACATTTGTAATTGCAACAATTTTCTGGGCGAAGTGGCGCATTATCTGACAGAAATGCAGGGCTGCCAATATTTTGGGCCATGACTATAAATATACATATATATATATACATATACAAGTCAGATCTTTTTGTTTAGAATATTATGACATGCAAACAACAAAGATACTTTTCTCCAAAACAAAATGCATTTTCAGAAAAATAATTGTTGTAAAGGTTCCATCTTGGTGATTAAACCAGTCACTAACTATGGATCCTCGTGCTTTTGGTTGATTATGGGAAGGGGGGGGGGGGTTGTGTCTCTTCTGAGAAGGCGATGTGGGTCAAGTTGGCAAGCTTCACAGACAATGTTCATGTACATATCCAATGTTATGCATTTCTTTTTTATGCACTATATGTTTTGTTTTATTTTTTGGGCTCATCGAATTGTGGTGAGCGGTCCTTGAATGGTTTATTGAATACTATATGTGTTATTGAAAACAATAAAACTCCTTTTCCCTAAAAAAAAACAGTCACTAACTGTACATATTGAAGGCAAAACCAGTCTGTAAAAAGTAAAAATAACCAATAATGATCAATACAGTGAAGGTTTTGGACACTGTCTGTCGTAAATACCTTTTTCTTGTACAGGCTGGTTTTACTTTCATTATGTGCAATTAGTGACAGCGTACTTTAAGCTGGTAGCTGTGCTACAGCAAATCCAAAATATTCAGTCCCAACATAGCAACTTGATCAACAGTTGTGGAAGTATTCAAAAGGTTAAAGAAGAATTCCAGGTATAACATTGTAAACATGGATACCATTCAGAGTATACTTTGCATTTTTTCAAAGAATGCAAAGTGTTCTCTTATTGGACAAGGTGGAGAGGTGGGGCGGTGATGTCATGAACTTCACCTCTTCCAACCAGAAAATGGTTTGCATTCATGGAGAAAAAGCAAAGCATACTTGGAATGGCACCCATACCAAGAAGCCAACCTCAGGTGTTTGCAATGCAGCAGGGCAGCTGCTTGGCACAGGACCCAGAAGCAAGTGGTGATAAGTGGATTAGCGATATCTATTACAGTGTTTTCCAGCTTTTATAGAGATCCCACAGATATAGGATATGCATAGATAAATTGATCTCGGGTTCACAATGCAGCTACTTGGCAAAGGAATTGGAAGTAAGTGGAGATCACTGGAGTAGTGGCATCTACTACTGGGTTTCCAGCTTCCAGGAGAATAGACCAGGTATCCATATACATAGTTACATTGGTCCATGATAAACCAATGTAACTATGCATAAAATGTCATACCTGGAATTATTCTTGAAGCGGCTATTTTATATAAAGACCTGATTTTTCTGTATGGTTAGCTGCTTCACTTTAAATTCCGACTACAAGCAACCATATAATTGTCAGCCATCTAAATGGATACTGCACCGCATTACAGAATACGCAAAATATATACAATAAATTATATTGCCACAGACATAGGTTACATACACATACACATAGCCATGCTGAATCCAAGCAAAAACCCTACCCTACCACTCCACAACAATTTTAATACTTTGCCCAAGACAAGGGTGTGAAAAAGGAATGAAGTATAAATGAGCCACAGCCTGCTTTTCATTTTAGCATCACATAGCACAAAACAAAGTCTGTGCATTTAAACTGAACTCCAGCCTTGCACAGATTTACAGGTGAGTCTCCCTACTAAAAAAGATTACTCTAATTTCAATGCAAACTGTGAGCTTTAAAAACGTCAGTAGGGAATGGTCAAACACCCCCCCAGTTCGGTTTGCACCAGAACTTGCGAGCAGACAAAAAATTTGTGCGAACACGCGGACGCAGTTAAAATCAATGGGACTGGAACATGAAAAATCAAAAGTGCTCATTTTAAAGGCTTATATGCAAGTTATTGTCATAAAAAGTGTATGGGGACCCGGGTCCTGCTCTAGGGGACATGTATCATTGCAAAAAAAAATGTTATATCAATCATTTTTTCAGGAGCAGTGACTTTAATAATGCTTAAAGTGAAACAATAAAAATGAAATATTCCTTTAAATATTGTGCCTGGGGGTCCCCTTAGTCTGCCTGTAAGTGGGCGCACCTCTGTGATGTTTATTGCATAGCCAGAGCAAAATTACATTTCCAAAGGAAAAATTGTAATGCTGTAAAAAGCATTATGTTGCCCACCCCCCCTCCCCAGTCCATACCAGGCCCTTCAAGTCTGGTATGGATTTTAAGGGGAACCCCGCTCCGAAAATGTTTTAAAAAATTGCTTAGGGTTCCCCCATGAAGTACGTAACAGACCCTTCAGGTCTAGTATGTATTTTATGGGGAACCCCGCCCAAAATAAAAAACAATTGCATAGGGGTCCCCCCCAAAGTCCGCACCAGGCCCTTCAGATCTGGTATTGATTTTAAGGGGAACCCCGCATCAAATTTAAAAAAATGGTGTGGGGTCCCCCCTCCCAAATCCAAACCCCACTCTCTGACCCCACTCTGAAATTTAAAAATAAATTGCATAGGATTCCCCCACAAAGTCAGTAACAGACCCTCCGGTCTGGTATGTATTTTAAGGGGAACCCCGCACAAAATAAAAAACAATTTGCGTAGGGGTCCCCCCCCAAAGTCTGTACCAGGCCCTTCTGGTCTGGTTTGGATTTAAGGGCAACCCAAATTTAAAGAAAAACGGTGTGGGGCCCCCCTGGATCCAAACCAGACCCTTATCTGAGCATGCAGCCCTGGCATGGCAGGAGGGGGTGGGGACGTGCGAGCGCCCCCCCCTCTGAACCATACCAGGCCACATGCCCTCAACTTGGGGAGGATGCTTTGAGGTCACCCCAAAGCACCTTGTCCCCATGTTGATGGGGAGAAGGGCCTCATCCCCACAGCCCTTGCCGGTGGTTGTGGGGGTCTGAAGGCGGGGGGCTTATCGGAATCTGGAAGCCCCCTTTAATAAGGGGCCCCAAGATCCCAACCCCCCTATGTAAATAGGTATGGGGTACATTGTACCCTTGCCCATTCACCAAAAAAGGTAAAAAAAGTAAAGTGTTAAAAAAAACAAGAGGCAGTTTTTGACAAGACCTTTATTGTGTAAGATAGCTCTTTTTCTTTCTTCTTTCTTCCTCCATCTTCTCCTGCCCCGATCCTTCTTCTGGTCTCTGCTTCTTCTTTCAGTCTTCTTCCTTCCTCTCTAGGTCTTCAATCTTCATATTCTTCCTTCTTGTTTCACCACCCTTGCGCCCGCTGCCACAGCCATGCCATTCCCCTTCAGAGGCATCACCCATTTACGTCACCGGGGTAGACCCCCGCACCTTCTTATAAAAGAAATGTCGAACTGAAGACCGCCCATTCTGGGAGACGCCTCTGGAGTGGATGGCACGGGTGAAAGAAGAAGGAAGAAGAAGACGAATATTGAAGATGAAGAGAGGAAGCAAGAAGACCAAAAGAAGAAGCAGAAGACCATAAGAAGGACTGGGGCAGAAAAGGATGGAGGAAGAAATAGGAAGAGCTATTTTACACAATAAAGGACTTGTCAAAAATTGCCTTTTTTTTTTTTAACACTTTACTCCTTTTTTTGGTGAATGGGTAGGGGTATAATGTATATAATATAGCTATTCACATAGGGGGGTCCAGATCTGGGGACCCTCTTATTAAAGGGGGCTTCCAGATTCCGATAAGCCCCCCACAGACCCCCACAACCACCGGCAAGGGTTGTGAGGATGACGCCCTTCTCCCCATCAACATATGGAAAAGGTGCTTTGGGGGTGACCTCAAAGCATCCTCCCCATGTTGAGAGTATGAGGCCTGGTATGGTTCAGAGGGGGGGGGCGCTAGCTCATCCCCACCCCCTCCTGCCATACCAGGGCTGCGTGCTTGGATAAGGGTCTGGTTTGGATTTTGGGGGGGCCCCACACCATTTTTTTTAAATTTTGCACGGGGTTCCCCTTAAAATCCATACCAGACCTGAAGGGCCTCATACAGACTTTGGGGGGGACCCCTATGCAATTTTTTTTATTTTGGGCGGGGTTCCCCTTAAAATACATACCAGACCAGGAGGATCTGTTATGGACTTTGTGGGGAATCCTACGCAATTTTTTTTTTATTTCAGAGTGGGGTTCCCCTTAAAATCCGTACCAGACCCCAAGGGCCTGGTTTTGGATTTTGGGGGAACCCCACATCATATATATACACTAGGAAGGTATATATATATTCATGCACTGCCTGCACTAACTGACTATATACAGATCGCCCTATCTATTTATATATCTAGTATATATTTCACTCTACACTAAGTGACTGTATACAGATCGCCCTATCTATCTATATATCCAATAAAGATTTCACTCTACACTAATTGACTGTATACAGATCACCCTATCTATCAAACTATCTAGTATATATTTCACTCTACACTAAACTATCTATCCATTCCTAAATGTCAGCAAGTCAGACAGATCCCATCTCATTTTCTGGCTGCAGGACATCTAGAATCATCTAGTCCTTAGCTACCCAACCTTACTGACCTTGGCCTGTCCCTTTGAAACATTGTATTTTGGTTCTTTCAACTGTGGAGGCTCAGCATTATATGTGGGCTTTACCCAGGTGGATCTGCATGTAAATGCTGCTGGCCCAATTACGTTCACTTCTCCAGATTGGCAGCCGTCCCTCAAGCCATTTTTATATAGGCATAACTCCTCCAAAGAGCCAGCCCACTTCTTGCATCAAGGCTGAGGATTTTAAGAGGAGTGAGGCAGGGTGCTGTGATGTATTCAGGAAGCTATGTACAGCACCCTGCTTGTCACTAACATCAGCCATGATCCATCTGCATCGCATAGAGAAGCACAGTCTGTATTTAGAAGCATAAAAATTCATAATACACATTACATTTATTTTTTATATGGCATATGTTCTTTTCTTAAAAGTACAATTAAAATGATTTAGAGATAGACATTGCTACTAATTCATGTGTCTTATTTTATCTTCCCTGAAAATGATAACTGCTTTCAGTTCAAGAGATTGCTTAGCCGAGGTCTGCCAGGCCAGATTAGCCATCTTAGCTTCAAACAGCACGTTAAGTAAATTAAAGAAAATTAATTTACCAAAGTCTAGACTAAAAACTGCATATACTGTGATTATTGTATTTGAAAAGTGTAAAAAAAAAATAAAAGACAATTGTATTTTTCATTGTATTATATACCCATGTAGCCCAAGATGAGTGAGTTACCTATGATGAGGGAGGCAGGGTGCTGGCACTCAGCCATGATCCACCTGCATTGCACAGAGAAGCAAAGGGACCCAGTCATGGCATGCATCTAAAATAGGATGTGTCATAAAAATAGAAAGGCATTATTTAAAAATTTCATTAAGGCCTCATACACACGGACGTTTTTTGACGCCGGCATTTTCTGGCATTTTTTGCAGCTCTCCATGTTAGTCAATGGCCCCATAAAAATGTTGGTGTTTTTGAAAACTAAAAGAAGGATGGGGGGATCCCGCGCTATAGTGGATATGAGTATTATTATGGGGCAGCTGCCCTCCTGCTTTTCCAAAGGAAAAAAAGTGCTTAAAAACAGTATATCAGGAGATGGCGCTAGCCCTGGGGTACTCGTCCTCTGCAGACTTAACCCTTTTATACACAACACCTTTGTTTTAAAACCAAATATAAATGAAATAAAGTGCTATGAGTGACAGTGTATGTAAACGTGTATGTAAACCTTGAGCTGTGCGTATCAATCTGTTTATACAAGGGGTGAGTGAATTATACCATACATGTGAAATCAATAAAAATTATTAAAAATTATAAACAATATAGCTATATATATATATATATATATATATATATATATAGCTATGCGGGGCCATCGCACACGTACCAACGTTTTGACGTCACGCTCGGGTTCGCGGCTTTTGGTGTAGGGAGCGTCAGCTTCAGTGAGAGGAAGGGAGACGTCTCTTCCTCAAACGGTAGCCGAGCTACCAATAGCGTGCTGTTTCCCCACACCTCCATACTGTGACCCAGCAAGACTTTTTTATATATTTTATTTTGGCATTAATAAAGACGATTTTACACTATATTGGATTTTCATCCTTTCACAAGCCGGAGGATTTTTTCCTTCCTGGGACGCTGGTTTGGAGCAGAGGAGGACCTACTAGGAGATCATTCCTGGACAGACCGGAAAAGGGGATCCCAACCCAAGCTGACTGGGTTAAAGATTCAGCAAGGCGAGTTACCCCTGTAGGGGTACCAAACTCTGGTGAGTGGGGACACAGGAGGGGAGCACGGATTGCAATCACTGGATCACGTTTGCAAGTGTTGAAATACTGTCACTGAAAAACACTGAACACATTTCTAACTTCTGGAACTCTGCGCAAGATTGTTACTGTTTTTTCACTTATGGACAATATCATAGTATGATCAAAATATCAACAAACATTACTGCTGCATGTCAATGAAAAGTCGTATAGCTATATTGTTTATAATTTTTAATAATTTTTATTGATTTCACATGTATGGTATAATTCACTCACCCCTTGTATAAACAGATTGATACGCACAGCTCAAGGTTTACATACACGTTTACATACACTGTCACTCATAGCACTTTATTTCATTTATATTTGGTTTTAAAACAAAGGTGTTGTGTATAAAAGGGTTAAGTCTGCAGAGGACGAGTACCCCAGGGCTAGCGCCATCTCCTGATATACTGTTTTTAAGTCTGTGTTTTTGAGCTGTAGATGGCATTGGCATTAGTGAGCTGAAAGTAGAACCCATGGCCATCGCGTTCTGAGGCTGTAACGTTTTGGCATTTTTTGATGCCGACGCCGCAAAACACCAACAAACGCAAACTAATATTGTACCGGCGTTTTCTGGCGTTTTTTGACGCCAATGTTTTTAGGTTGAAAAATAGCAGAGGGATGATTTTTTTAAAAAAACGCCTATTGATGCCGATGCTCACTTACGCTCACTAACGCCGATGCATAACGCTGAAAAACGCAGATTTTTTTTCCTTCACGTCGGGCCCGACGTTTTGTTTATTGTTAAAGGTACGCCCGTGTGTATGAGGCCTAACAGGTTGATGAGGGAGGAAAGGTGAGGTTTTCATAGTTCTGAGCTGATATATATGAAGGGCTCCCTTTTGGTATTTGAATGCATGATCCCTAACATTCTGGTGTTCTAAAACATTGCCCTAGCTCTGTCCAAATCCACACTGTAGACACACAGAGAAGCAGAAGTAGAAGAAGGCATCCATTTAAAATGGCATAACACTGAAAATGAATACAGAGGACATTTCACTTACTATTACTAAATGTGAAAGTGCCTGTCATGTATATCAGTTGATGTTAGCACCCATTGCTATGCTAAAAAAAAATACCTCTTTATTGGAAATGTTCTTGCAAATCGTTTTCTCTCCCTTAAAGATAATGTTACTGCCATTCATATCAGTAAATCTAGACATGGGCATTTCCATGTATATTTTATCATTATCAGTGTTTTACAAAAGCTGTATTTAGTAGGTTTCAGCAGATAATGTATATTTTATGATGTAGCTCTGTACAGCATTCAAACAGTTCTGTTAATGTTTTATGACCTCATATTTAACCTATTGCTCCCTGGTAACCAAACAATTTGGGTGTAAGGATAATTTTAACAACCTTATTAATAAATGATGATAATTAATGAACAACAGGAACATTTAGAAGCATAAAAATTCATAGAACACATTAAATCTTTTTTAATATGGCATATGTTCTTTTCTGAAAAGTACAATTAAAACGATTTAGAGATAAGCATTGCTGCTATCTCATGTGACTTATTTTATCTTCTCTGAAAATGAGAATTATTTTCAGTTCAAGAGATTGCTTATCAAAGGTCTGCCAGGCCAGATTAGCTATTTTAGCTTCAAACAGCAAGTTAAGAAAAAATCACGGGAAATTAAAGGAAATTAATTTATCAAAGGCAAACATAAAAAGACTGTATATATTACATTTACTAATGTATTTGAAAAGTGTAAAAAAATAAATAAATAAAAGATAATTGTATTAATATATCCATGTGCCCTAAAACGAATGAGCTACCTACTGCATGTGTATAAGTACTAGTGGCAGACTTGAAGAGGAAAGAGGCCCACTGCTGGGTAGGTACATTTTTACTGATTTGTCTTTAGGTGATGCATGGCAATCTGAATCCCCTCAAGTAACTTAAACAAGCAAGTCAGAAAAGGTTTCCCAGCTGGCTTGCTAACATCTAAACACACCTAAATGTCACCTCAACCAAACAGTCAGACTCTTAGATGATTGCTTTTTTTACCTGACAAGCAGGCTGACAATTCAGTACAGAGTAAGTAACTTATTACTGTCTATAAGACAGAACAGGGCATACCTGGTGTCAGGATTCAGCAGCTAGGGAGACCAGATATTATAGCTACACAGACCAAAAAATGTAGATATCCTTAAAGTGAGATTTATTGACCGTGAAACACAATTATGAGCATACACAGCAAACAGTAAACATAGGAAACTCCAGCAAACAAGAACAAACCCTAATGACAAAAAATAACACTGCTAAACCTAACTACTAGCTATATACAAATAAAAAGACAAGGGTACAGGGAATGCAGGGATGCAAGGTAAACCGGGTACTAGGGCAGGGAACAGGAGCGAGGCATAGAGGTGCAGGATGGATCTGGATAGATATCAGGAACTCTGGCAACAAGGAGGCGATCAAAATTGTGATGACCTGGGGGAAGGGAGGAGTAGCCTTAAAGTGGATGTAAAACCTCCATATACCCAATGAAGTGAACAGCCACAGATGATACACAGAGATGACACAAATCTCCCTATATAAGTCTTATATGTATATCTTCTGTCTTCCCTTTGACACACTGTTTAGAAAATGCACATTCTGTTAGATTTTCCACTTCTTCCTTCTTTTCTGGGAAGGGTTGATAGCTAGAAGTTGTGAGACACTGTGAGAGACTGTGAGAAATCTGATTGGAGGAAAGACACACACTCCCTCCCCACACATGCAGAGCTCTGACTGTGTTTTGTTTAGCATCCTGCTAATCTATTTTTAGCAACCTCCCATGACTCTAATTCTATGTCCCGACTAACCAGAATGTATGAGAACTTATCAGGCTGATAACAGAGCTACGGAAGAAGAGACAGCTACGGAAGAAGAGACAGCTATGGGACAAAGCTATTTGAAGAGAGATAACAAAACACTACAGACAGATATGCCCAGCTCAAATTTCATGAATCAGGTTTACATCCTTTTAAATAGCCACCTGGCAGGTGAACACAGGTGTAACTGATTACTACAGCCTGCTGGCTCTTGGGATACACCTGCTGGTGAACACTGGAGCTGCAATAAAAAGCCCAGAGCAGCACAGTGCCACCAGCAGGTGAACTCAGCCCTAACACCTGGCTTTCTGCTTTTGTGTCAACTTCATTTGTGTCTTCCTTTGTTTTTGTGATTAAAGAGGATCCTCTCAGGTGATTTGCAGTGGCTCTCCTATTCATCAGTGCACACCCTGCTTCACTAATGGCCCATCATATACAGCAATTCTGGATTTCTAATCATGCTTAATGGCTAGGTGCCAGCTTTCCCATTAGTGACCAAAGAGTCCAACAAATCCCTGGCAGAGATGCATGCTGCTTTGATGATATATAAATATAGTGATGTGATAATGTCTTTGCCCATTTGCAAGTGTATACTCCTGTTATGCATTGTTTGTTTTCCCTTTTCCAATATGGCTGCTATGCTCTCTCTCTTACCAAGGATGAGGTCATCAAGAAGAGCAGAGGATGGCAAGTGGTTTTGTGAGTAAGTGGGTGGAGAGAGAGCACATGTTTAGAGGAGAATAATGGATGCCTGATGAAAGAGCGCAAGTGTAAGTTTTCTGCAGTTTCCCCTCACCGAGACATGCATAGAGACTGTTAATGACTTCCTGCTCCTGTTTGGAAATACCTTGTGTTGGATGGTTCACTGAATGTTATATCTTCAATAAATGGACTTTTAAATACAATGCTGTGTGGATTATTGTCTATGTGGATGATACATTTCTCATTTGGGACTTCACTTGCTATTCACAAGCCCCAATTGAGTGGAGGCACTTGCGCTTGTTAGACATGCTATCCTGATTAAACAGATTATAAAGACTCTACTCCTAAATTCTATGCAGGTGGCGCCATCATACCCCAGTAGCAGCAGAGTAAAAAGAATAGCGCAACATTTGCAGGCACTGCTGAGATTTCTTGGATCAAGCCTTTAAGGAACTACAATGTCACTGTTATCAACAGAAGCTGTAAGGCAATGGGCCCTGGAAGAGGGACTGCTACCTAAAAGGACATTTGCTATTTCGTATGTACCTATCACTGTGAGAACCCATAGACTTCAGAAGGCGCTAAAAGCAAATTAATCCTTGCAGTCTGCCACTCTTGTGGATAAAAGTGAGGAAGATGAAAGTTATGAACTGTATACCCATTATCTCTGTCTCAGTGAGGGGGATTTAAATCCAGTTAAGGGCCCTTAAGGGGCTGAAATAATTGGTTGTGCTGTAGTATTTCCAATAATTTCACCTCCCATAAGGCGTAAGTTACAACCCTGTCTGTAAAGTGTGAACCATTGAATGCAACTGCTTCATCAGGAGAAACTGTAATGCTGACTGCTACAGTTGTTAAGTAGGGAACAAACATTGAGCATCTGCTGCTAAAAGTCACTGAAGTCATTGCTCAGAATTTACATGCTGATTCTTATTGCAAATCAAAGGCTTTTTCAGGAGTGATACCTGTCCCTGCTGGTGAAGAAAGCTTTGAGGTGTGAAAAGATTTTGCACAACAAGTGATAGAGGAATGGAACTGCTTGGAGGAAAAGAAAAAACAGCGCATCATGGAAAGTTTAAAACCACCAGAATCCATTATCATTAGAGCTTACAAGGACACTCATGTGAGTACCTGTGCTCAAGAACATATTGATATTTTGACAGATGCTCATGGACTGCACCGTGACACTGATCAGATGCTTGCTGATTTTAAACAGACAAAGCATAAAGAAGGAGAGGATGTTTCTGTGTTTGTGAGGAGGCTAGAAGTGCTTCTAGGGAGATTGCTCATGGAAAAGGTAATCTCTCCTACAGACAAATTAAGGACTGCTCAAATAATAAAGGGGCTACTGCCACATCATCCAATGTCACCGATCCGAAGAGTTGTTTTGAAAGAAAAAAACTTTACTTTCACTGAAACTATGATTGAAGTAAAGAAACAGGAGATTTTCACACTGAGCGGATCTGCTCAGAGGGGTCCGCCAGCTCTGCAGGAGATCACTCCGATGATCTCCGCTGAGCCGGTGGATGACAGCTCCGTCTCTGCACTCTGTGCAGGGAACGGACCTGTCAGCTCCCCACTCTCCTGTCACAGTCCTGGTGGTGGAGTCTGTCTTATGCAGGGAACAACCGCTCTTACACACCCGATTCCGGGACCCCTGGTAGTGTAGACAGGTAGCCCCGCAGTACGAGATGGCAGGAGGGCTGGATGGTCACTGGTGGTGGTGTGAAGCTCCAGGTAGTCGTGCAGACAGGCGGGTGGTCGTGCAGGCTGGGTCGGCAACTGGCGGGCTGTGCGGTACAAAGGATCAGGCAAGAGTAGTCAAAGTCCAAGCAGGGGTCATTAACAAGCTGGCAGCAGAAGTACAGAGGGATCAGGCAAACGGATGGTCATGGATAGCCGGGGTCGGTGCAGGCAGATAGTCAGCAGGACAGATAAAGCCGGGTCGGATCAGAAGGGCAGGAACAACACAGGAATGGATCACAGGGATCAGAGCTGATGCTCACAGGTACTCAGACGCTGTAGAACGGACAGCACTTGCTGCAGGAAGCAGGAAGTTCAACTAGAGCTGCTCCTCCAGGAGCTAGAGGAAACAACAATCAAATGCAAACAAACCCTCAGGACAGTCTTCTTCTAACATCTCCTCTATGGGTAGATCAGATGGAAACGGATCCGCCTGTCTGTTTTCATCCGATTCCATCCAATCCGATCCACTAGACGGATGGGTGAATGTATTACCCATACGTCTATTTTGAGCGGATCATGTCAAATCGGATGTCAGCGGACACATCTCCACTGACATCCGACTGCCCATAGAGGTCTATGGGTGGCCTGCTCGGATCTGTCTGAAAAACTGACAGACGGATCCGAGCGGTCCGATTGCGTGAAAGAAGTCTAAGAGCAAAGTTAAACAGAGTTCTTTGGTTAAGTACAAAAATGAGACTGTTGCTAAAAACAACAAAGTGGGTAGACTCCCACAGCCTAAAGCTCTATCTGCAGATAAAACCTATAGTGATAAGCCTCTCTTCCACATTAAATGTTTCCGCTATGGACAAGCAGGCCACACAGTTCCTCAGTGTCCACTGCTGACTGATAGTTCTGAAATTCACAGTAAAGATGGATATATGTACAAAAGAAAACAGGGAAAAATCAAGAAAAAATTTTTACCAAGCTACCTGGGATAGGCTACAGATGTACTTTCAATTTGTTTGTTAATGATATACCCACTACTGCTCTGTTTAATACTGGTTCTTAGCTGACTATCATATACAGGCCCTTCTATCAGCAACACTTAAACCACCTCTCTTTGCAATCTGTGAACACTATGCCTGTTTATGGTGTGGGAGAAAATGCTGTTTTTATGGATGGTTGTCTCGAAGTTGAACTTCGTATTCCTGGTGTGATAGCTGATGAGGGTCCCCCACTGAAAGTCATTGCTTATGTGAGCTCTCCACCTGGGGGTAATGAGTATGCTCCTACGATTGTGGATTCCAATGTTGACGCCATTGAGGCTGCTTTCATACGGCTTCTTCAGCCCCAACAGGGAACTCTCCTACCTTCACTGCCTGTTGCTCCAGAGCTTCAAAATATCTGCCAAACCTTTGCTCCTGATCTTCCTGGAGCGTGTGTGGGAAATTCCCAGCTGGGGGAGTGATAGTGTTGCGGGTTTATGTGGAAATTTCACCAAGTGCAACCGGTAGCGTTTTCCTGCTAGAGACTGATACAAAAGAGGTTGCAAAGAATGACTGGGAGATAGTACCAGAAAGGAAAGACTATAATTTAAAATGTCCAAGAATTGAAGTTTTTTCTGTTTGAAACATTACCACATACCCAGTTATAATACCAGCCTGGCAAGAGGTAGCCTATTGTTACCCAGTGGAAACCATTAGCTCCTACACTGTCAAAGTCGAGGAGAAAGAAACCAAATTAGACTTTCACCTGAATGATGCTGATAGTCCTGCATAGCACAAACAAACACTAGGAGAGCAGCTAACAGAATACAATGATGTTTTCTCTACTGATGACATGGATGTTGGGTGTGCTAAAAGTATTCAGCACAGTATTCGCCTAAGAGATAGCACCCCATTTTGAGACAGACCCAGGCACATATCTCTTAAAGATCTGGATGATATTCGAGAGTGCTTGCACAAAATGAAAGATCAAAACATCATTGTCGGGTCTAAATGCCCATATGCATCCCCAAAGAAAGAAAAATGGTGGAGTATGAATATGTGTTGAATTGTTTAAAGACTCTAAATCGGTGAACGGTCCCAGATCAATACACGCTACCTCGTATTGAGGATGCTCTTGATTCCCTGCAAGGAAGCAAATGGTTCACAGTAATGGACTCAAAACAAGTTTTCCCACTAATGTTGTCCCAGAGTTATCTGAATTAATGCCTGAGGGCTTGAGGAGAGGAGATTGTGTTCGACGACATCCACCAATGTTTAATTATGACACCTTGGGAAGACACTGCTATACTGTACCGAACTATGTACAACCTCATGTTCTAATGGACATGATTGCAGCTCATTCTAGAGTGTTTAGCATGCCCCTTTTTTTTTACTAACCATATTTTCCTTGCAGCTAATCTCTGTAATAGATTGCTTCTGGAGAAGTGGTCTGCAGAAGGTGACAACAATGTTGACATTTGCTATGTTTTGTTGTTATTTTATGTGTATATCCTTGCCGGGTCGGAAGGATTTTCAGCAGGGGGAGAATGTAGTGATATGATAATTTCTTTGCCCATTTGCAAGTGTATACTCCTGTTATGCAGTGTTTGTTTGCCCTTTTCCAATATGCCTGCTATGCTCTCTCTCTCACCAAGGATGATGTCATCAAGAAGAGCATAGGATGGTGGTTTTGTGGGTAAGTGGGTGGAGAGAGAGCACATGTTGAGAAGGAGAATAATGGATGCCTGATGAAAGAGCACAAGTATAAGTTTGCTGCAGTTTCCCCTCACTGAGACATACATAGAGACTGTTAATCATTTTATGCTCCTTTCTGGAAATACCTTATGTTGGATGGTTCACTGAATGTTATATCTTCAATACATGGACTTTCAAATACAATGCTGTGTGGATTATTGTGTGTGTGGATGATACATTTCTCAATTGGGATTTCACTTGCTATTTACAAGTTCCAATTGAGTGGAGGCACTAACGCTAGTTAGACATGCTGTCCTGATCAAACAGATTATAAAGACTCTACTCCTAAATACTATGCAGGTGGCGCCATCATACCCCAGTAGCCGCAGAGAGTGAAAAGAATATATATATATATATATATATATATATATATATATACACAGTATCTCACAAAAGTGAGTACACCCCTCACATTTTTGTAAATATTTCATTATATCTTTTCATGAGACAACACTGAAGAAATGACACTTTGCTACAATGTCAAGAAGTGAGTGTACAGCTTGTATAACAGTATAAATTTGCTGTCCCCTCAAAATAACTCAACACACAGCTATTAATGTCTAAACTGCTGGCAACAAAAGTTAGTACACCCCTAAGTGGAAATGTCCAAATTGGGCCCAATTAACCATTTTCCCTCCCCGTTGTCATGTGACCCGTTAGTGTTATAAGGTCTCAGGTGTGAATGTGGAGCAGGTGTGTTAAATTTGGTGTTATCACTCTAACTCTCTCATACTGGTCACTGAAAGTTCACCATGGTACCTCATGGCAAAAAACTCTCTGATGGTCTGAGTAAAAGAATTGTTGCTCTACATGAAGATGGCCTAGGCTATAAGAAGATTGTTAAGACCCTGAAATGAATCTGCAGCACTGTAGCCAAGACCATACAGGGGTTTAACAGGACAGGTGCCACTCAGAACAGGCCTCGCCATGGTCGACTAAAGTAGTTGAGTGCTCAGCGTCATATCCAGAGGTTGCCTTTGGGAAATAGACGTATGAGTGCTGCCTGCATTGCTGCAGAGGTTGAAGGGGTGGGGGGTCAGCCTGTCAGTGTTCAGACCATAAGTCACACACTAGATCAAATTGGCATGCATGGCTGTCGTCCCAGAAGGAAGTCTCTTCTAAAGATGATGCACAAGAAAGCCCGCAAAGAGTTTGCTGAAGACAAGCAGACTAAGGACATGGCTTACTGGAGCCATGTCCTGTGGTCTGATTGAGACCAAGATAAACGTATTTGGTTCGGATGGTGTCAAACGTGTGTGGCGGCAACTAGGTGGGGAGCACAAAGACAAGTGTGTCTTGCCTAAAGTCAAGCATGGTGGTGGGAGTGTTATGGTCTGGGGCTGCATGAGTTCTGCCGGCATTGGGGAGCTACAGTTCATTGAGGGAACCATGAATGCAAACATGTACTGTGACTGTGATATACTGAAGCAGAGCATGATCCCCTCCCTTCGGAGACTGCGCCGCAGGACAGTATTCTAACATGACCCCAAACACACCTCCAAGATGACCACTCCCTTGCTAAAGAAGCAGAGGGTAAAGGTGATGGACTGGCCAAGCATGTCTCCAGACCTAAACCCTATTGAGCATCTGTGGGGCATCCGCAAATGGAAGGTGGAGGAGTGCAAGGTCTCTAACTTCCACCAGCTCCATGATGCCATCATGGAGGAGTGGAAGAGGACTCCAGTGGCAACCTGCGAAGCTCTGGTGAACTCCATGCCCAAGAGGGTTAAGTCAGTGCTGGAAAATAATGGTGGCCACACAAAATATTGACACGTTGGGCCCAATTTGACATTTTCACTTAGGGGTGTACTCACTTTTGTTGCCAGTAGTTTAGACATTAATGGCTGTGTGTTGAGTTATTTTGAGGGGACAGCAAATTTACACTGCTATACAAGCTGTAAGCTGTACACTCACTAATTTACAATGTAGCAAAGTGTCATTTCTTCAGTGTTGTTACATGAAAAGATATAATAAAATATTTACAAAAAGGTGAGGGGTGTACTCACTTTTGTGAGATACTGTATATATATATATATATATATATATATATATATATATATATATATATATATATATACAGTTGTGCTCATAAATTTACATTCCCTGGTAGAATTTATGATTTCTTTGCCATTTTTTAGAAAATATGAATGAAACACAAAAACATTTCTTTCACTCATGGTTAGTGTTAGGTTGAAGCCATTATTATCAATCCACTGTGTTTACTCTTTTTAAATCATAATGAGAACAGAAACTACCCAAATGACCCTGATCAAAAGTATACATACATACATGTATACATGTATTGCCTCCTTTAACATCAATGACAGCTTGAAGTCTTTTGTGGTATTTGTGGATGAGGCTCTTTATCTTCTCAGATGGTAAAACTGACTATTCCTCTTGGCAAAAAGCCTCCAATTCCTGGAAATTCTTTGGCTGTCACTCATAAACTAAACGTTTGAGATCTCCGAAGAGTGGCTCAGTGATATTGAGGTGTGGAGACTGAGATGGCCCCTCCAGAACCTTCACTTTATTCTGCTGTAGCCAATGACAGGTCGACTTGGCCTTGTGTTTTGGATCATTGTCATGTTGGAATGTCCAAGTACATGCTATGTGCAGCTTCCTGGCTGATGAATGCAAATGTTCCTCCAGTATTTTTTAATAACGTACTGCATTCATCTTGTCATCAATTTTGACCAAATTTCCTTTGCCTTTGTAGCTCACACGTCCCCAAAACATCAGCGATCCACGTCCGTGTTTCACAAGCCTTGTTGACTCCTCTCCAAATGTAGAGTTTATGGTTGTGGCCAAAAAGCTCAATTATGGTCTCATCACTTCAAACGACTTTGTGCCAGAAGGTTTGAGGCTTGTCCCTGTGCTGTTTGGTGGCATTTGCGTAGTAATGGCTTTCTTTTGGCGACTCAAGCATGCAGCCCATCTTTCTTCAAGTACCTCCTTATTGTGCATCTTGAAACAGCCACACCACATGTTTTCAGAGAGTCCTGAAGTTATTTTGGGTTTTTCTTTGCATCCCAAACTATTTGCTTGGCAGTTGTGGCTGAAATCTTAGTTAGTCTACCTGACCGTGGTTTGGTTTCAACAGAACCCCTCATTTTCCACCTCCTGATTAGAGTTTGAACACTGCTGATTGGCATTCTCAATTCCTTGGATATCTTTTTATATCCCTTTCCTATTTTATACAGTTCAACTACCTTTTCCCGCAGATCCTTTGACAATTCTTTTGCTTTCCCCATGACTCAGAATCCAGAAACGTCAGTGCAGCACTGGATGGAAGATGCAAGGGTCTGTCAGGAGTCCAGAAACTCAATGGCCTTTTATACACACACACTAATTACAAGCAAACAGATCACAGATGAGGATGGTTACCTTTAACAGCCATTCAAACCCCTTTGTGTCAACTTGTATGCATGTTATCAGGCCAAAATCACCAGGGTATGTAAACTTTTGATCAGGGTCATTTGGGTAGTTTCTGTTGTCATTATGATTTAAAAAGAATAAACACAGTTGATTGATAATAAATGGCTTCAGCCAAACACTAACCATGAGGGAAAGTAATGTTTTTTTATCAATCATATTCTCTGAAAAATGGCCAAGAAATCATAAATTCTGCCAGGGTATGTAAACTTACGAGCACAACTGTATATATATTTATTGTTACAATACAGGATTTATATAACATCAACGGTAAGTGCAGAACATTGCATTATAAGGGATACAGTACCGTTACAATACAATTCAATTCAAGAGGGTTAGCAGAGCCCTGCTCCTGAGAGCTTACAATCTAATCTAAGCCAAGGGAATCACCAAACTTGCACTTTCTTTATTATTTACATTTTCATTGAGACAATAATATATATTTAAATACTTGCTGCAGTTTTGATGTTGAGGCCGGATAATATAGTTCTTGCTATAGCAACAGGGTTTAAAACTGTATTAAAACCCAAAAGCAAACCTTTAATATATTGCAACTTTCCAATTTGTAGATGTAATGGCTTGGTTTTCTTTCTAGGCTTTCTTTTTTGTGTTTTCATCTGATGATCCAGCCACTAAAGCTGACCATACATTATACAATTTTGTTGTTCAATTTCCTTTAGATTTACCTTCAACTATGTAGACAACTATGTCCAAGGGCCTGCCTGATTGCATACAAAATTGAATGTGTTTAGGGCGGTGTGACCTCATATTATATGGTTTTGGCAAATCTAAAGGAAAGTTGTAGAAGAACATTGTATAATGTATGGCCAGCTTAAGTCTGTTGTTTTTCAAAAGAGCAAGCTGTCTTCCAGATGTATCAGTTAAAACAATTTAACCCCACAAAGGGATCTTACAATGATCAGCTTGTATTTATTCATGTAAATCTTTATCCCAAAAGGAGATCAACTGTCTGCTGTAAATGATTATAGCATAAGCTGGCTTAAGTTTGCTAGTGTATTTAAAGTGGTTTTCAAGTCAGTTTAAAAAAAAACAAAAACCTGCAAGAGAAAGGCATAATGAGCTAGTATGCATCGCATGCTAGCTCATTATGAAATGCTTACCTTAGATCGATGCTGTAGCAGCAGTCCCCGAGCACTGCTGTAACCAGCCATATGTTTCTGTCGTCTTCCGGGATCACGGGCTCTGACCAATCACAGCACGGACTCCAGCGCTGTGATTGGCAGGAGCCATGCTGACGTCACACGCATCCACACGAGAGCCGTCATTTACAGCATACTTCGTGATGAAACAGCTCAGTCGGGCCGTTTCTTCACTGCGCATGTGCCGATGACGTCGGCACATGCAGATACAGGGAATATCTCCTAAACGATGCAAGTTTAGGAGATATTCCCGGGACCTACAAGTAAGCCTGAATATAGGCTTACCAGTAGTTTAAAGTGGTTGTCATAACTTGACAACCACTTTAATTCTGCTAGTACATTTAATGCTGCTGTGCCCCCTGTGCTCATTTATCCAGAGTGGGGGCACTCTAATGCAGGAGGTGTGTTAATGACCAGATTATCAGATGAAAACAGAGGGGAAAAGCCAAAAAAAGGAAACTAATGCAGCCACCATATCTAATGATTGGTAAGCTGCAATAGATTACATTTTTGCTTTTCGATTTAATACCGCTTTAAGTTATCTGAGGCAGTCTTCTGCTTGTCATAGGCTTGCTTTAAAACCTACCACTGTGTGAGAGGAGCAGGCACTGCTCAAGAAGGCACTATAGGTAAAGTAAATCCTATTTTTTTTTTTTTAAATGGACAAGAATTATCCTTCCTAAGACCCCTTTCACACAAGGGTCGCAGAGCATTAGCAGTAAAACACCACTAATTTGCGGCGCTTTACCAATGTTTATAGCGGTGCTTTGGCGCCGCTATTCAGGCGGCGCTAGTGCGCTTTTAACCCCCCACAAGGGGTTAAACAGGGGTTAAACGTTCCGGTTAGCAGCATTCAGGCGCTTCGGGAGCACTGCCACATTGTGCTCCGGGGCAGGGGCGGTGGAGGAGCGGCCCTGCCCCGGAGCTTCGGAGCCTCGGGCTTTCACACTGGGATGGATTGGGGGGAGTTTTTAAGGCGCTTTTCAGTCACTATTTTTAGCGCAAAAGCTCCTAAAAAACGTTCTGGTGTAAAAGGGTTCTTAAAGTGGATGTAAACCCTCCATATACTCAGAGAAGTGAACAGCCTCAGATGATACACAGGGATGAAACAAATATCCCTACATCTATATCTTCTGTCTTCAGCTGTATATATCCTTTAGAAAGTGCACATTGTGTTACAGATTTTTCTCTTCCTGTTCAGTGTTCAGTATGAAGTCTGGGCATACTGCCAAGACCACTCATTGTAAGGAAGGCACACACCTCCTCTCCTCATAGGCAAAGGAAGGAAGTAATGTAACAAGTGAAGCTCTGTGCTAATCTATTTATAGCAACCTCCCACAACACAAATTTCAGGCTGCTTTTATCTCCTGTGTCAGAGAACTTGTGAGAAGTTATCAGGCTGAAAAGCAGGAGAAAGCCATGGGACTCAGTGCTTTAGAGAGAGACAAGAAAACACTGCAGATATATGTGCCCAGCTCACATTTCCACTTTAAAGCTGAAATTTGGGCATATATAAAAAGGCATAAATAATGCAGCTTTGAATTACGTGTATGTACTAATTTGACTTGGTATCAGACTCCTGAAATCCCTGTACAGCAGAGGAAGACACAATAAAAAGATTGTCAACAAATCTATCTGACTATCCCAGTAGGAAAACTAAAAACTGTAATTCTGGACGAAAGCTAAAAACTGTAATGAATAAAAATGGTAATGCCAGTCAAGAACAGTCAATAATTTATTCCAATCCATACAACCTAAAGCTAATCTTCAGGTTATATTTAACATTCAACAGTTTGTTCGGACCAAGCTGATCCAAGCAAATTATCTACTTCACTAACACTTGCAGTGGCTGGGAGCACTGAATACACCAGTGGCGGCTGGTGCTCCTTTTGGGGGGGCAAGCAAACCACCCACCGGCCAACACCCCCCGGGCGGTTGCCCCCCCCCCATCGCTCACTCATCTGTCAGCCCACCAGCCCTGCACTTACCCCATCTGGGTCGCGGGCAGCTTCAGATCCTTCCTGGGTCTCCTTCTCCTCTGGTCTCCTCCTGATTGGATATTAATTCACTATTGTCACACAAGTGTGTGAGCTCTGCCCCCAAAGGCCACCCTTTTTGAAGCCAATTACAGCCTCTGGCTCTAATCATGTGCTTAAAAAAAAAAACCATTGGAACCCATGCGTTCGGTGCCCTGCATGTAGATTAGGGGCCGGACGCATGGATTAGGGGGGCGCCCTTGCACCCCGTATGGAGGGGCCGCCACTGGTATACACTGTATGCATTCTCAGCTACGTACAGTATACAGCACTGGGCTCCAGTAGACATTCCTGTCCCACTTCTGAAACAAAATTAGTCAGGCTGAAAGCTGCTCAGTCATTCAGAAGAAGCTTTGTATTCTATGAATGAGGCAGAGAGGTGGATTGATCTGACTTGGTATCAGCCTCTTGCAGCATACTGTATAATCAGTACAGCAGAGCTCAGAGAGATGGAAGAAGAAGCAGCACACGGAGTCAGTGACAGAGAGAAATCTCATTAGTGTGCTGCTTTTTCTTTCACTGTGCAATCACAGGGTGATGGTAGGGACAGAAACTGAGCATGAAAGTGAAACTGCAGCAGATAAAGATCACGTCTCCTTCCCTACTAGAACAGGGCTGTGCTGTGGGTCAGAATTGTAAACATCTCCAAACTGGATAGAGAGAAACGCAAATCCTTTGGCAGGTAAAACAGTTCTCATATATACAGGGTGGGCCATTTATATGGATACACCTTAATAAAATGGGAATGGTTGGTGATATTAACTTCCTGTTTGTGGCACATTAGTATATGTGAGGGGGGAAACTTTTCAAGATGGGTGGTGACCATGGTGGCCATTTTGAAGTCGGCCATTTTGAATCCAACTTTTGCTTTTTCAATAGGAAGAGGGTCATGTGACACATCAAACTTATTGGGAATTTCACAAGAAAAACAATGGTGTGCTTGGTTTTAACGTAAC
>BLSH010099361.1:57240-98060 GCA_018402905.1 Glandirana rugosa | reverse complement strand
GCCCTTGTAGGCACTGGCCGCCCAGGCCCCCTGGGCCGACTAGTGCCTAGCGTCACTTACCGGCGAAACTCGCCGGAAAATGGTGCACTAGTGCGGCAGTTTACTACCGCACTAGTGTACATTTGTTCGGTCGCCTTCGCGGCCGAAGAGAGAGGAGAGGCGTGGCTAGCCACGTAACACTCTCCTGTGTCACCTAGGCAGCGCTGTGGGCATTACACATCGCCCACAGCGCTGCAGCACGTCCTCTCTCCCCCCTCTCTCCTCTCACAATGCACCGATCGGTGCGGAGAGGAGAGAGAAGCCGGCGCTTCCGCTGGCTTGTTTACATGTGATCACGCCATCATTTGACGGCGTGATCACGTGGTAAAAGGCCGCTCAAAGCGGCCATTCACTGCGATCCGTGATCAGCCGGGTCCCCCGGACCCGCCGGTCACGGATGTTCCCGTGTGCGCGCCCCAGGGGGCGCGCGGGAAGCGCGATTCTGGGAGGACGTCAATAGACGTCCTCCCAGAATTAAGCAACCGCTCTGTAGACGTCATTTGTCTATAGGGCGGTTGTTAAGCGATTAAGCAAAAAGTAAGACTTTTTTTTTTTTTTTTGTAAAATTGTTGCTCTTTTTTTGTTTATAGCGGCCATCAGAAATGACGCAGAGGTGATCAAATACCACCAAGAGAAAGCTCTATTTGTGGGGAAAAAAGGACGCAAATTTTGTTTGGGTACAAAGTTGTTTGTACAACTGCGCAATTGTCAGTTAAAACGATGCAGTGCCGAATCGCAAAAAGTGCTCTGGTCCTAACATGGGAAATCCTTCCGGGGCTGAAGTGGTTAAAAGGTGTGATTTTACTGCATTTTCTGTCTCTGTCTGATTCATGGTTCCTGACACCCAAAAGTGTGATGAAAGACTGCGAGTGCAGGGTAAAAGGCCCTGTCTCTTGGACTCCTTGGCGTGCGATAACAGTGTTTTGATTCAGAGAGCAGTGCTGATGTGATCATGTCAGCACCCCTCTCTGTACCATCCATTACCATCCACTACCATCCACCACCATATGAAATTTAAAGAGGAAATGGGCACAGTGCATCATGTGATGTGCCACAAGGCATCGGAAAAAAGATAAGTATTTGTGTATGTACAGTATAGGTAGCAAGAGTCCACACAGTAGTTTGGTTTCATTTCAAACTGGCCACAACAAGATTTATTGCACATCCAATGCTGTTAAATGTAAGCAGGTTGCCCCCAGCAAAGAATTATACAATGTAAACATAGCAGGTTTTCCACCATTAACTACACAAATAAAACTCTTTTTTTCCAGTAAATGAACCGTAAGCCCTTTGCAAAACAATGGGGTTGATTTATTAAAAGAAAATAGGCTTTTCACTTTCCAAGGGAATTTTTATTTTGCAAGCTGATTTTCCCTTAGCTCGGTGAATGAGGTGAAGCTCTGCTGACTTCCATCATCCAATCATGTGCAAACAAAAATAATTTTTGTTTTATTGCACATGATTGGGTATTCTATGCAAAGTTCTTCTAGCATTTGCAACATTGTAAATGCATTGTCTTCCTCCCCTGAACAATCACAGCAGTGGCCTTATTGCCTGAAATTATACCAAGATCTCAATTAAATGCCCAAGGCATTTTAAGTAAGTGCTCTTCTATCAATGTATATAAACTATATATAAAATGTTAAAACTAGAGAAGATGAAGAGATATGTCTATGTGTTCAATGATAGTGGAAGCAAAGAAAATAACTGTAATACATTTGTTTGTTTATAATGGGTTGCCTTTACATTTTCATAAACCCACAGTAAAGAAAATTGTGGGAACTGATGATTGGCCCATTCAACTTCTAAATCTAACTATAGAATTTTTTGTGTGGGATACTTTAAGGATTTAACCACTTCATATCCGGGCCTATTCTGGCACTTCGCTGCTATATGTAAAAGACATAATTTTTTTGCTAGAAAATTAATCAGAACCCCCCAAACATTATACATGTATTTTTTAGCAGACACCCTAGGGAATAAAATGGCGGTCATTGCAACTTTTTATCTCTCAGGGTATTTGCACAGTAATCTTTCAAACGCGTTTCCTTGGGGGAAAAAATCTTCATGCATTAAAAAAAAAAACAGTAAAGCTAGCCCATAATGTAAAAGATGATGTTACGCTGAGTAAATAGATACGTAACATGTTGTGCTTTGAAATTGCGCACACTCATGGAATGGCACCAAACTTTGGTACTTAAAAATCCCCATAGGTAACCCTTTAAATTTTTTACAGGGTACATGTTTAGAGATACAGAAGAGGTCTAGTGCTAGAATTATTGCTCTCACTCCCACATGTGTGGTTTGAACGTCGTTTACATATGCGGAAGGCGACTTTCGTATGCGTTAGTTTCAAATGATGTACGTCCAGCAGGAAAAAACGCTCACCATGCAACGCGGCAATCTGTGGTGCAGTGTGTCACTCTGACACACCGCATGTCCGATCTTGGTAAAGAGCCTATGACGTAGGTTCTTTACCATGTGATCAGCTGTGTCCAATCACAGCTGGTCACATCATAACCAGGAAGTGCCGTTTATCATCTTTTCTTCTATTCACGCTGATAAGACGCGAGTAGAGAAGAGCCAATCGACTGCTCTCCTGACGGGGGGGTTTGTGCTAATAATCAGCACATTGATTATCAGTGCAGACCCACCAGGGATGTCCACTAGAGCCCACCAGGGATGCTCACCTGTGCCCACCAGGGATACCCACCCATGCCCACCAGGGATGCCAAACTGTGCCCACCAGGGATGCAAATCAGTGCCTATTAGAGATGCCAATCAGTGCCCATCAGTAATGCCTGTCAGTGCCTCCTTATCAGTGCCACCCATCAGTGCCACCTATCAGTGTCCATCAGTGTTGCCTATAAGTGCCAATCAGTGCCACCTATAAGTGCTCATCAGTGCGGCCTATCAGTGCCCATCAGTGCCACCTATAAAGTGCCCATCGGTGTCACCTATCAATGCCCATCAGTGCTGCATATCAGTGCCATCTATCAGTGCCCATCAGTGTTGCCTATCAGTGCCCATGAGTGCTGCATATCAGTGCCTCATCATCAGTGCCCATCAGTGCCACCTCATCAGTGTCACTTTATCAGTGCCTGTCAGTTCAGCCTCATCAGTGCCCATCAGTGAAGGAGAAAACATACTTATTTACAATATTTTATAACAGAAACAAAGAAACTTTTTTTTTTTTTTTTAATTTTCAGTCTTTTTTTATTTGTTTAGCAAAAAATAAAAAAAACTGTGGCGATCAAATATCACAGAAAGAAAGCTCTATTTGTGGGAAAAAATAATAAAAATTTTGTTCAGATACAGTGCTGCATGACCGCGTAATTGTCATTTAAAATGCAACAGCGATGAAAATTGGCATGGGCAGGAAGTGCCCTGTATTGAAGTGGTTAACAACCTTCCCAGTTTAATTACCATGTCTGTATACATATGTTTTTTTCTCCTCAGTGATTGTCTTACTTAACATTTTGCTAAAAGTTTGTGCATCAGTACTGCTTGGACCAAGAAGGGTGCACTTGGAAAGCATGTCTTGAAAATGTAAATGTTAGTGCTAATAAAAAAAAAATATATCATGGACATTGCTCAGTTGTGTGGGTAGTAGGCAACACACATCATTTATGAACATTTGATTTAAATACTTTCTTGTTTTTGCCAGTATTTTCTGTTAACTGTGTAACCCATAGTCGTATTTTCAATTTAAAATCCTCAACAGAAACCCAAAGAAGGTTGTTTCAATTCTAGTGAATACTCTGTGGATTTTTTCATACTATTTGTTTTCCATGCTCTAAAAGATCACTTAAAATAAATGAATGTATGTATGTATGTATGTATGTATGTGTCTATCTATCTATCTGTCTCACATTTATCACTTGCTCTCTCATTAAACCTTTCACACAAGCTCAGTACCTTGGGGCTATGGTATACTTCATGTTCATTCCCCATGTCCATAACATAGTCTTTAAAATATGCCGTCTTGAATCAATAGACTATTACAGTTCTCATACACAAACTCCTGCAATCTCCTGCTATTTTGGTTTTCAACTAACAACTTATAAAACATTTTAAACAGCTTCTCAAAAAAATTCAATAATAATAATAATAATTCCACTAAAATGTGCCACATCCTTGGCTATAATGACCCGCAGTGTGAATGTAAACTGATATATGTCGACTTTTCACCATACATATGCATCTTATTATGGCTTCATAAGTATTGGGAACCAAATACAGCTAATATATTAACGCAAGTGCACAATATTAGAATCTTGTTGAAGAATCAAATCCTTAGGAGGTTCATAGATTATGTTCCACAGGAGTTTAGCTGTTCATATTGTGTCACATATGACATATGAGATAAATAGTATAAAGGGTGTGAACATATGGTGTTGTAGATTTTAGCTTAGTGATTAAAGAAAAAGGCACATGCTTGCTCAAATGTCGCCTCAGGTAACAAAGCATGTGTTTATGAGAATAACACCATATGTAGTCTTCAAGCTTATCCTGAGAAAGTGGAGCAATTTAACAAGCCTTTGAGCTAGGTTTAATACAAGCTGCTGTGCTCACCAATCCCCAGTACTCCTATTGCCTATAAAACTCAAGATTTTCTAAAATGTCTAGATATTCATTCTAAAAAGAAGAGCTAAATGTAAATAATCTTGTCCAAGTGTGTTCATATTTAAAAACCTTGTTAGTATGCATAGGTTTTAATGATGCACAGTATGTACATGGACGTAACCCAATCTGATGTCCCTCTTATCTCACTCATAAGGTAGTCAGAATGAAACATTAGAATCAGGGCGGTGCTACCACTAGGCGAACTAGGCAGCTGCCTAGCGTGTACTGCTATAGCCACAGCTGATGGTTTGTTTTGTTTGACTTTGACCTACAGTATTTTTTTTTCATGATGACAACGGCAGTTATTGGTTCTGCTGTGGGTCTTGGACTGGGCGACTGCCATGCACCCAATGGGGTACTGGTGTGTGTGGTGCGTTCTCTCTTGTGGGTATTATATAAAGTACTTTGGTAGGTCATTTGGCCTTGTGGAGCCACTGGTGGTACTACCCTTTGTTTCTTTCCCTGGATGGGGCAATTGGACTGGTAAGCCTGTCCCAGCCTTGTGTTCATTCAGGGGCTGCATTTCACTGAACACTATCTCTGTTACTCTGTTTTTTTCATCTCCTATATTTCTTCCCAGAAATTATGATGTTAGCTGCCCACAATATATCTGGTGACCAAAGACAAAAGCATATTTGCTTAAAGTGGCAGTAAACCCTCCTATCATTTTCAGCCAAGGAAGCTGCTATCTTGGCCTCTGTTTAATCTACAACTGCCACAATGCTGCACATGTGATCAGCTATGACACCAGCCATGGGATGGTTTGACAGTTTGGTTTAGAGCACAACCAATGGGAGTGTTACATTTCCAGCACATGCTGGAAATGGAACTGGTTTTTAAACTGTTAAATGGATGGGTTTACTACCGCTTTAAGTTGAAATTGATACATTAGGTTTAATTTTTCTCAGACAAAATGATCATGTTATTTGGTAATGCTGACAAGTGCCCTGTTATTTTGACAAGGGTATCAACTGTTTTTTGAAGAAAAACCAAAAAAATGTTAAACAATGACATAGAATTCAGTTTACAGTAGTGGATACACAAGCCATTTTGTAATTGTTTACAAATGACCTTTTAATATAAATCAGCAGTCGGCGATTGTTTTCTGTAACTGCCAAAAGCTAAAGCTTCTTTAGTTTTTACTACTCTTTTACTACTTTAAAATTCTCTTTACAGACAATTCTGCCAGGAGTAGTCTGCAAACAGAATATAGCAGCATCTTCTTCCCTTTTGCCTTGGCTTACTGCTACCAGAAACCCACAGAAAACTAGAGGTCAAATTCAAGGTATCCTAGTGCGTAGGTTTATTTCATTGGGAGTTTCATTTTGGCTTATTGTGCCTGCAGGTATCACTTGTGTGCATTGTTTCTTATTTATTATAATAAGGGACAAATGGTCCATGTAGAACACATTTTGGCAGATTCAGTGAATTGGAATGACTTATTTCAGAAAGACACAGGATAAAAGCTGTATTTGGATTACCAAGGTACTTGCAATGCACATACAGTTGATCATAAAGCTAAGCTCCGGGTAAACAGCTATAAATACACAGTTGAAGTACATATACCTATACGACATTCTAAAGAATATAATGACTAATATTGGCTTTATTCAGTCCATTTTTCACCAATTGTTTCTAATGGTTAAAATAGCTAAGAGAAGTACTATTTTGTTTTGTTTTTGTATAGACTGGAGAGGGATTAGAACACCTGTCATGTCTTTATTTCTGTCTATGCCCCCATTAGGGAGATTCACCCTCGCTATTTGTCTGTTTACCATTATTATTAAGAGTGAAAGTGAAAGAAAATCCCAAATTTTGGGTTGTCACCAGAACAGGAATAGAGAGGAAAGCTTCCAATGAGAGCACTAGTTCTCGTGACAACCAAGAATTGGATGAAAGACAATCGGTAACTCCATACATGCTCTTAAATCAGTCCAGATTTATTGTATCTCCATAAAAGATAAGTGTGTAGTGTGTAATAATTTTTATTATTATTGTATTTAATAATATAAAAATATCAATTTATTAAAGCAGGCTAATTTTATAAATTTTATATCATTTCAATTATTTAAAATTAAAATCATAATTATTCTATTTTTCCACCCGTGGTATTACCTCCTCTATGATTCACTGATACTCCAGTTTGTCGATTATTTGCAGCCTATCCGCCATTTCTTCCGTACTTCTGTTGACTATGGGTAAGAGCCTTTGTATTAAGGGGATATTAAACCATTTGTGTATAAAATAAGGAAAATTGATTGTTTTCATACTTACCGTAATTTTCCTTTCCTGGATCCTCCTCATGTCAGCCTACTATGGGTCAACTCTGCCCCCTCTGACCCCTTCAGGACAACCTCTTTCCAAGCCTATAAGAGGCGGCTGTCTGCCCATATGCAGTGTTCAGTTTACCCACCTCACAATGGACTTTGGGTGGGAATTCCTCAGCTGACATGAGGAGGATCCAGGAAAGGAAAATTACGGTAAGTATGAAAACAATTTTCCTTATTCCTGGACCTCCTCATGTCAGCCTACTATGGGACGTAGCAAGCAATCAACCACATAAGGGGAGGGAAAGACACCAAAAACCAGAATCATAAACCAATATCAATTATTTTAATGGCCGACAGCCGCCGACAGAACAGTAGACCCAAAAAGCTTCCGATGCCGTCAGAGTCACCTTCACTCTGTAGCGTGGAATGAAAGTATTCGGTGCACTCAAGCTAGCTGCCCTGCACCCTACTTCTGTTGACACCTTAGCGTATGATGCACAGGAATCTGCCATGCTTCTCATAAAATGTGCCTTGACCTCCAATGGTGGAGGATATCCCGACTCTCCATATGCCATCTGGACAGGTTTTACGATCTATGAAGACACTATTCTAGGAGGCATAGCCATGCCTTTCCTGGAGGGCCCGGAAAAGATGAAGAGCTGATCTTGTTTCCAGAAATCCTTAGTTCGCTCTAGGTATATTGATAAGGCCTGCACTAGATCCAGCCTAGTCCATTCGTCTTCCAAGTTACTATCTGGAAAAGCCAATAAGACTGCTTCCCAATTCATCTGCTAAGCTGATGCTACCTTTAGAAGAAAGTTTTGGACCGGTCTGAGTATTATTTCCTCTTGGAGAATTCGGCAATACGGCTCCCTGGTTGAGAAGGCACACACTTCAGACACCCATCTGGCTGATGCAATTGCCATCAAAAAATTGCACTGAGACAAAGAGCATGATGACACCAGACCAAATGGAGGTGCTAATAAGGCTTTCAGAACAAAAGGCAGGTCCCACTTCAGAAAAGGATTAATTGGAGCATCTAGCATCACTAGAGGATCCAAGGCCCCTCTTTGATCACCGTAGCTGACAGGGTAGACTCGAGCCTTTGAGAAGCTAAATGCTAAAACCCTTGCCCAGACCTTCCTGGAAAATTCCATTATGTTGGAGACTACGGGTGACCTCAGATCCCAGCTCTTTCCTGCTGAGAAGTGACAAAAAGGCCTTATATATCCTATAATAAAGTCCTATCGGTAGTTCCCTTTTGACTAAAAGCTCTATCCATCTCCTCCCAACCTCCACGCCATGAACTTCAGTTTTCCCGGCTTCAGGTTAAACTGCTTGTCCTGCAGCAGAACATGTTTGTGAGGAGGCAGAGGAATTGGCTGACACATATCCATTTTCTATGCTAGTGAACATCATGGTCTTCTGGGCCAGAAGGGCCACACCATTACTGCTGTTATCTTCTCCTGTTCTTCATTAAAACTCTGAGGATTGGCGAGAGAGGAGGAAACACAGACTAGGGGAAAGTCCCATGGAATGGATAGAGCATCCTAGCCTAGGGTTGCCACCTTTGGGAGAAGTAACACGTAATCTGAGAGTTCTCCTCCAATGCCACTAAATCTATGACTGAAGTCCCCCAGACCTTGAAGATTTTAAACAGGTATCTGGGATTCATGCCCCGTTCGTTCAAATCCAAGGATCTCCGACTAAGTTGATCCACCAGCTTGTTTTGGGAACCCAGAAGGTATGCTGCTGTTTAGGGAACAATCTGGCATGCCACTCTGAGTAGTGGGAGGCTCCTGGTGCCCCCTTGCCAGGCCACATAGGCCACCATGGTTTGTTGTTGGAAAGGACTTTGACTGCCCCTTTGCAACATTGATTGGAAGGCTACTAGAGCATGCCGAACGGCCTCTAATTCTAACAGGTTTGAATGCTGAGATAGAGATGCTTCTCATTTGCCCTGTACTTGTTGGCCTAAGGAATGAGCTCCCCAGTCTACTAGGCTGGCATCTGTAGTCAGAAGTAATGGAACTGGAGGTTCGAGAGGCACCCCGCGGTATAGATTCTGAGATATCTTCCACCATATCAGAGACCGTTTTATTGGTACTGAATGGTAGATTTTCTGGGCTAACGAGTGGCGATCCCATTGATGGAGAAAATTGTATTGAAATCTCCCCTTCCGTAATCTGGCCCAGGGTACTACCTGGATTGTGGAAGACAACAGGCCCAGGTACTGCATACACTTCTTGGCCATCCGAAATTGCCTGGTGATTACTATTCCCGACTTGGTCTGAATTTCCACAATCTTCCTAAGAGGCAAATATACACGAACTTGGGTAGTGTTGAATTGCATTCTTAGATACTCTAGGACTTGAGCCGGTTGCAACAGACTCTTGCGATGGTTGATTCACCAACCGAACCGCCTGATCGTGCTGCCGGTTATCAGCACGTGCTGTTGAAGGAGGGACTTTGATGGGACCCGGAGGAGAATGTCGTCCAGATAATGAAAAATTTGAATGCCTGTGATCCTTAAGATAGCGATGACCACTGCCAAAACTTCTGAAAATGTTCTTGGAGCTGTGCACAGCCCAAATGGCAGATAACGAAATTGGCAATGGAAGCAATGGTGTGATGCACTTATGGGCACATGTAGGTAAGCATCCGCTAGGCCTATTGACGCTAGCAAATCTCCCTTCTTCACAATGGACAATGATGGTTTGCAAGGACTCCATTCTGAATGGAGGGACTTTCATGAAGGTATTCGGGGCTTTTAAGTCCAGAACCGGCCTGAATCCTCCTGAGGATTTTGTTACCAAGAACAGAAGAGAACAGATTCCTTCTCCCTTCTTGTGCTTCAGAACTGGCAGAATTGCTTGAGATGCCAATAAATTCTTTACATACATAAATAAACAACGCCCTTTTCTCTGGACAAGTAGGAATCTGGGTCTCCACAGAATGAGACTAGGGAGGTCTTTCCTTGAATTCTAGGCGATATCCTCTTTGAATGTTGCCCAAGACCCATGTATCTTAAACTTCTTTCACCCAGACCTCTCCAAAGTAAGACAGTCTGCTCCCACTTGGGAAGTCTGGACGGGGATCCCTTCAGAAGAGCTTGTCTGAAGCTTTCGCTGGCTGGTTCGCCTTGGCTTTGGTTGCTTTGGGAAAGGCTGGACCCTGCCCCTTCCACTGCCTAAAGAACGGTCGCCCCGGTTGGTACGCGGAAGCTTCCCCAAAACCTTTTTTAGATCTCTCAGAAGGGACCAACGGCTGAGGAAATTTTTTCTTTTCCTACGGAATAAGCCCTGAGTTCCCTCCAGACACTTGCTGAACCTCTTACACCAAGGTTTTGCCAAAAAAATTTTCATCAAAAGCAACTGAGCAAAGGCTGTGCTTGTAAGCACTACCCGCTGAACAATGCTTCAGCCATAGGGCTCTGTGTGCCGTCACAGAATGAGCCATCAATTTCAGTGTTATCCTGACCTGGTCCACGGGCACTTGTGCTAGAAAATACACCATGATCCTAATGGACTGTAAAGGGGGGAACCTTCTTCTCCTATCATTTAACCCAGAGAACCGGCCTCCAACTCCGCAATGCACACATTTAAGGCTGCCGTCCACTTAGGTGAGTGCTATAGCCGGCCTGCAGGCTGCTCCTGCTACCGTGTACATTCTTTTGAGATCTGTGTCTATCCTACGATCCATCAGATATTGAAGGATACTGAGTCATCTGGAGGCAAGATAATGTGCCCAGCTTGTCTCTGTAATGAGGCATCCACCTTAGGCATGGCATCCCAAAGCTTAGCATCCCTAGAGCAAAAAGGGTACAAGTTTGAGATCCAGTTGTGGACGATCAATCTTTTATCGGGCTTCGCCCATTTATCTTCCATTATTTCCTGTATTTCAAAAAAAAATAATGGGAAGGACAGGAGTGACCTCTTCAAGTCCGGATAATATTCTCGCTGCTTAAAATACTAAGCGCTTTTGAAGAGCTTTTCAGGCACTTTTGAAGAGCTTTCCATTGAATTCAGTGAGGAGGGGTGTATTTCACCATCCAGCCAGCGCACTGCCCCAGTGTGAAAGCATTCATTGATCTTAAAAGAAATAGGATTTTGTGAATTTTTCAGGTGCCTGTTTAGCGTGAAAGTGCATGAAAAGCACCTCAGTGTGAAAGGGGTCTTAGGCTCAACTCACACCCATGCATCTCCAGCATTCCCCGCATCCCACAGACCCACACCACAGACGTGTTCCATAGGAAACAACGCCAAATAGACTGTAGTGCAGATCCGCAAAACGCACAAAAAACGCACGGGTGCAAATCAGACCCAAAGAAGGAATCATCTGAATGTTCTTCTGAACTGTAGCGATATGTTGCCTCTGGCTCTGATTCTGAAGTGGAAGAGTGCCGCCTAGGCCGAAATCTCTTAGATACGGACTTCAAGCAGCCTTTGACTGCCGCCTTAATATAGTGCTTCACCTGGCGTGCATCTGCTGCATTATCACATGCGGCCTCCTTCAAACAAGAGAAGTATACACACCTCCCTGGCAGGGAGTTTGCCCACGCACCCAGCAGGCCTTCTCATGCCAGGTCGAGGCCCTTCCAGAAGGTGAAGAGGATCTGCGTCTATGCTTATGCACCTGCTGGCGCTTAGTGGTCGCTTTCTGGTGTTGCAACAGCCATTGGCCTGGGCTGCAATGAGGAACCAGTGAGGGTGACCTGGAGTGGCGCTCCACATGGATTTTATCCCGCCGCCGACCACTTCTCTGACCCGACTTATCATGCACTGAGCGCTTCTTTCTTTGCGGGTGATGCGGCTCCTTGGTACTTCCCTGCAGGTGTTTATCCTGCATCCGGATCTTCTCTCTGTGTAGAGAAGAAGAATGCACTCTTTTAAAAAAAAAAAAAAAAATTAAAAATAGCAAAAAACCTTTCCACATCACAGAGGCAGTGATTATGAGACAAGCTGGGGCTACAGGTGTTTTAATCACAGCAGGGAAGCAGGAACCAGAGGATGGGAGAGGGCGTTCCTATCATACCAAGAAGTGGTCACTTTCAGCAACCTCCTAAGAGTTCCTGAGGGACTACAAGCCTCAGCCTGTCTGTTGTTTCATCCATTTGCCACGCAGCCCAAACCAGCAGCGTATACATGCAGTCCTTTATACTGCTGAAGTAAGACTCTGTCCTTGCTGTCTCACCAATTTGCCACACAGCTCAACCAGCAGTATTTAACCGCTTTCTAGAGGACGGTGTATACATGCAGTCCTTTAAACTGCTGAAGTGATGCCTGCCTGCTGTCTCTCCAATTTGCCGCAAAGCCCGCCCAGCAGTGTTTAACCGCTTTCTAGAGGCCGGTATACATACGCAGTCCTTTATACTGCTTCACTAAGACCCAGCACCAAGGGTACCCCACAAGGGAAGATTTACAGCCCAGACAGGGGGTCTTCTGAACTCAGGAGAGTGTATTAACCTGAGCAGGATCGCATGGACATTACAAGGTTTCGCAGTAAGTCTCCTACCGTGCTTCTTCTTGTGTGCATGTAAGAATATATATTTCTTTTAAGAGGCGTCCGGAGCGAGGACGAAAAAAGAACACTGCATATAGGCAGACAGCTGCCTCTTATAGGCTTGGAAAGAGGTTGTCCTGAAGGGGTCAGAGGGGGTGGAGCTGACCCATAGTAGGCTGACATGAGGAGGTCCAGGAAAGAGAGTTTATTCAATTGTTACAACAGTATGTAAAATATAAAACTTGATGTAAATTTTTCATGAATGCCCATGATGGGCAAATGTATTACACAGTTTTTGACATCTTATTTTCAGTAAAAATCTGATGAGCTCATATGTTCTATATGTGGTGCTTAACCACTTCAGCCCCGGAAGGATTTCCCATGTTAGGACCAGAGCACTTTTTGTGATTCGGCACAGCATTGTGCGATGTTGTACACAAACAAAATTTGCATCCTTTTTTCCCTCAAATAGAGCTTTCTTTTGGTGGTAAAAAAAGAGCGACAATTTTGCAAAAAAAAAATATTTCTTACTTTTTGCTAAAATACAAATCCAAAAAAATATATAAAATATCAAATGTATTCATTGATTTTGGCCGATTTATATTCTTCCCCATATTTTTGGTTAAAAAAAATCGCAATTGCCGTTTATTGATTGGTTTGTGCAAAAGTTGCCGTGTTTACAAATCATGAGAATTAATTTCTGGCAATTTTACAATTTTTTTCTTTCTTACTAGTAATGGTGGCGATCGGGACTTTGATATTGGGGTGGACATGTCGGACATTTTTTACATTTTTTGGGACCAATGACATTTATATAGTGATCAGAAATTTAAATATCCACTGATTACTGTGTAAATGTCATTGTCAGCAAAGGAGTTAAACTGGGGGGCGATCTAGGGGTTAACTGTGTTCCCTGGGTGTGTTCTAACTGTGAGGGGGCTGGGCTGTCAGGGGCACCAGAGATCTAACTGATCCCGAGTACAGGGATCAGTAGATCTCTGACTTGCTGCTTGACTGAGCGGGGAACCGCTGGCGACGCGCTCCCACCCACTACAGAAAACGTGCGAGCCGCCATTTATAGACGGCGATTCACGCTACAGAGCCACACTGCAGCAGTAAATGTACGCAAGCCGGTCGGGGACCGGTTAAAGATGTCTTTTGTTTGTTTCGGGGGAAAAACTGTACAAGGTCCTGTAAAGTCTCCAGAAGAAGCCTATCTAT
Organism: Glandirana rugosa; assembly: GCA_018402905.1. Taxonomy (NCBI): domain Eukaryota; kingdom Metazoa; phylum Chordata; class Amphibia; order Anura; family Ranidae; genus Glandirana; species Glandirana rugosa. Next base: position 84,402 of record BLSH010099361.1, on the reverse strand, counting down.
GAGGCGAAACATGTTGAGCAAACAACTGTGTACTCTTACCATATGATTTGTCCATAATGGTTTTTATGTTATATAGAATTTTACCATTTATAAATAAAAAATGAAATTTTATTGAACATTGTATCATGTGATATTCTGCACCTTAAAATTCCAACCTTGGTCCTATTTTTGATATGCAATAATAATTAAGGGAGTCGGTGCATTCATTTTTAGCCACCTGTTTTCTCCAGTGCAATTCATTCTCTAAAGAATGTATATAATTCATAATAATAATAAAAAATAAAAATAATAAACAATAGTGTGAATGGCCAGGTGAGAACAAGAGGGGACAACAGAATATGAGAAATGGTGGAAGATAAAGGGGGAAAAATTAATTAAATAAAAATATTATAACTAAAGTAAATGTAAATCCAGGTCCCACCTGAGGTTCAACCCCCAAATCCCCCAAGCTTCTCTATTCAAAAGTCGCCTACTCTTATCTCCATTCCTGGGCATTGAAGTCAATCTCTCAATGCCAGTAAATCTGAAAGAGGACAAATCCCCAGCATGGCATTCTCTGAAATGATGCAAAGAATTTGAAATGTGTGTAGCATTGGGATTGGCAGTGTCACAATAATGCTCCCCTATTCTGGTGCGTAGGGCACGTGTACTACACCCCACATACTGAAAATTGCATACAACACAAAATATAATATACAATACAAACCCACTCTTTATATACTGTTTGACTTCAAAGCTTTCACCCAAGCTAAATGACCTGATAGGGGCATTCAAATGACAGTATCTGCATGTTTTTGAATTGCATGGGAAACTACCAGGGTAGAACAGCCAAGTGGATTGGCATTTCTGCGACAAAGAGACGCTAGGAGACAGAAGGGAACCCAATGTGGGGGTCCTCTGACTGGAGAAGCGGCAACCTGCCCCCAGTACTTTATGAAGACCTGTATCTGAATAGAGAATGGGCAAATTCCTTTTAACTATATCCAGCACCTGCTTGTACTCCTTAGAAAAAGTAGTAACAAAGGTGGCTGGACCATTATTGTTAGTTCTCCCTTCTCCTATATGTTTTTTTCTCTCATATTTCCTATTACCTGGTGTCCCATAAAGAATATTGTCTGGTGACACCCCACTCTGCTTCACTCCCACATGATCTAAGCCCTTCTTAATCCCTGTAATTGAATACCCTCTCTGGACCAGCCTGGCAGTGATATTGTTACATTCTTTTAGAAAGGCTGTGTCCAAAGAGCAATTCCTCTGGGTCTGTTTACCATTATTACAGAGAGTGAAAGTGAAATAAAATACCAAATTTTGGGCTGTCACCAGAACAGGAATAGAGGTTAAGCTTTCAATGAGAACACTAGTTCTGGTGACAACTAGGAATTCCCTCACTTTGGAGAGATGTCTTCACTCTTCTTGCTATGGTCATGGGACAGGAAGTGAAAGGAAGACTGCCCAATGGGACACAGATGACAAAAATGATTAACAGGGATTATATCCCCCTTACTCCATCCAAAATGAAAATAATTGTACCTTTACTACTTTACGTTACACGGTGGTATGTGCCTAATTTGCTATGTGCCATTGTTTACAGTTGCTTGTCTATACTGTGTTGAGCTACAAAAATAAGAAACTCAAAAAAAAGAAGAAGAAATACATGTCAGGAAGCCTTTTACCTGCCAAAGGATTTGTATTTCTGTCCATCCAGTACTGAGTGTCACACAACTTTGCCACAAAGTACAGCCGAATTGGTTACCTAACTTTTTGGTGCTGCCCTTCCTCCATCAGTTTGATTGGTGCTGTAAAGATGTTAGAGTGGTCCCATTGCAATCAAGATAAAACTATTTCATTCAATAAGGTTAACCTTTTTTTTTTTTAAATGAACACATGACTAAATTGTTTTATATGTTTACCTATGGTTCAGCTTTACAAGAAATAATCTTATTAATTTTTGGTAATATTTTATACTATGGCTAAGACATGCATCTGACCACTCTGCTGAATTTACTGCTGTGCTGATATTCTTCTGATAGGGGAGCATGCAATGGAACATGAACCATAGCTTCATCATGGACAGAATGCACTCCACGGTCATTGCCAATATGATGCATGTGAGTGCCGATAATTAAAGACTTGATATTACAGTCACAGCCAGTGCACTTTTGTAATTAATGTGATATCTATTTATGAATCTTTAACAGATTTTGCCATAAGCAAAAAATAAGACACAACTATTTTACAGAAGGCATGAAAGGTAGTTTGTTCATTCACAGTGGATGAGCAAATAATATGTTTACGTGTCATATTTATGGAAAAAGGGGCTAGAAAAAAAACCCTAAAATGTATTTTAAACAGGAATAGTTGAATTATTCTGATTTGTGAGCATAAATACGCTTTCAGGCAGTAGCCCATGGGCTATTAAGTAAGCACAAGAAAAGAACACGGAAGACATATTTTCAAGAGAACATAACATATTGCATATGGCTTTAGCACAGGACTAGACAGAGACTTGTTTTAAGAAAAAAATATAACATTTTACAAAACTTGATAGATTGAGGAAGACAATTTCACACACATCAACAATTTTTTGCCAAATATTCCCATAACTGACATAAAATGCAGTGATGTAGAGATCTTTCTGTGCTTGTGAAGGGCAACACAAAACATTAGAGGACACTGAAAACTGGCGATTAACAAAACATTGTCTTGAAATAATACCTTCTGGATATTATTCTGCAGCTCATCATCTACTATAAAAGTGCAATTAATGGACACGAGTGTTGCAAACCCATTAAAAGTCTCATACTTAGTTACAATGACACATCAAATCAATATAAAATACAGAGCTCGATCTGGATATGTCCTTGGGAACAGCTTCTGAGCAGTGAAATTTACCTTTTACTTAAGCAATATAACAAATCTCTATGATAATGGACTACATGTATTTATTTCCGTTGTTTATAACTGGAATATAATATTATGCTTTACAATACAAAATTACTTTACTATTTTTTATAAATGATTACATTGTTATGTTGCAGAAAGTGTCAGGCAAAACATAAATCAAGGTATGCTCAGGACAAATTTGCAATTAAACGGAGATGCATTCACAGAGGTGGATACCATGGGGTTGATTTACTAAAACTGGAGAGCACAAAATCTGGTGCTGCTAGCTGGGCATGGTAGCCAATCTGCTTCTAACCTCAGCTTGTTCAATTAAGCTTTGACAAAAAAAAAAACTGGAAGCTAATTGGTTTCTATGCAGCGCTGCGGCAGATTTTGCACTCTGTAGTTTAAGTACATCAACCCCAGTGTGTACAGCCTACCTACCCAGTGCAATGCAATACAGAGTATTTTCTTTTTTTTTTTTTTTGAGCAAATGTAAAAGAGATTGGTTTGATATTTGCAAATAATTGTATCCATGTGAGTTAATATTTTAAAAACCTTGTTCCTATGTGAAATATAAAATTATATATCAACCATTCATATTTGCTTATTACATATAAAGACTCTGCTTTCTGTTTGTAGTGCTATACTGTGGTTTTGCTTTACTGATTCATCTTACAATGCACGTCTATCGGTCTGCTGATTGCTGGCCGACTAAAAATAAAAAGTTTTGGCTATAGATCTTCCCCACCCTGTGCAGAGATTTTTCAGCTTGTGGGACAACACTCCAAGCACCAGCAGACTGAGAGTAGCCATCATTGGGGCAGGTCAACTGAAGAATTAACACCTTACATACCACATGTTTTACCAGAAAAAATGCTGAGATAGGAGCACTACGGATTTTCCACTATGGTAGGTTCTTCAGAGAAGCAGTTTCATTTCTAGTTAAAGCATTCAGATATTCAGCTTAGTGAATTTTAAATATCATTTTAATAAAAAAGAAAAGAAAATCAGTGCGAGAAATAGTTACAGAAAATATATTACAAAACAGACATAGGCAACTCTAAAAATAAAATGATTTAAAAGAGAAGTATGGACTTCAAACATTTACACTCACCTAGGTGGATGAAGCATCGATCCGATTCTGCATCTGTCCCCTGCTGGCTCTGCAGTCAGGACTGAGTGATCAAATACTGCTGAACGCTCAGTCCCCCCCCCCTCTTCACCACCCGGATTTCACTATGTGCAAATAGTGCCCTTTCCCTGATGGGACCACACTCACGAAATGGAGATGTCCTCTTGACATATACCAAGGTAGGTCTCAAAGGCTTGTTCCTCAGCTCATTTTTTATTTATCAGCAGATGATCCCAGGCTGTTAGGAGGGGCACTGGAAATTTTTGAATCCATGAATGAGAGCAGTGCAATGAACCATTATCATAAAGGCTGCAACAAATAAAGGATATTGCCACACATAGTAGAGCTGTGGAACCTACCTTGGTATATGCCAAGGGATCATCTCCATTTGGTGAGTGTGGTCCCATCGGGAAAAGGGCACTATTTGCACATAGTGGAAGACAGATGATGAAGAGTGTGGCACTTTGTTATAGAAGAAATACATTTTTGAAGCACTGACACTTTCTAAAGCACTGGCACTTTGAGAGACATTGATTTATTTGCACAACATTTGGACTACTATAATTTTGCATGGACTTTATAATGTTAATTAATTTTTTTTCTAGTTTATTTGTTTGATTTGCACAGTTTTTTACACAGCGTAAGTGTGGCTTTACATCAGATTGCTTTTCGCTAATGTTAGTGCATTATACAGCTACCTGTATTAGCACTATTATTACTGTTGCGCAGGTCTCGTAATTGTTATTTCAGAATTAAAGTAGATCTAAAGGTAAAACTTTTTTTTTTTCATTTTGGATAGAGTAAAGGAGGGTTATAACCCCTTCAGTTTTTTGTTTTGTTTTTTGCAGCCTATATCCCATTGGGGAGATTTATCTTAGTTTCCTGTCTCAGAGCTAAAACAGAAGTGAGAGTGAATCCCTACAAAATGAGAGGGTCCCTGGTTGTCTCAAGGATCACTGGAGCTAGTGCCCTTATTGGATGATTTCTCACCTATACCTGTTGCGGTGACAAGATGCATACTAGCTCATTATGCCTTTGTCTTGCAGGGTTTTTTTTCCTTAAGTTTACAACCACTTTAAGGCCTATTGAGAATCACCAAGTGATCTGCATTATAGCTCCTTGGACAGGTATCTGTTAACAACCATGTGCAATTGACCTCTTTATAATTTGCAGGTCTATTTCCTCTTGTAAGGACATTTGCCTAATCACAGTGCTACCATGTGTATCTATCTATTACACTGAAGTTGATGCAGAAATTTCCATATTTCAGCATCTATATTATATGGACCCATTCATAAATTGAACTTTGCATTAATTAGCACTGCATATTATCTTAGTGTAAGCAATAATAACCTGAAAGATGTTTGAATCCCTCTACACTCTACACAAAATATACAAAAATGCCTTTATTTATACTTTAAACATGTTGTGTGCTTATGAAGTAAATATGACGTTCCTGAACTCCAAGCAAGTGCGGGCGCATCTGGTATAAAAATCCCTAAAATTAGGAAATATGTAAGAAAATATCAAACTGATTGTGAAATGCAATACCCCAATATTGATGACTAATCTCGTTATAGGAATTAATTTGCAAATCTTGCTTTTTTTGCCTCGTATCAAATACACTTTAGCTGTAAAGGGTAATTTGATGATTGAAGTGTGACTGCAATATTGAATTCCCATTGTCTTTATGACATTGCAGCTCATTAACACAGAAATTGATAGCAAAATATCCATACATGGAAAAAATGATGTTCAATGAATAATATATCACTAAAGCAATGTTTTCCTAAGCTGGATAGAAGTTTCCAAAGGCAGTTTATAATACTACTACAGATTGTTAGCTGACATTCGATCAGGAGACTCCACGTAAATCTTCTCTGAACACTTATGCACAACACACATGCCTCCTTTTATTTCAAAAAACAGAACTCCCCACATTCATTAACATCCCAGCTCCCACCAGTACAGCTTTTATTCTAAACAGACGTTCAAGCCATCAAGAAATGTATTGACAGTGTGTAAGCAGACTATTAAGTGTAAAAAAAAAAAAACTGCCAAAATGCTTTTTCTTTTTTTATATAAAGTCACACTATATTTGTGATCTGTTAATGCAATGCAGATTTGAAAACACATTTGGTGATAAATCAGCAGGGATTTTTGAGCTGTTTGTCTGGTATCCAACTGTGTGAATGCTGTCTGAACAATTTTTTGAAGCTGACAGTTCCAGATAGGTTGGGTTTCTGGCACCCCCTTTGTACTTAGTGGTACTTTCTTCTTCTGCTTCTTCCTTCTTCATTACAAGAAGCAGTAGTACTGTAGACATTAGTGAGCACAGTGATGGACCCGGAATCTATCATTCCAAAGAGTGGTGGTTTCCTAAAAATGTGTGGGTAGTCATTTTTCTTCATTACAATGGAGTCTGGTGGCACAGGCAGTGGGATAGGTAGGGATTTACTATCTTCTTTGTCAGAGATCAGTCAATTTAGACTATTATTTTAACATTATGCCTTAAAGCTGTATGGTGCAGACAACACATTTTTCTTCATTTCTGATATCTACTATTTTGCATAACAGGGTTATAAATCATAAAGTGACTGTAAGGCCTCATACACACGGACGTTTTTTTACGCTTTTACGCGTTTTTTGCAGCTCTCCATGTTCATCAATGGCCCCATAAAAACGTTGGCGTTTTTGAGCTGTAGGTGGCGTCGGCGTTAGTGAGCAGAAAGTAGAACCCATGGCCATCGTGTTCTGAGGCTGTAACGTTTTGAAGTTTTTTGACGCCGACGCCACAAAACGCCAACAAACGCCAACTAACGCCAACAAACGCCACCTAATATTGTACCAGTGTTTTCCGGCGTTTTTTTACGCCAACGTTTTTAGGTTGAAAAATAGCAGAGGGATGATTTTTTTTTAAAAAACGCCTATTGACGCCGACGCTCACTAACGCTCAAAAACGCCAATGCATAACGCCGAAAAACATCTACTTTTTTTCCTTGACGTCGGACCCGACGTTTTGTTTATTTTTTTAAATACGACCGTGTGTATGAGGCCTAAAGGTTTTTTTGTTTTTGTTTTTTTTGTTTTTTTAGATAACAAACATATATTTACCTGCTCTCTGCAATGGTTTTGCAGAAATCAGCCCCGATCCTCCTCTTCCAGGATCCCCTGCTGGTGCTCCTGGCTCCTCCTCTTCTCTGTGTGCACCCACAGGAAGGTGCTTCATATGGTGGCAAACATGCGGGCTTGATCATAAGCTGTGTGGCTTGGCCCTGCCTCCTGCCATCTCGTCACTTGATTTGATTGACAGCAGCAGGAGCCATTGGCTCCCGCTGCTCTCACTGAGTCCAGTGAGAAGGGAGAGAGAGCAGAGCAGCTGCTCTTGGGCAGAGAATGCATTAGGTAAAAAAAACCTTCAGCCTTTAGAACCACTTTAACAGAATTGCTAATAGCTCTAGCATTAGAAAGTTGAGAAGCTTTGGCTGAACTGTAATTTTTCCTTTATTGAAAAATAAAATGTTTATCATAAAGATAGTGAGGGGTTTAGCATCAAACAGACAGGTGGAAATGTTGATTCCAGCCTTTAGGCAAGTATCATTAAATGGAGAGGATTTCCTTCCCCGAGGTTACAGCAGAAAAAACTTAAAATTCAGGCTCCTGGCCAGTTCTATCTCAGCCTGTTCACCTTACAGACAACAGGCAGTTGCATAAATGCCCCCCCCCCCCCAGAGAGGAACATTCTGTTTGGTTAAAGCCACCTGTGGCTTCTTTACCCTGTAATGGAGTGGTTCCAGGAAGACAGTCCTCACAATCCTTGGCAAGGTTTCAGAATCCAAATAGACATCATCTAACGTTTTTGTCATACATACACTTCCTCTGGAGCCTTTTAGTAAAATTAAAAAAAATAAATAAAGCCAGATTGGCAGATACATTCCCCCCGGAAAACATCCCCTGGGCTCTCTGCGGCTAAGCCCAAGAATAAAAATGTAAATGTTTACCAGTTCTTAGATTTGATGACTGTATTGGTTTTGGTTGTTCAGGCTAAGAACCATTTCAGCAAGTACAGAAAATACCTGTTGACCTTGTCAGAAATGCAGGGTCCTTATCACTTCCTGTGACCTGACCTGGAAGCATAAAACAAGTTTATCTTATTTGTGTAAACTACTAAGCCCCCTAATTAATTCCGTAATACAGAAGAACAAAGACAGATGTTTAAGTCTAACAAGAAGCCAAAGATAGTTCACTCCAAAAATATAGTGAAGGAACTAGAGTAGCCTTGCACCTTAATGAGTAAGCACATTCCGTGTGAAATGAGTTTATCTCCTTTTTGCTGGAGACCTACTGGTGTGTTGTTTTGTCTAAATAAACTTCCAAAAAAAGTAGCCCATACCATGTTACCTAAGGCCAGTAATACATTGAACATTTTTTTTCCTTCAACCACAGGTTGCAGGAAAGAAATTAGCTTGATTCCCCCATTAACACAAACAGTATTGATGTTGGAATCTCTCCTGCTGGGTCATTGTCTTCTCCCGGCAGAAGAGCGGGGAAGGGTGGGGGAAGCCATCACTGCTGTTAGAAGACAGAGATTATCACTAGCGACTATAGCAGCTGCTAGCGATAAATACAAGAGAATCTGGCAGGCTGGTTGAACTGGTCGGATAAACTTGGTACATTCAGTCTGCCCATTAATGGTTCCAATAAAAGTTGATAATTTTTAAGTACCCTTGTCAGTGTTGTGTAGTCTGTACCATTTCTGTAACAGCAAACAGCTTTTCTGTTAAAAAGCATCAGACTTACTGGCTGAATCACCAGGTGAAAATAGAAGAAAGAAAGCATAAAAAAGGAAACAAATGCAGCCATCACATCTAATATTTAGTAAGCGACAATATAATAAAGTTTGCTTTTGTGTTTAATACTGCTTTACATTTTTCACGATACCCCCAAATGATACCATTTCAACATACCAGCATATACTTTTTTAAATATAAAAAGCAATATTCTGAAAAGAGATGAGCTTTATTATTTCAAAATAGTGAATTTATTCTTATAAATCTAATTCTTACATTAAGCCATAACAGCTTCTACAAAAGGCACCAAATATGAAATATTATAGATGATAGTTTTCATTTAGAAATTTGTAAAACTCTAACAAAAGTAGTGAAAATGATTCCAAACAAAAGAGGTTAAAATTACAAATTTTACAGCACAACAAATGCTATGAAAAATGTTCAAAGCGCCAAATGGCTAATTACTGCCATTTTATCCCCTGAACACATTTCTATGTTAATCAGTTAAAAGAGAACTTTTCCATTTAGATGCAAATATAAACAACCATTAATCATCAAACTGTTTTGATGCAAATGATTCTGCAACAATCTAACACATAAGAGAGAACAGGCAATCAAGAGATTTCATGGCAGCAGCTGGGAAGCACTTTATTCTTACATTTTGATCAGAGCAAGTTTCATGCGGAGTGCTACCTAATAGTCACACGTTTCTGATCAATAGTAGTGATGCCCCTGTGCTGAAGCTGTCACCAACCCCTGTTTAAATTAGAGTATAGTGAAAACATATATTTGAACCAAAACACCAAATACCTATAATTAAGGGACAGCTGAAAAATATTTCTGAAAAGAGGAAATAAAGTGGTAAAAGAACTACTTCTTTAATGGCATAAACATGACAGGTACACATGCAGAGAAAAAAAAACTGACTGTTTAGTATTGTACATAAATTGATGTGAAGTGGCAGCAGCATTAGGAGAAATGGCAACTGACCAGATAATTTTGTATATGTCTAGATTACTTGATTGAGCTTAAATCAAAACAAAAAGAAAAAAAATCAATGCTTGATAACCCAGTTGATTATAATTATATGATATGACAGTCAACCTGATCTGGCATTCAGAGTATTTGGCAACAGAAAAGTGATATTAATTCTGCAATAACATGTATCCTTACAAAATAGAAGGAAGAGCCAAGTTACTTGCATTTCAATTCTTGGAACATGGGTGGCTAAATAATTTACAAGAATGTGACTTAGCCAATGCTGGCATGCATAAAATGAGAGACTGGGCCTCCTAAATGCTTTACTTGTCAATTTCAACTGATAACATAATTACTGACTGCCATATATACTCATCTAGCCACATGAACTGGCATGACTAAGGTCTAAGAATAAAAATGTGCGATATTGCAGTTTACCTGCCCTTACATGTGGTGGCTGAATTTAACTTGTTCTTTCCCAAACAGTACAAAGGCTGCCAGTCACCCAATCAATGGTCCATTCACTCTGGCTCCAGTTAAGTGGCTAGGGGTTATCTTTTTAAGATTTATTGCTTGAAGAACTTGAAACAGAAGAGGGACAGCATGGGATACTCCATAATGATTAGCAAAAAAGAGGTGACAAACTTCTCCCAAAGCAAATGTTAATACTGAGCCATCTATTTCCTCACACCTGAAGGCCATAGGAGAGCAAAACACACTGGCATCTGTTTACCTTGTTCCAATGTATACTTGCATTGGACCAGTGCTATCTTCAGGACATTACGCAGTCACAGGTATCGCTTTTAGAGTTTCTTCTAGCAATTCCTCAGGACAGCTGCCTCCTTCCATCTTCCTCTGGACATCATTCAGTGAGACAAACAATCTTTCCCCAGACCAGATCCCTTGAAGAAAGGTTGCAGTCATATCCAGGCTGCCTCGGGGGCAACAGCCCCTCTGACACTGGGAACTCTCCTTCCTGGGGAAAGACAGTCTCTCTAGGGCTTTGGACTATTTGTCAGCTGCCCAGTTACCATCTGAGTGCACCTCCCCAGGGATTGGCTAGGCCCTGATCAATATTCAGGCTGGTTATTTGAATTCTCTTTCCCTAAGCCCAAGAAGCTTCTCTTAGAGGCAGGGGAAAGCAATCAAACTCCCAACCTGTGAAACCCTGAACAGACCAGACCAAACTACAGGAAGATGCATATACTTACCTATTCTCAGGCTGCTCAGCTCCTATCACGTGACCTCCCCTGTGGCCGGCTTCAGGGAAGAGGAGAGAGTGCCAACAACAGATAGACAGTGGCATTACCCATAGGCTTACCATGGGTCATCTGTTGCTAATTCTCCCTCCTCTCTGCTGAAGCCGGGCACTGGGAGCCAATCATGAGTTAGTATAGGAGTTAAAAGGGAAGTGGGAGCTGTTTTAAGCTTAGTTAGTTCTAGCTTGGGCTTCTACTTTAATATATCAGGCTTTTTCCCTTTATTTTCACCTTGTAATCCTGTCAATAACACAAGTATAGTCCTACGTTGACAGCATGCACTTATTGTTTTGTATCTTTGAAGATGCAGCATTAAGACAACAGAACACATCCCCTTTCCTCTTCATTACCATATGGGGGAGGTATTGTGTAGTCTACAGAGCTGAACTGAGCAGGGCTAATAACAATGCTTACAAGAAGACTGCAGAGTGTGCTTGACAGTGCTAGCTTTCTGGCAGGATCAATAGTTATTTTTTGCACTTATTGAACAGATACAGTATAATGTATGCAGGTGCTTGGCTAGAGACAGAATGATTTAGGACACTGTGCTGCAGTGCAGGCTATGATCCCAATGGACTTCAGCTGAATGGGTTGACACTACCTTGCCTCCATCCACCAGGGGGAGCTGACAAGCAGAAGGAGCTAAAAAGACTTGACAGTTGGCAGCAATGAATCATGGGAGATGAAGTACAGGAAAGAAACTTTACTATGGCAGTCTATGGACCATTTTACTACAATTCCCAATGCAAACCAGGTAAAGGGGAAAAAGAGTTGTATTCTATCAGGCTGAATACCAATGGTGCGCAAATCATAGCTCCTGTGTGCACATCAATCTGCCACAAGCCTTTGGCCATGTGCTAAGGACCAGAGTTGCTCCAGGCAGATTAGAAGTGAGCTGACATTTGAACAGTGAGACACCTATTGTTGTATTGCTGAAACTGGTGAGAGGACACTGTTGCCATTAAACTGTTACTGCTAGCAGAGTCTGAGCACATAGGGGCTCGCCATCTAACTAGCAGCATTATTTACTGCATGCTGAGACTGTGCTGATGTAAACTACCATAAAGACTGGGCCCCAACGCTAGCTGGCTGAAGAAATAGGGCTAAAAACTGCTCACTCAGATAGCTGATTCACAAGACCTTTGTCTATTGTCCATAGTAAGAGGTAACTCTTTAGGGAGTTTTAAATTTCTTTTTTTGTTTACAAATGTTTTTATTGGAAGGTCATAAATGCTATACAATCAATATACACAGTAATTCTTAATAAGAATGATAGAAAAAGGTAGATATTATAGGAAGTGATGCAAAGGAAGTTAAATATCTGAAGCACTAAACACAGAGGCAGGTTTTTTTTAAAAAAAGAGAAAATCACATTTCGACCAGAGGCCACATTCCTATAGAATACACTCTAAAGTGGATACAGTCTACTGTTTACAGAGGAGTTAACGCAGTATTGATTATCATTGCTGTTGTTTTCTAATGCCATTACTTATTGCTTATTTTGTGGATTACCAAGTTTACTCTAATTTAGATGCTCCATTCTCCATTCAACTGGTATAATGCAGTCAACACAGAATAAATACCATCTGCTGAATTCAGCAATACATGCTCTCTGATCCCCTAAGGGTTGTATGGTACCTGTGGTTGTTGCCTTTTCAACACTTTTCTGTTTCAGTGTCTCTGGCATTTTGTGCTCCCCATTCTCCACAATGCTATACTTGCAGTGTTAACTTTAATAATGTACCCTAGCTACCCTACTGTGGTGACAAACTCACTAGCAGATATTGAATATAACCTGACATTTCAAAAATGTGCAGGAGATCTACATGTGCTAGGTTCCACCCCTAAATCCCAAGAGTATTATGTCTGTTGCAAACAGCTGAACAATAACTTCACAAATCAAGAGAAAAGTTATAACTAGCCATTCCTCCCCCAACGGGAAGCAGGGGGGGTGCATAGTTAACACATCATTCCCTCCTGCCTGCAATCATCTTCCTCTATATCTTTTACCATTTAAATGTTCTGGTCAGCTAGACATCCTTTACCGCTGGTAGACAATCAGCTCCCACTCCTTTCTTTCTCTCCCCCCCCTCCCCCGTAGATAATATCACCAAGTTATAGCTTAAATGGTGGCCCAATCAACCTCTAAAACCCCTTCTATTAGGTCCTTAAATACCACCTGGGAAACAATTGGCATACATTTCTCCCTAACAAAATTGTAAAAGATCCAACCATAAAAGGGATCTACACCTCATTACAAGCCTACACCCTTTCTTTTTGCATGATCTATTCCAATGAGATGGTCCACTTCAAGGAATCATGGTGTATAGATAAATATTGCCTGAATGAGCCATAATGAATACCATTCTGCTATGAAACACTCAGAGGCCAAAGATCATTCAGCCTTAAGCCAGGCACACATGTGCCAAATGTCGAGAAACATCGTCCAGTTAAATAAAAAATGGCCAACACTTGGCCTTTGTGTATGTCGGTCTATCCAACAGAAACCAGCCATTTGGCTAGCTTCTGTTGGATGTGCATGCTGGAAAACCAGCAGTTGACCAACTCCCGATCTGCACTCTCAGCCAATGGCAGAGAGCACTGATCGGAGTGTTGCCCCCCTGTCAGAACACAACAGCTCAGCGGGGAGATCGCTGTACTACTGTTGCATGGTTAGTACAGCGTCTCTGACTGGAGCTGACAGGTTTTGTTTGTTCAACCCGTGGGGTTGTACGAAAAAAAACTTGTACTGTATACCCGGCTTTAGCTAATTTGGCCACAAATGGATAGATAGTGTTGGAGATAATCAGACAGATTTGGGTAAATAGTTCCAGAGGATGGGAGAGGGGGTCCTGGAGGTTAGTGCTGGAGGAGATGACAAGGGAGAGAGAGAACAGGAGATCTTGGGAGGAGCATAGAAAATGATATGGTTGGTATTTTGAGACAAGGTTGGTAATGTAGCTGGGGGCAGAGTTGTGGATAGCTTTGTAAGTTGTTAGTATTTTGATTTTATTTTTATTTATTGGGGCAAGCAAAGGCACATGGAGGGATTGGCAGAGACTGGTTGGTAAGGAGAATGAGTCTGGCAGCAGCATTTGCAGTAGTCAAGGCAAGTGATAACCAGGGAGTAAACCATTAGCTTTGTGGTGTTGTTGACACTTATACTAATATGTCTGTTAGTAAATTAGTGATGCATGAGGAGACTGATGAGGTCAGATGAGGGGTAGAAAGATAGATTTGAGTGTTGTCTGCATATAAATGGTATTGGTATATCAGCTGACCCAGGGAGAAGGTGTAGCTAAAGAATAGAACAGTTCTCAGGACTGAACGTTTGGGGGACCCTGACAGAAACAGAAAGAAGTGTGGAGCAGGTTGAGTTGTGACACTGAAAGTGCCGTGAGATAGGTAAGAGAAGGACCAAGAGCAGAGGCATGGAAGCTAAAGGAATACATTCTTTTGTAGAAGAGGGGGTGGTCAACTGTAAGGGCAGCAGAGAATCCAAGAGTACCATGTAGTGACCATTGGATATAGCAGTTAGTTGTTAGAGAGTTTTAGAAGAGCTGTTTCTGTGGAGTGTTATTATTAGCGAGATTGTAGCTCAGTGGTGGTAGACTAGTGATTCTAGGCGTTTAGAGGTAAACAGGAGAAAGGAGATGGTTCTTAGATTGTTAAGATTTGTTGGCTTTTTAAAATATGGGGGTCACCAGTGCATGTTTTAGAGGGTTAAGGAAGACAGCAGTAGAGAGTATGTAGATGTGAGTTAGAAGACTGTGTAAGATAGAGCTAGAGGGTGACCAGAGTAGTTGTTAGCGAGCAGGGTCCAGGAGCAGGTGGTTAGATGGGCTTTGGAAAAAGCTTAGCAACCTCCTCTACCAGGGAAAAGTATTGAGTGTGCAGGCAGACATGGCTTCTTAGGTGGGGGGAGATATCTGTACAGTGGAAATGTCATCATGCATTGATCAATCTTATTTTTTAAATAATTTGCAGTAGAGTGGATAGAGAGTTGTTGCATAGAGGCAGTGGAGGATGAAGTAGAGAGATAAAGGTAGAAAAGAGTTGACAAGGACTGTGCGAGAGGGTGTTAATGAGAGTGATAAAATTAGATGTTTACCATATTTCCTTATTCATTATAAATGTAAGATATGTATTCATAATTGTTGTGAAATGCAATAGAATTGTTGAGCGATAAAGGAGTTTATAGCAAAATAAAATGTAAATTAGCATTTTGTTGCAATAACAGAATTACACCTTTAACATAAAAATAGAATTGCACAGTAAATCAGAATTGTAATATAAAAACACCTTCAGTTCAATTACATTATAATTATCATGTAATTTCCTGCACAAAAAAGACTTTGGGTAGGAAGATATGTACTCTGAACCAATATAGTGCTTTTCAGGCAGCGAGAGTGAGACAGGGAGTAATGTATGCAGATTACATAAGTAGAGGGATATGCAACATATTGCTCATCTATAGTCCAATAAGCCAGCAGATGACCAGAGGCACAATAAGTCCCTAAACTAATCATATAATGTGAGTCTATATTTTTTGTAAGATTATTCTTTGCATGAACCATAACCTGACTAACGTGATGTTTTTATATTCAACAAACACTGTGTTTGTGTATATAGAATGAAAATCATTATTTAAATTATTTAGACTAATTAGGGGTTATTACTGGCTGTAAGGGATACAGCAATGTTTGATTCACTGCATAAGATAAATAGTTAACAACTAAGAGACATGTCTGTGACAGACATTAAGCACCCAATGAAATCTGGAACATACTGCACAGAGTAAATAGTGTCATTCTTACAATAAAGAGATACACAATCTGTTAACATTACCATTAAATCAGCTAAACTTATCTGGCTAATATGCTATATACAAACATGATGATAGTAGTAGAGTTCACATTCGTGTCAAAGTTTAAGTTTAATAGGTTTGAAAAAACGCACAAATTCAGATTCTCCAATATGCGTTATAATTATATGTTGCAGGAGTAGTTTTAGAAGTATGAACATGTGGTCTGAGCTGCAAATGTTAGGAACAGTTAAGAAAAAACATATGCCTTTAATCTTCTGTTATCTCAGCAGCACTTCTTCAGTATGCTGCCACAGTCAGTGTGAACTATTTAGCAGTGAGCTGCTGCCCATAAATTAGTAACACATATTTTTGAAATCAGACAGGAGGCGAAATCTACTCCTGTATATCTGCTTCTGACACTCTGGTTTACGCATTGATAGCAAAAAAATATGGATACTCTATTTAGCTTTTAATGAAAGAAGGCAGCATGGGAGATAGGCAGCGCTAAAGTGAGTTTTCTGACTATGGGTAAAATCTAAGAACAATTTACAGGAGCAGGAGAAATGAGTTGTTTATGGGCGCTGGCTATAGTCTGTATCAGACAGAAATAATAGGCTACTCACTTGCCAATGTAGAGACATCACAGCATCCCACATCTATATACATGATGTGGAAAAAGGGACTATGAGTGCTCCAGTCCATCAGGGATGCCATACAGAATGTTCTATATCAAGACAATCTTTCTACAGCTGAAACATTCATTGAAGATTCCAGAAAAGGCAGCACAAATTCCCAAAACAAGATGGTTCTTCTGGACACTTACGGTAAATATACTTAAATAACTGTTTAGACATTGCTATGATACAGAACATTCTTTTGGACATGGGCAATGTCCACTGCCCACTTTGGCTTGGTTTCCGTTTTTTTTTGTTTTCATTGTAAAATCTCTATCCTGAATGTTTAAAATTCATTTGACAAAGTGACATGAATGCATAAACCATGTGCCTGTCACTACCTGGAGAGGGCTTTAAATTATGCTATATACGTGTGATATATATTTATTAGCAACATGAAGCTGAAATGTTGGCCTGTTGTTTAGGGTACTATGTGCCAGGTGAAAGTATGTGCCAGTCACTGTTTACATCTATTAGGACTAGTTGTGATTATGCCAGTATTGTTGGGGGCAGAGCTAGCACTTTTATCTTTTAGTGCATAGTGGGTTGTTTGAATAGTTGTTAATTCCCTATCAGGTCCGCATTTTTGTAAAAGTGGGTGGAGTCTTTGTTACTTTTTACGTTATCGCTTTTTATTCTTGGTTTGGGTGTATACAGAGTGAGGGCTGCTGTGATTCCACATTGGTCTGCTTTGAGAGTCAGAGGGAGTAGTTGTTTGCAATTGGTACCTTTAGAGAGTGCAGCCATTATTTGTGTATGTAGTTGCAGTTCCCCATGAGGTGAAACTCTGATGTCTGAGGGTCGTATGTCAGTCAGTGGTTAAGTCGGCCATAGACAGTCCGAATTTCGGCCAGTTGATTCAAACCATGTATGGGCAATAGTGGTGGCTGATGCTCAATATTTTGGGGGGCAGCAAACTAACCTTCCCCCTTTGTTGCAAGTTCTGTGAGTTCATGATCTAAGTATATTTCATTACTTCAGCAAGGTAGAAAAGCAATATTGTGAACAGCACCTCCATGCAACCTGAAATGTCCATCATTTATTTATAATCTTTTTCAAGTCCGAAACCCTGACCAGGTTGAAATGTATACTTGGTCTGGGGGATTAGCACACGTGTTTATATGCAAGCTGTGGAACACCCACTTTTGGATGGATTTAATCCTACAAGCTAAGTATTATATCTGATGTCTATCTTCCGAACAAAAGCATTATCTTATTGTTAGAAGACTGCGCTGAGGGTTCATTGCAGTTGATTGTTGTTTCCTCTAGCTATTGGAGGCGCAGCTCTATTTGAACTTCCTGCTTCCTGTAGCAAGTGCTGTCTGATCTACAGCGTATAGTGTGTGTTCCCTGAGCTACCTGTATCTGATTCTCTGTTCCTGTGACCCAGCTTGCCTGACTTTGCTGATCTCTGCCTGCACCGACCCCCGGACTGTCTACGACCACTCTTCTGCCTAGCCCTCCTGTACTTTGCCTGCCTGCCTGTTGATGACCTTGCCTGTACCTGACCATCCACCTGCCTGCTCCTCTTGTACCGCTCTGTCAGCCTGTTCTACGACCCAGCCTGTACGACCATTCTACAAGTGCACGAGTGCATCAACGGACTCCTACCAACACCAGTGACCCAGTCCGACCATCGTGCCACCCTGCACTCCCGAGCCACCTGTCTACTCTACCAGGGGTTCCCGAGTCAGGGTCGTAAGGGAGGTTACCTACTGCATAAGTCAGACTCATCCACCAGGTACGTGAAAGTATCAGACAGCCATGCCTGAGTCTGCGCAGGGGGCCTCCCTTACTAAGGAACTGTGTGAGCAGGTGACCAGCCTTGCCCAAGCGGTGAGGGACCTGCACTCTGGCTACCTCCGGCTGGAGGACCAAGTCCGGGAGCTCGCCCAGCATACCTTCATCACAGCAACCATGGAGCCGGAAGTACCCTTGCCTGAACGGTTCGCAGGGGACTGTAAGAAGTTTCGGGCATTTCGCTGTTCCTGTGAACTTTTTTTCTCTCTGCAACCCGGTGTCTTCTCTCAGGAAAATACCAAAGTGGGGATGGTCATCTCACTCCTCCTGGGTGAGCCAGTGAAAGGTCCGGCACCCCCACGTACTCCTCCTACTCTGAACCTGCTCCTGTATCCTGGCCGGCAAAGCCACAACGCCCAACTCTCTCCCCGAGGAAAGGTGAAGACGATTGTACAACGGGCTGTGTCTGTATTGTGGAGAATCTGGACATTCAGTGCAGACCTGCCCCATTAAGTCCGGTAAGGCCCCGACATGCAGCCAAGGAGAAATACTCACCATGCCCGATCCCAAGACACATGCAGTCCTAGCCGTAGTCCTGCAACTGCCCCGTGGGGAAGTTTCTGTCTCCGCTATTATAGACTCGGGAGCCTGCGGCTGTTTCATGGACCTTGACTTCGCAGCCTTACATCAGATATCCCTCAGGCCCAAGGCACATCCGATGACCCTTCGCCTGGCTGACGGGTCACCCATCAAATCCGGGCTGATAACCCATGAGACTGTCCCTCTGCTGACCGAGCTTGCAACGGTCATTCTGAACTGCTGCTCTTTGACGCCATCGCGTCTCCACTGTCCCCAGTCATCCTTGGACTTCCCTGGCGTTGGGCACACTGCCCTCTCATCAACTGGGTCACTGGCAGGGTTCAATTTCCCTCAATTTATTGCCAGCACCACTGCTTCCCACCTCCGGCTGGATCCCTCCTAGCAGCCTCTTGCCCAGACTCTGATCAGGACATGGAAGTCCACCTTGCTGTCCCTGCCGAGTACCACGACTTTCTTGATGTGTTCAGCAAGAAAGGGGCGGATGCCCTGCCTCCACACACTGTCCCTATGATTGCCCTATAGAATTGCTCACTGGCACGGAGGTCCCATTCGGCAGAATCTACCCCCTCTCGGAAAAAGAGTTGGCAGCACTCAAGTCCTACCTGGATGAGAATCTGGAGAAAGGATTTATCCGGCCCTCCACGTCCCCTGCTGGAGCCGGGATCTTTTTTGTTGAAAAAAAGGACAAGTCTTTGAGGCCCTGTGTTGACTATAGGGATCTCAACAAGATCACCGTAAAAAAACGGTACCCTCTTCCATTAGTTCCAGAGTTGTTTCAACGGCTTGGCTCCGCTACCGTGTTCTCTAAACTGGATTTACGTGGAGCATACAACCTCATTAGGATCAGGGAAGGGGATGAATCCGTACCCGGTTTGGCCACTATGAGTATTTGGTCATGGCCTTCGGGCTCTGTAATGCACCAGCCACCTTTCAGCACCTTGTTAACGAGATCTTCCGGGACTTCCTTGACCTGTTTGTGGTGGTGTATTTAGATGATATTCTCATCTTCTCCCCTACCCTGGAGGAGCACCGAACCCACGTTAAAAGCGAGCTAGGCCGCCTTCGCCAGCATGGCCTCTACGCCAAGGTGGAGAAGTGTGCAATTGAGTGCTCCAGCATCTCGTTCCTGGGGTTTATCCTTTCAGTTTCGGGCATCACAATGGACCCCCAGAAGGTCACTGCAATAGTAAATTGGCCGGCACCCACAGACAAGAAAGCGGTACAACGCTTTGTCGGTTTCGCTAATTTTTACAGGAAGTTTGTCAAGGGGTTCTCAGCTGTGATCGCCCCCATGACCCAACTGACAAAGCAAACTTCCCTCTTTCACTGGTCGCCTGAAGCCCAAGTAGCCTTTCAGCAGATGAAGGGGCTCTTCACTTCTGCCCCGATTCTCAAACACTCGGACCCTACGCAACCCTACATACTGGAGGTGGATGCTTCCGAAACGGCAGTCGGCGCGGTACTCTCTCAAAGATTGGGGCCAAAAGCTGCACTGCACCCTATTGCCTACTACTCCCGGAAACTAACACCCCCAGAACGCAACTACGACGTGGGAGACAGGGAACTTCTTGCTATAAAATCTGCTCTCCAGGAATGGCGGTACCTGCTGGAAGGAGCAGTGCATCCAGTCCTTGTTTTTACTGATCATAAAAACCTGGAGTATTTGCGCACCTCCAAAAGACTCAAGCCCCGTCAGGCCAGATGGGCTCTCTTTTTCTCCCACTTCCAGCTGCATATTACTTACAGGCCTGGGTCAAAAAACGTGAAGCCAGATGCCCTATCACGTATGTTCTTGGAACCAGGGACCTCACCGCCACCCGATACTATACTCCCAGCACGCAGCTTTCCAAGAGGACCTCCTGTCTCAAATCAGGCGATCCACTGCTGGGTCTTCCACCTCACCGGATCCCAGAGTGACCCTTCAAGATGGGCTATGGTGGTTCGGTACGAAAATCTTCGTCCCCAAGGAACTGCACCTGGTTGCACTGGAATTATGCCACGACCATAAACTGGCAGGAAATTTTGGAGAGCGTAAGAGAGCAGATCTGCTCTCTAGATCATTCTGGTGGCCAACAGCGGACAAGGATTGCAGGGAATATGTAAGAGCCTGCCCCATCTGTATTCGCAGCAAAGTCGACAGAACCAAGGCCTGGGGACTCCTGAAACCACTTACCATCCCTGAACGCCCATGGTCGCAGCTCTCCATGGACTATAGTGGAGCTGCCCCCCTCCGAGGGGTTTACAACCATCTTTGTAGTGGTCGACCACCTTACAAAGATGGCACATTTTGTTCCTATGAAGGGCACGCCCTCGGCAGTCCAGACGGCAGAGACTTTTGTTAAAGAGATTGTCCGCCTCCATGGTCTACCAACCCACGTTGTATCCGATCGAGGGGTACAGTTTACGTCCAGGGTCTGGAAGGCACTGTGCTCAACCCTGGGAATAGAATTGGCCTTCTCTTCAGCCTATCATCCTCAGACCAATGGTCAGACGGAGAGAACAAACCAGACCCTGGAGCAGTATCTGCGCTGCTATTCCTCGTTTGTCCAGGATGATTGGGTCTCCTTGCTGCCGGTAGCCGAGTTTGCCTACAACAACTCGGTTTATTCTGACACCAACCAGTCACCATTCTGGGCGAATCTCGGCTACCACCCCTCCATCCTTCTCAACGTGGTACCTGAGAGTGCCGTACCAGCGGTGCAGAACATCACTGATTTCCTCGCAAGAAACAACCGGCTCCTTCAGGAAACCCTGTCTCAGACGCAGGAGCTCAACAAACGGGCCTTTGATAGAAGAAGGCGGGGGGAACTGGATCTAAAGCCTGGTGACCAGGTCTGGCTTTCCACCAGGAACCTAAGGCTCTCGTGCCCATCACGGAAACTGGGACCTAAATTCATGGGCCCCTATCCAGTCAAGAGGAAGCTCAACAATGTGGCGTACGAGCTGAATCTGCCCCCTTCGCTTCGAGTACACCCGGTGTTCCATGTCACCCTGCTCAAACCCGTAACAAGGGATCAGTTCCCCGGAAGGAACATGGCCCCACCTGAACCGGTTCTTGTGGATAGAGAGGAGGAGTACGAAGTCGAGGCCATCCTCGACTGCAGAGTAAGAAGGCGTGTGACACAGTTCTTGATTAAATGGAAGGGGTACGGACCTGAAGAAAATTCTTGGGAACCCGAGGAACACATCCATGCCAACGAACTTGTCCGGTCTTTTTGGAGTTCCCATCCGGATCTGAAGGCCCGGCTGGGCATCCGGAGGCTGCCCCTTGGGGGGGGCAATGTTAGAAGACTGCGCTGAGGGTTAATTGTATTTGATTGTTGTTTCCTCTAGCTCTTGGAGGAGCAGCTCTATTTGAACTTCCTGCTTCCTGTAGCAAGTGCTGTCTGATCTACAGCGTATAGTGTGTGTTTCCTGAGCTACCTGTATCTGATTCTCTGTTCCTGTGACCCGGCTTGCCTGACTTTGCTGATCCTGCCCGACCCCTGGACTGTCTATGACCACTCTTCTGCCTAGCCCTCCTGTACTTTGCCTGCCTGCCTGTTGACAACCCTGCCTGTACCTGACCATCCACCTGCCTGCTCCTCTTGTACCGCTCTGCCAGCCTGTTCTAAGACCCGGCCTGTACGACCATTCTACAAGTGCACGAGTGCATCAACGGACTCCTACCAACACCAGTGACCCAGTCCGACCCTCGTGCCACCCTGCACTCCCGAGCCACCTGTCTACTCTACCAGGGGTTCCCGAGTCAGGGTCCTAAGGGAGGTTACCTACTGCATAATTCAGACTCATCTACCAGGTACGTGACACTTATTTGCATTGCTTGAATTTTAGAATATATCTCCTGCAACGTCTTTATACAGTATGTCACTGATGTGTTTAAATTTGAGAGGTAGACTAATAATTATTGTGCGCAATACCCCTTTCATATTCAGAATGCTGTTTGAGAGGAGAGGCTGTATATTTGGGGGGGGGGGGGGGGTTAAGGGGAAACTAAATCCTCCCATACTTTATTTCCAAACAAGTTCCAATCTTAGCTTCTGTTTGATCTGCAGTTGTCATGGTGCTACCCATATGATCAGTTATGACACCAGCCATTTGATAGTTTGGATGAGAAAATATGATAGTTCATTCACGGCATGCCTTGTCCATGTTTTGGGAAACGGGATTAGTAGCCATTTACGTGCTTGGGTCTAATGGTTTTATACTTTTTTTGTTTAACTTTATTATCACGCAGTGGGCTGACAAGGGGGCTCATGGAAATGATCAGACGGCTGTACAGCCGCCTTATCACTTCCATCTGAAAGCCAACGGTCAGCTTGTGAAATTCACACGCATTACCGGCTCATATGGCGGCTAGGAATTTGTGTAAACCCCCACTGCCGTGAAGGTAAGAAGTACTGTATCTGTGGCAGAGAATGGGTTAAGACCATATTACACTTGTGTTCCTAACCAGTGACATCATCTCTAAAGAGAAAAAACCTGCTTCCACAGTGTGGCTCCCTGGAAGGATGTGAGAGGTGACATTCCCTTGCTACCCGAAATGCTGCAAAATGTCACTCACCAGCAACTACCTCACTCATACAGCCATCAAGGGAGTAACAGCATGGACAGAGGTTCGTTTTTCACTGCCTCTATAGAGAGTTGTTTCTATTTTAGTAACAATTTCTGCTAAGAGGAGGAACTTCTGCTGTTAAAAGAAGGATGTGGTTTATAAGAAGAGTTATCTTTCAATTGTAAAGGTCACTAAACAAGGGAAAGAAGAGATAGATTCATGTTTTTTGGACTATAAAGAACTTTCTGCAGATGTTGCATTTTACTGGTTGAAAAATGTCATTGTCTAGTTGTGTAAGTTTCCTTCACGTTTTTCTTCCTTTTTTTTTTTTTGTTAGTTCAAGAAAAACAACAGTATATTCCATTATAGCAGTATCTCGTGGTATCTTCCATACCAGGCTTGTGACTCACTTATTGTAGGTATAAAAATGAAAATCCAGCATTACAAGGACTCATAAATGATGACAGTTAATATTACTTATATATGCCTGAAGGGTAATTCATTTGATGGTGTCATTATAAATTTGTGCTTTTAATATTAAATTTCGCACCATGATAATATTAGACATACACACAGCACATTTCAGGCAGCTTCTGTCATTTTAACCAGCTTTGGCCATAAAAAATGATCAAATAGATCAAGGCAGTTTACAACTAAAAACTTTGATTGTTTCACAGTTTAAATAGAAGCTATTGAAAATATATAGCCCTGGTCCACTTAGATGTTTCTTCACTAAAACTGTTACTAAACCCAGGACCATGCATTCACTATATCTGGTCTCTCACAGTACACAGAACATGGAAATGCAATCATTTTAGTAAATATAAACTGCTAAATACCTTTCTCAGCAGTATATAGCAGTCTTGTGACTTATATCAGTGTCTGGTTAAAGCTTGTAGGAGGAGTTTTCATTTTCCCCTGATTGTCCTATAAGGATGCAGGACCCCTGACCTTCTGTCTGGACAGTGCTGATTGGCCTATCTAGCAATACACACCAAACTGAGCATGTGCAGCTTGCCCCCAAGGCTCTGTTATTTCAGAAGATGGTTTGGGGACTGAGAAAAAAGGGGAGGATCTGAGATCAAAGGACAGGATCAAACAGCCTTTTCTCACAATGCAGATCATTAACCCCTTAGGTTCCACGGTGAGTATAACAAGCATACTTTACTGCATATACAGACTGATTTTACTGTTGTGGGTTTAGTAACATGTTAAATACAGAAATGGGTTGAAATTTCCTGAAAAATACTATGTATACATGCATACATTTTGCTGTGATTAACCTATAAAATCATGATCATTTTAACTGAAGCCAATAATTTACTATAACATAAACAGTACATTCTATGCATTAATTATTTACTATCATTTTACAATGTTGATATAAAAAATAAATGTACTGTAATTATAAAAGGACCAGTCAATTGTTCTAGACAGATAAGAATTTTCAAGAACATCTAATATCATTAATTGCTAAGTCAATCTCACAAAATGAATCAAAAGTAAATAAAACAACATTGAAAAATAATTTGGAATTCCTAGATTCAAAGTATCCAAACATTGTTTTAAACAATCACGTTAACATGACGATGGCCAACATGAGAAACCTTAAGAAAAGCTTCTTAACCAGCAATTAATAAAAATCCCATCAGAAACTGAACAGTGTTTTTCTATATTTCCAGTTTGCCTAGCTACATTGCTAGCATTCAGCAAAATAAAGGAAGGAAGTGTGTTGCAGTATTTCATAGGATTTCCCTGAACAAAAACATTTCTTTTTGTCTTTCTTTTGTATTAGACATGAAAGAACATTTGTAAAACAACTTTGTACAATAAAAACAGGTTTTCAGATGTAGTTAATGCAAACACAGCAAGGTGTTCCATAACCGAGCTCTGCATCTACCTTATGGGAAATGAACAGATCAGCAGGAGATGAATGATTGGTCAAGGACTAGAGACAGAAACAATTTAGGGAAAACAACAGATATTGCACCTTGGGTGACAGAAAAATATTCATTAAAATACAGAGAACGTATGTAGTTATATAAATATGTATGTGCTGTTTTTTTTAAAATTGCAGCTCTAGACAAATGAAAAAACCTTTAGAATTCAACATGGGAAAACCTTACATGCCACTTAATGTACAATGGCTTTGATATGCCTGTTGATCATCTACAGAATTTATTTACATTGCAAAAGCTAAATATGCAATAGAAATACATACTGGTGAGGTGTCGTGTCTGCCAAAAAAAATCTCTTGTTCTCTCTACTCAAATCCTTATTCACTAACTTCCATCTTCTTTAGCTTAGATACAGAATGATGTGCCTAAAATTTACAGAAGCTGAAAAATTACATAAATTGTCTTTTTTGCCCACTAGAGGGAAAAGCAACATTTAATGCATGGCTTAACAGATGTTTTGGGGTCCATATGGCATGTGGGGCTATTGCTGGTGAGTAGTGCAGTATTGAAATATGAAATATAGCTTCCCCTGCATTTCATCCAAAGTGAATTGTGCATATAGCAAGTATTGGGTCTTCACCACCAGCAGAAGAAACCTTTGAGCATGGACGATGAAGATCCCAAAACAACATAATGCTCTACCTTCTTTTCCTAAGGGGCAAACCATGATTCATACACTGGTAATTAATCATTGTCAGGGAACTCATTTGCTTATTAAGGACCTCATCAGATCTCAGCAGGTACAAAAAATGTTTACTATGCTGTATTGCGCACACTTAAAGTCTGGTCCTGTAATTGTATATTAGGCTTTTGACTGAATCTGAAGGTCTTTTTTTTTTTTTAATTTTTATTAAAGATTTT
Organism: Glandirana rugosa; assembly: GCA_018402905.1. Classification (NCBI taxonomy): domain Eukaryota; kingdom Metazoa; phylum Chordata; class Amphibia; order Anura; family Ranidae; genus Glandirana; species Glandirana rugosa. The sequence continues at coordinate 58,162 of BLSH010099361.1, read as the reverse complement.
AGAAAAGAAGATACATACACGTGTACACAGCTCACATTTCGCAGTCCAAGCACACATAATTATAGAGGACAGAATTGTAAAAAGAGTAAATAAGTCACATTAACACCAAGATGGAGGTCTTCTTTAACTGCTTCCCGACCGCGCGCCGTGTATTCACGGCGGCAGTCGGGGAGCTGGGCGCGAATCGCCGTAAATATACGGCGATTCGCATTTTGGCCACCAGGGGGCGCGCGCGCGCCGCCGGCGGCGCGCGCGCGCACCCGCCGCACCCGCCGCACTCCCGAGGAGTGTGCCCGCGGCTCGGGCGGACCCGATGTCCGCCGGCGAGCCGCGATGAGCGGCTACAGGGAAAAGAAGGGGAACCGCCGATGTAAACACGTCCCTGTCAGTGGGGCATGGGTGATCTACTGATCCCTGTCACTGGGATCAGTTAGATCTCTCATGCCCATGTTAGCCCAACCCCCCCACAGTAAGAACACACCCAGGGAACACAGTTAACCCCTAGCTCCCCCCCCCAGGTTAACCCCTTCACTGCCAATGACATTTATACAGTAATCAGTGGACATTTAAATTTCTGATCGCTGAATAAATGTCATTGGTCCCAAAAATGTGTCAAAAATGTCCGACATGTCCGCTGAAATATCGCAGTACCGCTAAAAATCGCATATCGCCGCCATTACTAGTAAAAAATAAAAAAAAAATAAAAACCCCAGAAATGAATTCTCATCATCCGTAAACGCGGCCACTTTTGCGCAAACCAATCAATAAACGCCGATTGCGATTTTTTTTATCGCAAATATGAGGAAGAATATAAATCGGCCAAAAACGGTGAAAAAAAATGTTTTTTTATATTTTTTTTTTGGATTTGAATTTTAGCAAAAAGTAACAAATTTGGGTTTTTTTGCAAAATGGTCGCTCTTCT
>BLSH010099361.1:0-23570 GCA_018402905.1 Glandirana rugosa | reverse complement strand
AAACAAAAAAGTAATCCTTCTCCCAGTACACTATGTAGTTTGAATAACCCTTAAAGTGTTCTTTTTGTTACCTCACGAACCAAAATTGTATTGAAATAAGAAAGTACTCAATAAATGTTCAAACACATTTTATAAGTGGTCAGAAACTTGTAAATAACTCATGAAAGAATAAAGTTATGTTAAAACCAAGCACTCCATTGTTTTTCTTGTGAAATTCCCAATAAGTTTGATGTATCACATGACCCTCTTCCTAATGAAAAAACAAAAGTTGGATTCAAAATGGCTGACTTCAAAATGGCCGCCATGGTCACCACCCATCTTGAAAAGTTTCCCCCCTCACATATACTAATGTGCCAAAAACAGGAAGTTAATATCACCTACCATTCCCATTTTATTAAGGTGTATCCATATAAATGGCCCATCCTGTACATAGTTACTGTTCCAGCTTGTATTAGTTGTTACATTGGTCCAGCTTGTAATTATGTATATGCCATACCTGGCCAATGTCCCTGGAAGTTGGAAATTACTAAAGTAGAAACCACTACTTTGGCGATCTCAACTTCAGCAGCTACCCTGCTGCATTGTAAATAGCTCAGCCACTTGATACAGGTGCCATTCAGAGAATGCTTTGTATATTCTGAATGAATGCAAAGTGTTCTCTGATTGGATGAAGGTGAAGGGTCTGAGACAAGTTCTATCTCAATTGGTGTGGCTGTGATCTAGTCAAGACAAAGTTAAGTCAATGTCTGTTTCAGACATTTTTATTAATTTCCCCCATTGTCTGTATAAAGCTTGTATTTGTAGTGATTAAATATATTTACACACTTATCAGCATGAAGGTACAGTAATGTTTTATAAATCATTGTTCCTATATATAATATTATTTGTGTAGCCAGGTGCTTGGCTAAAAATGGAGAGTGAGAGAAACACTGGCTGCAGATGCTCTCTGTAGCTGCTGCCTTGCAGTGCTGAACTGGTTACTACCTATGCTAATGTGGGGCTGCTGAGCAGGAAGAGTTCAACAGACTGAGTTAGGCAGCACTGCACTGTGAGAACAGTAGACCACATGAGAAAGACTCTACTTTAATCAAGAACTTTTGAACTGCATTTCCCTTGAAGAAGATTGCCGGGAGACGTGGAAAGAGCTGCATTTTCTGAAGCTGTACAGGACACAGTTTTCTCTTGCCATGAGGGAGATCAGAGAGTGCACATCACTGTCCAGTGTATACCATCAGTGCTGTATATCAGCAGCCTGAGTGGGATCCAGAGTGCTGAGTGCAAACAGAGTCATGTGAGTTCAGAGCAGAGAGTGGAATAATTAAAAGCCCCCTATAGATCATCAATTTAATGTTACAGAGGAGGTATGGTGCTAGAAATATTGCTCTTCCTCTGGCGTGCATGGCAATATGTAACATGTGTATCGCAATTGATGTTTTTATGCATATGCGCCCCAGGCGCATGCACTTACGTTTGTACTTGTGTATATGTGGGGGTGGGGGCCTCAAAAAAATTTGGGAGGACTTTATGTGCTTGGGTGTAACTGTATTTTTTACTATTACTTTTTTTTTTTTATGTAACCTTTTTTTCCATCGCATTGGGGACAAAAAGTCCCCTATGTGATAATTTTTTGGTGACAGGTTCTCTTTAAGAACAGTCTAAAATACCCTGGATGTCTCCCCTGTGCTCCACTTAATGTTACACAATGCAGATTGCATTACAATACATTCTTTTCCCGCCAAGCTGGCTGGGGACACTGAAAAGCTGATTGGAAAGTAACGTCAAACATGTCGCTTTCTGGGTCAGCAACAAGGAAGGGAGAAGAGCAGACATGTATCCACTATTCTCCCTCCCCTATACCAAGCAGCACCCGCTATGCTGGTCCTGGGCCCACAGATGGGCAAGCAAAGCCCGGGATACATGATGGAGGTGAGCACTGGGGGGGGGGCGCCATTAACGAGAGTGTGTGGAAGCAATCGGGTGGCAGCGCAGGTGCCTAAATGCTTCCATCTGATAGGCAGGAGTCATAATCCTTGTGGCGGTAGCCGCAGAGAATGTGTGTAAACCCCCCCTGCTGTCAGGGTTAAAGTTAAGTCACTTTCTTAATGGACAGCAGGTTTACGACCACTGTTCCTGCTTCTCCTTTCAGGAGCTAAATTCCAATTCAGCTTCAAATAAGAATTTAACGGCTTCAAAAGGAATTATTTTGATAAAGAATCTGATGTAGCCTCTAGGAAATCCTTAATCACTGGCCAATGGAATGGCTAAGGAAGCTGGCTATAATGACAGGAATCATCACTGCTACTGAACCATCAGATGGCTAATGGTGGCTCCATTTCTGACAATCTTGCTCCAGTACATGGCTATGCCCACATTTTTAGAATTTTTCTAGTAAGATTTGAAAATATTGCTATTCCACAGTTTTAGCTAAAAAAAAAAGTCCACTGAATATTTCAGAGCACATTTTATTGAAACATTTAATGCTAGACAAAGGAAAAACTGCCTTTGTTTAAATGCTAATAAAGTCTCCAACTGTCATGCTATTTAAATGAAGATTTTCCCTCCACTGAGCTGGCCTAAAAGAAGTAATTTATATGGTCCAGTCAGTCTGAACGGGAAATGTTTGATTTAGATGCATATATAAGAGAAGGAGGGGAAAGGAAGAAAAAAAGTTTTTGAAACTGGAGAGAGAAGCAAAACATTATTTGCTCAGGGCAAGATCAGGAAGGACTCCTTGATAATAAAGGGTAAGCAGCAGCGATATAATCTTCAACGGACTGAAACTGTGCATAAGCCATAAAAAATTCTACTGACAGTAGAATCCTGTAGTCCTGTTAATAAAGTCTTGTAAAAGTCAGTAACCTTCATTCAGCGGGCAGATAGATATATTGCATTGTATGCCTTAACATAGGTATTTCTCTTATGTGTAAGTGAGCATGATAAATCAGTTTTTATTCCTTTATTGTAGCTTTTTTTAAAAAGCACTTTTTTGCCTGTTTCCTTAAAAGTCAATCTAGAAATTGAATTTAAAAATAGCAATAGCGCCATATCTAGACAGCACATAAACTGTAAGGAGTAGGAATAGAATGGGGCACTTGTGACATATGCCATCTAGCATAATTACCAGCTGTAATCTCTTCACCTTCTTTGGAACTGCTCTTATGAACTTGTTTAAGGTTTTTTTTATTTGAATAAATGTATCTATGGAAGCAAAACATTCTACCAGCATAGACCTTATCGAGCGGAGTTCCACCCAGTTAAAAGTCAGCAGCTACAAAAAGTGTAGCTGTTGACTTTTAACAATCGGACACTCACCTGTGCCAGGCTGTAGCGATGCAGTCACCCGAGGGCTCACTCTTCTCCCCTCAGTGGCGCCGGCATCACAAGTGTGGGCACTGTGCATGCGCGAGTCGCGCTGTACCTTGTGAATGGCTGGCGTATCTTCTGGGACCTGTGATGTGTCCCAGAAGATCGCCGAGGGGGGGGTGAACTTCCTTCCGGAGCCGCAGCTCTAGGAGAGGAAGTGGACCTGGGACCCTGTGAAAACAGGATCCCCAGCCCCCCAGCCCCCCCCCCCCAAAAATGACATGCCAATTGTGGCATGTCAGGGGGTCACCTTCCCTTAAAACGGAAGTTCAATTTTTGGGTGAAACTCCCCTTTAATGGAGTGACAAAATTATATTTTTTCTCACTCTCTGTTTTGTACAACACTAACAGACGTTTTCACAAACATCACTTTTAAAATTATAGTTTTGCAATATTATCTAACTGTAATACCGTGTATAGAACATTTATTTTTATTAAATTCCTTCAGCTTCATTTAGCAGCCAGTTTATTAGATATACGTTTCTGTTAACACAAATAATATACTGTGAGTCTTCAGCTCATTGGATAAGACCTGCAGACATGGGTAACAGGTACAGTTATTGTTTGTTCTAACTTTTGAAGGTGGAAGAGGCATCATCCAAGTGACTGACTGCAGAATAACTATTTATAGCGGAATTTCTTCAACGAGGTTCATTGGAACCCTAGGGGTTCCTGAGGGGAACCTAAGTAGGGCTCAAGCACTGAGCAATTTCTGCCTCTCAGATACGTATGGAATGACACCAATGATCTTTTTAGGGAATGACACCAATGATATTTTTAGCTTTCTGTAAGGGGGCATTCTTCTCACTCACCACCAATGTAAAGGGTTTAACAGAATGGATAATGAGCTGAATGATCTGGCAGAGAATAACTATAACAGTTTACTAAACAGGCGCAAAGTTAGAATTGATAATGTAAAACAAGGTCATAATGGTAAAGAGTACTTATACACTGCAGAATATGAATACTAAACAGATAATGAAAGCTAAACAAATATAGCCTCTTCACAGCAATGTCTCTGTGGCTCAATCAGGGGAAAATGTGGTTGCATAACCTAGACTCTACAGAACTCTATATCAACAGAGAATTTAGCTGGGAATCACTACTTCAGTAAAACAGTTCAGAGCACAAAGAGCTACTTGTGAATATTAAACTAAATAACGGGGAAGATTCCCAAAGCAAGCATTAATAAGGAGCAAGAGATATTATGAAAAAATAGTAATGTTTATTAAAGTTTAATCAGTAATACAAAAAGTATCCAACTACCACCATATCACCAATTTAAAATATAACAATGTTGTTATTGAACATTAGTACACCACAGAACAAACATCTATAACACTCATACTATTGCACATGCCCCATGATAGCTACAAAGTAGATCCATTTGAATGAATTTCCTGAATCAGCCTAGGCTGTTGTCCATATATCAGGATAAGAGGCAAAATTAGGGCACATTTCAAATGAGTATGGATAGGATGATCTGCTGGTAGACCCATACCTTTTCCCTTCCGCGTTATAGCCGAATGACAGCTACAGCGTGGACCTGAATTGCCGGGACGCCATCAATAGACGTCACGCAGTGCACGAGCTACCTTCACACCTCCTACCGGCCGTGCGCAGCACGCTCTGTGATCACCAAGTCAATGAGACTCAGCTGATCACAGATCGGTGTAAGGGGCCTGTCCCGGCCCCTTACCATGGAATCAGCTGTCAGCCAATGACAGCTGATCACGTGATGTAAACAAGAGATGGGTATTCCGGTTTTTTTTCCCTCACACTGACAGCGTAAGGGAAAAAAAAACCCATAACCGGTGAAATAGACACAGGGACAATGGTCCCATATACGGAGAGGCAGCGCCACCTACCAGTGCCCACCAGTGCCACCTACAGGTGCACATCAGTGCTGCCCACCAGTGTCACCTATCAGTGCCTATCAGTTCTGCCAACCAGTGTCCATCAGTACCTCATCATCAGTGCCACCTGTCAGTGCTGCCAATCAGTGTCGCCTACCAGTGCCCATCAGTGCCACCCATCAGTTCTCATCAGTGCCACCTATCAATGCCACTTATCAGTGCCATCCATCAGTGTCCATCAGTGCCACCCATCAGGGCCCTTCAGTGCCACCCATCAGTGCAACCCACCCGTGCCACCCATCAGTGCCACCTATCAGTGCCCATCAGTGCTGCCTCATCAGTGCCCACCAGTGCTGCCTATCAGTGCTCATCAGTGCCACCATATCAGTGCCCATCAGTGCAGCCTGTCAGTGCCCATCGGTGCAGCCTATCAGTGTCCATCAGTGCAACCTCATCGGCGTACATCAATGAAGGAGAAAAGTTACCTATTTTCAAAATTTTATAACAAACTATGCAACTGTTTTTATCTTTTTTTACAAAATTTTCAGTCTTTTTTGTTTTTTTAGCAAAAAATAAAAAGCCCTTCAGTGAGTAAATACCACCAAAAGAAAGCTATATTTGTGGGGAAAAAAATGCTAAAAATTTAATTTGGGTACAGTGTAGCATGACCGCGCAATTGTCATTCAAAGTGTGACAGTGCTGAAAGCTGAAAATTGGCCTGGGCAGGAGGGGGGTTTAAGTGCCCAGTAAGCAGGTTGTTAAATAAGATGTCCGACTTTGGCCCTAACCCAGTGCTCAGATGAAATTCACGTGATGAATGAAAGCGGTCAGCGGGATGTCATTATGCCTGTGATGATACATCATGGATAGCACACCATGGACATTGTGTTCCCCCAGTGGATTTGACATCTATCCATGTCCATTGGCCATATAGCAGCAGGATACTTTACTTCAGCAGGCTTTAACTAATTGACCTGACCTCTTCCTCAATTTTTACAACATATTTCAGCAACTGGATGTGGACCACCATACACGGTCAATCTACTGAGCGGCGAGATCGTTTTGCAATTATATCCCCATCAGGGGAAAGGTTCTAAATTCACCTGCAGTACCAGAGCCACCCACTGTGTCCACAGCACGCACAGCAGCAACGCAGTAAGTACACTGAATAAATCAGACTGCAGAGCTGCGGGAAGTGGGAGATAACTTCACTATTGTGGGGTTTCTATAGCACATTGCCTACTCTCCCCCCGCTGTGACTATTCCTCAACTACTGTATTTCTGCTTGGCGCTCTTCTGTGCATGTAAGGAGGACTATGTGTGCTGGTATCATTGCTTCAATGGCTAATTTGTAAACACTGGGGATTAGCACGGATCATCGTATGCATACTGATCTGCAGTCTGCCCTAATTGTGCCTCTTATCCTGATATATGGACAACAGCCTAGGCTGATTCAGGAAATTCATTCGAGGGGACCTACTTTATAGCTATCACGGGGCTTGTGCAATAGTATGAGTGCTATGGATGTTTGTTCTGTGGTGTACTAAGGTTTAATAACAATGTTGCTATATTTTAAATTGGTAATATGGTGGTAGTTGGATATTTTTTGTATTACTGATTAAACTTTAATAAATATTGCTATTTTTTTCATAATATCCCTTGCTCCTTATTGATGATTGCTCGGGGAATCTTTCATGTTTTTTAGTGTTTTTTCCAATCTAGAGGAGCATACTTTTGTTTTGTCACAAACATGAGTAAGTGGAGTAATAACCCCTTTATGACGGAGCTCTTAATAGGGTTTAGCTTTAAAATTGAGTGTAATCTGCTAACTTCCTTTGTTTTTTCAGTACTTGCGAATATTGTCAAAAACAGCAGCCCTCTCAGTGAAATCCAGGGTATCTCTGGTAACACAGGTGAACATGTGGAGGCCTTCTAGGCCAGAAAACACAAGTGGGCCACCCAATTGGAACTAACGTACTCTGGCAGCAATTGGGAAGAGGCTCACCACAGTAGTTTGGTGTTCAATAGAAGCTGTGAAATTAGGATCTAGCCCATCTACCCGCACGCTGGTTCTGACAATGGAGGACCACTGACCTGGCTGTCTCAGGTATGGCCTCTTTGAGCTGCTGAGAGAGGAAAGCAGAGAAACGTATCTCCCCTGAGTGTGTCCAGGAACCCAGGGAGCTGTGAAAAAAGGAGTTAAAAAGGTCTGTGCCTACATCTGAGTACGGTGAGCAAATGGACACTTTGCTACAGGGGCATTCTTTTCAACGACAACAAATGGGAAGATCAACATTCCACTGACCAACACTTTAAGGCAGTGGAGGGAGCATGGGCTCTGCACCCCTATCCATGTGTCCGGCCAGTGATCTACATATCAGAGTGCCGGACTATGGATTGCAACGGGGGGGTGAATTTTTGAAGCACCTGATTAGAGCCAAAGGCTCTAATAGGCTTCAAAAAAGGGTGCGCTCGGGGCGCATAGTTTGACACCACTTCACGAGCATATGCAATTTTAAAGCATGACATGTTAGTTATCTATCAACTTGGTGTAACATCATCTTTTATATTTTACCAAGAATTGGGTTTTATTGGATTCTATATTGTGCTTGTGTGCACTAAAATTAAAGTGCTGCATAAATATTGCAACAGCCACTATTTTATTCTCCAGGACCTTTGCTTTCAGAAAATATATATTATTTGGAGGTTCTAAGAATTTTTCTAGCAAAAAAATGCAGATATTATAGTATAGATAAAGTAGTTAAAGCAAACCTGTACTCAAGCAATAGACATTTATTAATTACAATATATATATATTCTTAGCAGGCAGTTTTAAAACAAACCCTCCCTGACCTCTCTAGCTGCAGTGTATCCTCAAAGTTTAGAGGCAATAAAAGGCAGCTCATCTCCCCTTGCTTACTCTAGCAGCCTGCTAGCCTTTTAGGCCTCATGCACACTGCTGCCTCTAAATGGACGTTTAGAGGCATTTGGACATTTTTTCCAGCTGCCCCTGAACTCATCTAATGTTATCTTATCAGTACATGTACACAGGGTCGTTTAAGGTCGTTTCCAGGCAGTTAAGTTTAGAGGCTTTTTTTGAAAAGCAAAAAAACATGTTTAGACGCCAGTTCAAAGGCATTTGAAACACCAAATGCCTGTAACAGCTTGTAAACGTGCCTAAACGCCTAACGTTTAGCAGTGTTTCATTTAGAGGCGTTTGTTATTTTTTTTTTAAATGTCTCTAGACGCGAAAGCGGCAAAATGGTCGTTTTAAGAGTCGGTTTTTGCTGTCAAAAAAATCGTTCAGCATCCCATGTACATTAGGCCTTAATGTAAACAAAGAGCAGGTTATGTAAGCTGTTAATAAGCCTGGGGATAAATTTCTCCATAGTGCTTGCAGCTACAGAGGTTAAGGAAGGCTTGATTGGCACCATTGCATTTTTGTTTGATGCATCAAAACATCATTGTCAACGCATGCAATGTGCATCGCAATGCATATTAATGGCACACAAAAATGCATGTTCAGCTCATCAGCGCGCATTGACAAGCCTTTAAAAGTCAGCAGCTACAAAAAGTGTAGCTGCAGACTTTTAATAAACAGACACCCATGTGGCCGCCTGAAACTTCGCTCCTCTCCCCCTCCTCTCCGTGACGCCGGCATTGCAAATGTGGACGCCCGGCTGTGGCTGCACATGCACGAGCCACCATGTGCCCTGTGGGTGGAACTCAGCTTTAAAGCTGAACTTTAGCCATGTAAGCAAAAAATAAATAATACTGCCCCCCCCGCTCCTCTGCAATCTGTCATTTCTATTACAGTTATTCCAACCTTAGTCTGTTGTCCCACAACAGCCAGCATCCCAGTCTTCAGCTTTTCAGTGATGGACTATGGGGGAGCACTTCTATCAGAACCCATGATGAATCTTGATAATGTGGAAACTGGTCCTTCACTGATTACAGTGCATATATGTGATGAGGTCGATGGGAGACCAGCAACAGGTTTGTTCAGAGGTCAGCATGCAGAGAGACTTTGGCTGATCAGTCGTCACAACCAAAACTAGCCAGCTGGGAAGATCGCGGAACCATAGGTTAAGGTACGCAATAAATACTTTATTTAAAAAAATAATTTCTGCAGAACGTGGCAGAGTGGTCATAGCCCGGCTACAGGTTCACTTTAATGAAGCTGTTTCTTGCACACATGACACACTCAGCAGAACCAAGAAAATTCTTTTTACTTTATCACTAGCTGAATCTTGTTAAGGCTCAGGTTTGCAAGCCTTATCGAAGCTGTGCCATCCCTGCCCCTCTAGGCCATACTGCACAGCCAAACTATTTGCTGGGTGCATATATACATAGGCATTCCAGCGATTACTTGGCCAGGTGTATACACACACATATCCTGTTACTGAAGATTTAGGGATTCCAAATACATAGGGCTGCGAGTTCATATATCCCACTGTGGATCTATATAACCCAGTGGAAGTTGGCACATTTATATGAATATAAGTCAATACTTTTTTCAATGAACCCCTTACATGTTTTTAAACATATGTTTATAGTGCTAGTTTTCACTAGACACTTTAGAGCCAGGGAGCCTAGTGACGTATTGCATGGAATATAAAGTTGGCCTCTTTGGCACAGAAGGGATTAAAAAGAGCAAAGGAAATTGCTCATAATTGAAAACAGGATCATTATTGTAATAGCTACTGCAATTAAATATGGGGGATAAACAATCTGGATACACCAAGCAGCCGTTTTTTACATAATATATGCACAATGTAATTAATCTACATTTCTAATCATATCACTGAGAGAAGAAACTAGTGGCAAGGGTGTACTGGTAAACTGCTGTATATGATATGTAGATAATTAGCTATTCAATTACTATGCAAGGTTGCTATAAAGTTGTATTGATTCAAATATTCAAGGATGCACACACACCAAATGTATGGTAATAAAACAGTATGTACATCAGGTTTTGTGACCTTTAGCATTAAAGCATGAAAGCATAATTTTTGTCACTCCAGTAAAAATAATAACTTATTTCTAAAAAGTGGGGGAAATAATTATCAAAGGTAAGAAGGTACATTGCATTTAATCCACTGATATCTACACATTCCATACACTTGCTTATCAATTAATTCCAAATACATATCATCTCTCCTTCCCCTCCCCTCCACTTTCTCCCTCCCCCTTCCCTCCTTTTTATAATGATACAATATATATTTTTTTGTGTTATATTTTTCCCTTTGTTTTTTATTTTGCATATAGGAAATGATATGTGATAATTTTCCAATTTGATTTTTTTTTGTACTGATATCCCATTTATATTGTTTTCCAGCTGCCTCTGCTTGCTTATAAATGATATATTTGAAAAACAGATCCTGGAGAAGCCCTCTATTAGGGTGAAACGCTTTGATCCGGATACCTCCTCGGATTCACCAAATGAAATGTATGTACTGTATGTGAATATGCATAAGATGATATACTTTTTAGAGCTTCTGTACCTTTATTGTTTTTTAAAAAATGTTTGTATAAGTAAAACCTATTGTTTTTAGATGAATCTGTTCGTTTGAACAATTTTCATTATTTGGACACTTTAAAATCCCCATCTTTCACGAACCCCCTTACTATTAGGAGATTTGTGGGAAACATTTTTTTGTAATTCCAAATGCAATGTATACTGTCTATCTATCTATCTATCTATCTATCTATCTATATTAAAAAACAATTTAATTCAACAAAAACAAGTAATGAAAATATTTTAATTTTAATATTTTAACTTTGGGCTTGTATCGATAGCATCAATTTGACATATTTCCAATTCAATGTATTGATCTAGGTCGGCTTTGAATTTACCTGGTGGCCGTGGGTGTGTACCTATCCCGCATTACAGAGTGGTAACAGAAAAAAGGTGCTCCAGTTCCTTGATTACCTACAAAAAGTAATGAGGTGGTGCACTATACCTATACCAAGATGAATGCCTGAAATCCTAAAAAGAAAAGATGTGTTCCATTTTAATGGCTATTTTTCAATTTTAATGAAATTATAAATGTAGGTTAATATAATAGATAACCACTTAGTATTAAATATATTTGAATATATTTTGAAATAAAACCTCAATCTGTCTTTGCACTAGCCTCCTATAACCCTGGCGCATCAGCATTCAAACAATAAGAGGAAAGGGCAGCACTATAACCACTGTAAGAGCATTGGCAGCATTGTAATCAGGCTTTATTGTATTACACACTGCTATGAATCTAATCAATGGTGCTTGCTGATTAGAAGAGAGGAAACTGAAAGCAGCAGCGAGCTGCTGTCCCTTCAATATCCAATCACAGTCCTTACTACGCTGTGTTGTTTTGACTGCAGTAAATAGCTGAATAGTCTTACAAACTTTTTCCAGTTTTTAAAAAAGTCTGAAAAATGTCAGCCCATAAGAACAAAATCCATTCTGTGATATTTAATTTCCATGTATGTGTGTATGGTCACCATTAGTTGTTGCAGACAATGAAGATGCAGTTGGATTTAGCAATGACCTCTTTCACAGCCACATAAAATGTGATTGCAAAGCTTTACACATCTTGTATTGTTTTCTTCATTTCAGTGGAAGTTATTTTGCTTATAACATGAAAAAAAAAGTTCACATAAGATGATAAAGTAAATTGTGTTCTGGCTGGAGCTTGACATCTTGAGCAGATTACTATGTACAAAATGTATGAGTGCTGAGCCTTTTTTAGCACTTTGATTATGCCCTGTTATTCAAGCTGATGAAGAATAAAGTGCATACTGCACATTTCATAGAGTACTGATTTTTATATTTGTTCTTTCCACATTATATACAAGGTCTCACTGGAAGTACACCTGTATCAGCGCTGGAACAAAATAAACTAAGCTACTGATTTTCTGTAGTCAATGGGTATAATTATCATTTGTAACACTTTTCAGTCTGGTAAGCTCCAACTTATGCTGTGTCAGTGCCTACCTTGAACACCTCATTTAATCAACACCTGCTTGGCCCCTTGTGAAATGCATGCAATGACATTCTGTAATCCAGAAGTACTTATTCCTGTATCCAGACTAAACTTCAGTACTAAAACAAAAACATATGAAGGAATAGCATAGATTTTACCTTATCCCCCTCAAACCAAGCATATGAAATTTTCATCATTGCATATGCAGCGGGTTTACAACCTATTTTTTTTCTAGGGAGAAACAGAAATGAACCATTCACTGCACTTCAACCAATCAGGAAAAATGAGGTTATTCAAAGTGGTGAATTAACTGAACATTTCTCACATTCTATGGTGCTTGGAGAGAGAACCGTCAGAGATGTATTTCGCATATACACTATGATTTGGATTTACCAAAGACAAATAGACTGTGATCTTTGCAAGTTTAGTAGCACTCATTGTCCCCATAGCTCAGTAAATGTGGTAAAGTTCTGCTGATTTCCATCATCCAATCATGTGCAGGCAAAAATGTTTTTGTTTTTTATTTCTTTGCACCTGATTGGGTATTCTTTACAAAGTGAAGCTTTATTACATTTACTAAGCTGCTAATGAGTGCTTACTAATGAGTGCAACTGCACTTACAAAGAGCACAGTTAATCAGTTCAGGATCAGACATTGAAACACACCTTGATTAGGCCATATGTGTGTGGCCAAATTTGTTAAAGCTCAACTCCAGACAAACAACTGAATACACCATTGAAATATATATATGAAAAATGTTTCATCGATCAAAGGATTTACATTTCTGTCCATCCAGTCCTATAAATTCTGATGGATAGCAAAACCAGCATAGTGACTTGAATTTTCTTGAATGCAGTTAAACCACAAAGCTAGGACACCTCCCTGCCCCAGAATGTGATTGGACAGTGAAATAGCAACAGCAGACTGGAACAATGAGACAGATGGCAGCTCCAGGTAAGTATGATGATCCACCAGAAAGGAAGAGCTGGGTTCTAGATCTGGCTCGCAACTGTGAACATGTAGACAAAATAGGAAAAATTTGCTGCACACCAACATCCGTCCAACAGGTTTATTAACCACTTGCCGACCGCCGATCGGCATCTGACGGCGACAGAGTGGCTCTCCTGCGCAAAACGCCGTTATCTGACGGAGGCTGCGAGATCGCGCACAGTGAGCTCACTGTGTCCGGGGAGGGCCAGGGAGCGGGTGCGGCGGATTCACCACCCGCGATGCCCCCCCGTAGTGAAAGAACGGAGGTCCGTGTAAGTAAACACGGACCTCCGTTCTGTGAGGGGGGAAGGGCTGTGATCACAGGCTTCCTCTACATGGAAGCTGTGATCATTTCCCTTCCCCTGCTAGGGCAGCCCAAATACAGTTAGAACACGCCCAGGGAACACAGTTAACCCTTAGAGAGCCCCCTGCAGGTTAACCCCTTCACTGCCAATGGCATGTACACAGTAATCAGTGCATTTTTATAGCACTGATCGCTGTATAAATGCCAATGGTCCCAAAAAAGTGTCAAAATGTTCCGACATGTCCGCCCCAATATCGCAGTACCGCTAAAAATCGCAGATCGCCGCCATTACTAGTAAAAAATAATAAAAACCCCAGAAATGAATTCTCATCATCCGTAAACGCGACCACAATCAATAAACGCCGATTGCGATTTTTTTTATCACAAATATGAGGAAGAATATAAATCGGCCAAAACCGATGAAAAAAATGTTTTTTTTTTTTTTTTTTGGATTTGTATTTTAGCAAAAAGTAAGAAATGTGGGTTTTTTTGCAAAATTGTCGCTCTTCTTTTGTTTATAGCGGCGATCAGTAATGACGCAGCAGTGATCAAATACCATCAAAAGAAAGCTCTATTTGTGGGGAAAAAAGGACGCAGATTTCGTTTGGGTACAACGTCGCATGACCGCTCAATTTTCAGTTAAAGCGACGCAGTGCCGAATTGCAAAAAGGGCTCTGGTCCTAAAGGGGGAAATCCTTCCAGGGCTGAAGTGGTTAACCACTTCAACACCGGACGTTTATACCCCCTTCCTGCCCAGACCAATTTTCAGCTTTCAGCGCTCTCACACTTTGAATGACAATTACTCTCTCATGCTACACTGCACCCAAACAAAATTTTTATCATTTTTTTTCACTCAAATAAAGCTTTCTTTTGGTGGTATTTAAGAACCTCTGGGTTTTTTATTTTTTGCGACATAATTGAAAAAGGTGCGAAAATTTTGAAAAAAAAACACTCTTTTTTACTTTCTGTGATAAAATTTTGCAAATAAGTAATTTTTGTTCATAAATTTGGGCCAAAACCTATACTGCTACCTATCTTTGGTAATAATAACCCAAATAAGTGTATATTATTTGGTCTGTGTGAAAGTTATAGAGTCTACAAACTATGGTGCAAATCATTGAAAATTGATCACACCTGATGCACTGATGGCCTATCTCATATCTTGAGGCCCTGAAATGTCGGGAAAGTACAAATACCCCCCAAACAACCCCATTTTGAAAAGTAGACATTCCAATGTATTTAGCAAGAGGCATGGTGAGTTTTTTTGAAGTTGTACTTTTTTCCCACAATTCTTGGGAAAATTGAGAAATTATTATTATGTTTTTTTTTTTTTTGCACAAAATTGTCAAAACAATAAGTTATTTCTCACACACAGCATATGCATACTACCAATTACACCCCAAAATACATTCTGCTACTGTCCCAGAGTATGGCGATACCACATGTGTGAAACTTTTTCACAGCCTGGCCACATAGAGAGGTCCAACATGCAGGGAGCACCGTCATGCATTCTAGGAGCAGAATTTTCACATCTAATTTCCTAACAACCTATTACACTTTTGAAGGCCCTGGAGCACCAGGACAATGGAATTACCCACAAAATGACCCCATTTTGGAAAGCAAACACCCCAACGTATAATCTATGAGGCATTATGAGTCTTTTGAATCGTTCATTTTTTTCCACAAGTCTTCGAAAAATGTGGAAAGAAAATGAAAACGCTTTATTTTTAGACAAAGTGGTCAATTTATAAGTTATTTCTAACACATAGCATACACATAGCAAAAATTACCCCCCAAAATATATTCTGCTACTCATCCCAAGTATGGCGATACCACATGTGTGAGACTTTTACACAGCCTGGCCACAAAGAGAAGTCCAACATGCAGGGAGCACCGTCAGGCATTCTAGGAGCAGAAATTTCACATCTAATTTCCTAAAGAGCCATTAAATTTTGAAGGACCTGGAGCACCAGGACAATGGAATTGCCAACAATATGACCCCATTTTGGAAAGCAAACACCCCAACGTATAATCTATGGGGCATTATGTGTCTTTTGACTTTCACAAGTCTTCGAAAAACGTGGAAAGAAAATGAAAACTCTTTTATTTTTACACAACGTGGTCAATTTATAAGATATTTCTTAGACATAGCATTTACATAGCAAAAATTACCCCCCAAAATATATTCTGCTATTTGTCCCGAGTATGGCGATACCACATGTGTGAGACTTTTTCACACCCTGGCCACATACAGAGGGCGAACATGCAGGGAGCACCGTCAGGTGTTCTAAGAGCATAAATTACACATAAAATTTCATTCATACCTATCACACTTTTGAAGGCCCGGGGCACCAGGACAGTGGAATTACCCCCAAAATGACCCTATTTTGGAAAGCAAACACCCAAGGTATATTCTATGAGGCATGGGCTGCAGATAGGTACTTGGGTACTCTAATGGGCTGCAGTTAGGTACTCAGGTATTCTGATGGGCTGCAGATAGGTACTCGGGTAATCTGATGGCTGGTAAAAGGTACTTGGGTACTCTGATGGGCTGCAGATAGGTACTCGGTTACTCAGATGAGTTGGTGACAGGTACTCGGGTAATCTGAAGGGCAGGTGACAGGTACTCGGGTACTCTGATGGGCTGGTGACAGGTACTCGGGTACTCTGGTGTGCAGGTGACAGGTACTTGGGTACTCAGGTGGGCAGGTGACAGGTACTCGGGTACTCAGGTGGGCAGGTGGCAGGTACTCGGGTACTCTGATGGGCTGGTGACAAGTACTCGGGTACGCTGATGGGCTGGTGACAGGTACTCGGATACTCTGATGGGCAGGTGACAGGCACTCGGGTATTCTGATGGGCAGGTGACAGGTACTCGGGTACTCTGATGGGCAGGTGACAGGTACTTGGGTACTCTGATGGTCTGGTGACAGGTACTCGGGTACTCTGATGGTCTGGTGACAGGTACTCGGGTACTCTTATGGTCTGGTGACAGGTACTCTGGTACACTGATGGGCTGGTGACAGGTACTCGGGTACTCAGATGGGCAGGTGACAGGTACTCGGGTACTCAGATGGGCAGGTGATAGGTACTCGGATACTTTGATGGGTTTATGACAGGTACTCGGGTACTCAGATGGTCTGGTGACAGGTACTCGGGTACTCTGATGGGCAGGTGACAGGTACTCGGGTACTCTGATGGGCAGGTGACAGGTACTCGGGTACTCTGATGGACAGGTGACAGGTACTCGGGTATTCTGATGGACAGGTGACAAGTACTCAGGTACTTTGATGGACAGGTGACAGGTACTCGTGTACTTTGATGGACAGGTGACAGGTACTCGGGTACTCTGATGGACAGGTGACAGGTAGTTTGATGGACAGGTGACAAGTACTTTGATGGACAGGTGACAGGTACTCAGGTACTTTGATGGACAGGTGACAGGTACTCTGATGGACTGTGACAGGTACTTTGATGGGGTGGTGACAGGTCCTCTTTATTGGGGGGATGATCAGTGTGTTTGGTGTACATTAGGCGGTAACAAGCTGTTACCGCAATCTCCCTGTCACACACGATCGGTGTGTGACAGGGAGAACCGGGGTAACAGCTCGTTACCGTGGTTTGTTTACATCACATGACCGGCTGTGATTGACACAGCCGGTCACATGGTAAAGACCCAAATCTATTGGCTCTTTACATGGATAGGAGCTGGGCTTTGTCCGAGGGACAAGCCTTAGCTCCGATCACTGCGCTGCGGTGAGGTGAACTGTTACTGCATTACTTCAGTACAAGTTTTCCTTGCAACTGCCTGTGTGATTTATTGCCTCCGCACCTCGCTGCACCCCACCGACACACTGGTGACGTAAACAGATGCATACTGGGAACCAGATTCATCTGACATATTGAAAATGGCTATTGTAAAAAGAATGAGGAGGAAAAGAAGAATAAAGCATGCAAAGAATAAAAAAACCTGCAATTATTGATAAGTATTTGTTTGTAGAGTGCCATTACTAAACATTTCTAAATGTATTGTAATTTTTTTAAGATAAGGGTGAAGTTCCTCCTTCAAAGAGAAGTATGGGCAAAGCTTTTTTGGCTATACTTCTCTTGGGTTACAGGACTTACTTACTTGTGCACTTCTGCGACCCAGAAGCAGCTTTCAACAGTCTTTAGCCTGCTGTCGGTTGACATCACTGAGCCGCAGCAGTCTCTGGATGTATCCCAACAATATTGTTGGCATCCACCCAGATGCCTGATCAGAAGCTGGCCCAGCCTCTCAGCGGTAACATAATCGCTCAATTCTTAGGCTTAGAGCCAGTGGGGGACAGCTGCAGTATCACACCGATGCTGCAGCCATCTCAGTGAGTATCAGTGTTTGTTTTTTATATCTTACACTTCCCTTTTAAGTCAAATTAAAGTGTTTACACTAGCTGCACTGCTTAAATAACTATATATTTTTATGGGTTTTTTTTTTTGTTTTTTTTACATGTTCTAAATAAACTAAAAACTAACTCAACTAACTAATTAACTAACTAACTAGCTAGTTAACTAACTAAACTAACTTTCATTGGGGGGTGGTTATAACTGCCTAGAGATCAGGTTTAAATATTTGGCTGCTACAAACCTACACTCACTCTGGGCCACATTGTCATGTACGGCTGCATTTGGATATATGAAATACTTCTATTACCCATGCAACCGAAAATCTACACTTCCAAAAGATGTTATTAATTTATACCTTCAATGCCGCTGACATAACCATTACGTCAGTGGCAGGGGCCTGGCATGTAAACTGTTTCCTACCTACTATAACAGCCAGAAGTTTGTTCACATTTTTTGTGATAGCAATAGGGTTAAGTTAAAAAAAGAAAAAATCTTTAAAAATGAAAGATAAATTAAAAACAACACCCCCACATATATGCACATACAAACGGAAACACTTGCAGCCAGTATGCATTCATACAAAAACGACAATTGCCCCACACACATTAGGTATCTCTATGTCAGGGCTGGGCTCAGCTCTCCCTTCTCAGAGCAAGCTGCTCAGCTAAGGGTTAATTGCCAGTCTCAGCTTCCACTCTGTCTCACCTGATGACCATATCATGCCTCGTTAAGCCAGCTCTGTTGCTATATAAACTACCTGGATCAGATCGCAGATGCTTTCACCTTGGTCAACATCTCTGGAGAAATCTCTGCTGTGGTTTCCTGTGAAAGACTTTGCTGTTTGATGTTCCCTTCTGGTTTCTGGATTCAAGACCCTGCTCAGATGACTCTCCTCCTGGCTCCTGACCCTGCATGCATCTGTTTCATTGGCTTGTTCTGACTATCCGCTCTGGTTACCGAACCCTGGCTATGTTTTGACCACGTTCACTCTTTTTATATCATTTTACCTTTTTATTAAAAAGTGTGATTTTACTGCACTTCTGTCTTGGTCTGATTCATGGTTCCTGACACTCTAACTTGATGAGCTGTAAAGGCTTGTAAATCATGGTCTATAGGCAACTTTGAGTACCGTAGCTTTTCTCCATTTCACACATGTATTTTGATAGTTGACATACTTTACATGGTATCTATTTGCCTGGTGCAGCCTTATCTTTTACAGTTTACAAAAAAATGGGTATCGCATTATATTTGTGTGCATGCAAATCAATTTTTTTTTTTAACTTCTTTTTATTGAGTTATAGAGATTAGAATACAAAACACAGCTTTATGAGCATTCCCCAGCTGAATAGGTACAATCCTTAATAAACACCTAAACTGTTAACATCCTAACAACCATTGCTCAGGTTAGTCATTACCAGGATTATAACAGGATGGATTATTTTATGGGAATAATTTTGTCCCTTGCATCGCCACGGCCCGCCAAGCCGGAAAGGAGTATATTTTCCAGATAGAGGAGAATAGGGGAGTACAGCGTCTCACATAGGGCCTAGAGCAGCTTAAATCAAAAAAGGGTGATTTCAATGGAGACTGCCTAGGGTCGAGAGGTATCAAGTTCTAATCTTGGTCCTCGACAGTATGTCCTGATTCAGTCCAAATACGCCAGACTCGCTCAAACTTTCCAGGGAAACCCCTAGGATAGGTGGACTTGTACAGAGGGATCACCTTATTCACTATGCCCTTCCATAAAGAGATGGAGGGAGGTCGGCTGATATCCATCTATGTACTATACTTTTCCTGGCATAACACAACAGAATATTTAATAAAGTTCTCATGGCTCTGGAAAAGGCTAGTGGCAACATCTAAATCCAGAAGGCATACATTAATTGTGGGATATGTATAGTCGTGACTGCTTGTATGAAAAGAGATATTTTGGTCCAGAAACTCTGGATTTTCGGGTATCCCCAAAATATATGCAAAAATCCCACGGGACCCTCTGAGCATCTCCAGCAAGCGGCTGAGGCCGAGGGGTATATGTGGTGTAAGCGTTGCGGAGTATAATAGTTTCTATGGAGAATTTTAAATTGTATCAGTTTATCTCTACTAGTTATTAATAACTGAAATGGTTCATCCCACATGTCCTCCCAATCCTCTGTGTCCAGTTCCGGCACCCCCGCCTGCCACCGCCCTCACTACTTGTCCATGCCAACCTGGATAGTGGACAACATTGCTTTGTAAATTTGAGACAGGGGTTTGGTTAGATCCGAATCTCTTAGTAGGGATTCTAGGTCATCTTGTTGTAGTCTGAGCAAGGAAGAGCCAAATTGAGAGTTATAGGCATGATGGAGTTGCAGGTATCTAAAGAAATATGTATTAGTGAAGTGATGTCTATCTTACAATCTGTTCAAAGTTAACAGTCCAGATCCATCGCTAATATCGTGTAAATATTTAATTCCTTTTTAGGCCCAGAGGTTGGGGTCAGGGAGAGAATGGAACTCCTGAAGTCTTGGGTTAAGCCACAGTGGTGTATTTGGGGACCATTTGGGGACCAATGTTAGATTTAAACAAGACTATGTGCCATGCTTTTGCTACTGCTTTCACCGCAGAAGTTAAGGGTAGGTTGGGAGCCCTAGTTCCTCTGTATAGTGAATTACGTAAAGCCTTGTAAGACCCGGAATAGGCCGCTTCCAATACCACAGAGGCATTAGTGTCATCTGATACCAGCCAGTTGTGGGCACTGGTAAGGAGGGCTGCTAGGTAGTATGAGTAGAAGTCAGGACATGCTAAGCCTCCCTGGGTCCAAGGACAGGCCAGGGTCAGTTTACTATATCTTGCTACACTGGATTGCCATAAGAAGGATGAGATTGCTGAGTCTACTTGATTAAAGAAGGATTTTGGAATCCAGACTGGGGAGTGTCTTAGTTTATACAACAGGACTGGGAATATTTTCATTTTCACTAAACTGATTTTGCCCACTAAGGACAATGGAAAGTTAGATCAGGCCCTGAGTTTTTGTTTGCCCAATTGCAGCGTGGGTGTCAGATTGAGTTTAGTAAAATCTCTAAACCATATACTTCCTGTTTATTATAGGCCATAGTCAGCAATACAAGCAGTGGTGGCTGGTGAATTTTTGGGGGGTGCAAACAAACACCTCCAGGTCTTTACCTGCACATAGAGACTCCATCCTGGGCTGTCACAGCTCCCCTGATACCCGGCGGCTTCCGTGTTCCATCTTCAGCCCCCTGATTGGCCCAGACGCGAAACCGGAAGTGACGCAATGGGAAATTTTGATTCGCTATAATCAAAAGTGGGAGGGTTCAGGGCACAGTGCTCTGCACCCTGAGCACAATGTAAAACTAGCCAATTAATCATGAGCTTGTTTAACATTGATGGACCTAATAGTCATCTATTAGTCTGGCACCCCGCAGTGCACTGCACACACATAGAACAATTTATTTTTAAATAAATTATAATATGTCTAATATTTTTTAACTTTAAGATGTTACAAAATGTTAATCATGTTATCATTTATTTAAAAATAAACCATTCTATGTATCGCTTTTCTATTGGTCAAAACTTTGGGGAGGGGGCGCTTCTGTACCCTTTATGGACCGGCCGTCACTGAATACAAGTAGCATGGTCCTCATATTTAGCTTGATAAATCCATATATATATATACAGTATATATAGTATATTAGCAACAGCTTTGCATTCAAGTTCTATAATAGTTATGGTTTACCTTAAAACGAAATTTCTGTTTACATATAGGACAACAAATCATTGATTTGTTTCTCACTTCAATCGTAACCAAATGCCTTGTATTATGCCAGAAAGACTATTCCGTAAACAAAAAAAGTGCAATTAATAAGAAATTGCCTTCAAGTCATATGACTTTGGTAAAGTGAAATCTCATTATTTGTTATGGGTTACTGCTCTTTGCACTTCCGTTTTGCTCTTTGCACTGCCTTATTGGAAAAGTGTATAAATGTTTATTTCCAGCTTGATAGAGTTGATAAAAAGAGCTAGATAACAATTATCATTTAGTCAATAGTAATTTAGTGCTGTGAGAAGATCTCCCAGTCTGGAATGTAAAGGGGATTTTACAGCCATAATTAGGATTTTTTCCACTTTAAGCAGAAGATTATCTGGAGATTACAATTTATGTTCAGTGCAAAGTCAAATTCATAATGAAACCCAATTTCTTCCGCCAGTGTATTGACTTTGCTTTGACACAGCTTCTGTGTTCTAGCTAATCTAAGGCATAAAGAATACCAGTCCAAATTATTTTCCTGTCCCTGCCTGGGTGCATTGCAGAACAAGCTAGAATGATATGAACAGAAGGAAACAATTTTGATATTTTTTCACATCAATGTCATTTATATAATGGCTGTGATTTACTTTATGCTGTCTACCAAGCCTGTACTAGTAATATGACTGATTTGTGCATTTTTCTCATTAAAAATACACTCCAGTAAAAAAAAAGCATTTTTGGACCGCAGTCTACCTGCACCAGACTTACTTTTTTATCCAGGCCTAGCTATATTGCATTAGTCTACCCACCTCCCTTTTGGCAGTACCTTGTGATCTGACAAGTGATCCTATTTTTTGTAATGCAGGATGGGTAGCCCCATACATAGCAGCTGCAGGCTGCTTGCTATCTGTGACATAGAAAAAGAAAAATGAATCAAAGTGTCACTATTATGTTCAGCAGAGCTGCCTTAACACCAATCAGATTCAAATCTGCCATGGAATTGGAATCCAACTAGTAATACATCAAGAAGAAGGAGATGAAATTAAAGAAGAGCTATGTGCAATTTGGTTGCAGTGTATTACTTAGAGCTTGGAATAAAGCTGAACTCCAGGAATTATCTGTTTTGCATACTTACATTGGTCCAGCTTGGCACAATGTAAGTATGCCTAACTAATGCCTGATGGGCCACTGGGGAAGCTAAAAATAATTGTAGCCGTCAGTAGTGTTGAGCGAACCCGGACTGTAACGTTCGGGTCCGTACCGAACTTTCGGGAGTCCGGGGTCTGGACCCGAACACAGACATTTCAAAAAACTTTTGGGTTCGGGTTCTGGGTTCTGGTAGTTGATCACGCATGTTGAATAGCTGAAGGGCAGCCAATCAACAAGCGTTTCACTGGTTTGCCCTTAGAAGCCATCACAGCCATGCCTACTAATGGCATGGCTGTGATTGGCCAGTGCATCATGTGACCCAGCCTCTATATGAGGCTGGAGTCACAGTGCTGCATGTCACATGCTCTTGGGTTAGTCTAGGGAGAGGAAGCTGTCTGCATTTTTGTCAGGGAGAGATTGCAGACATTTTAACATCTGATCCTGCATCCTGAGATTACTACTGTTGTTGCTCTGAGGGATAGATTGCAGAAATTTGAGATTTCACATACTGCTGCTTTGAGTTGCAGATTGCAGATCAAACTCTGCATAACACAACGACCGCTACAATTGTTCACAACGATCAGATTGTTGGAGTAATTTGAGATTTCACATACTGCTGCTTTGAGTGACACATTGCAGATCAAACCCTGCCTAACACAACGATCGTTACGATCGTACACAACTATCAGATTGTGCGATCGTACACAACGATCAGATTGTGGGATCGTACACAACGATCAGATTGTGGGAGTAATTTGATATTTCACATACTGCTGCTTTGAGCGATCTGACTGCACTAGGTAGAG
>BLSH010099333.1:232844-243675 GCA_018402905.1 Glandirana rugosa | reverse complement strand
ACTGAGCACACAGCCCTTGGCTCTGCACTGACAGTTAAACCTTCTCCATTAGGCTGTCCCTGCCTCAGCCCTTATCGGAAAGCAGCTTTGCTAAGGCATGGACAGCCTGATGGAGAAGGTTTAACTGTCAGTGCAGAGCCAAGGGCTGTGTGCTCAGCCTGAGCAAAGCTGCTTTCCGATAAGGGCTGAGGCATGCACAGCCGGATGGAGAAGGTTTATCTGTCAGCGGTGAAAGAACAGAAGAAGTATTTACAGTAACACCTCCCCCTAACGAGCTGCAGGTCCCATCACTTCTGCTCACAGATAAGGGCTCAGGCCTTACACAGCTCTTCTATGGAAGTCAATGAGCCGAGGGCTGAAACCATTTGTATTCTTTGAGCATTCTTTTAATGAGTTTTTTGTCTGAGTGCCAGAACAAGAGCAACCTCCTACTGGCTGAGGGACTACAAGTCCCAGCGGTTCCAGCCAGCTATTTTGTAGTTGTAGAGCTGAGCTAAGAAGATCTATTCATTTACAAAACGTGCCAAGCGTGTGAATTCTCTATCATTTTACTATATCTGTACTAAAGGATCCCCCCTACCTCATTATCATGGGTAGACATTGCTGAGGCTGGGGTCACATGATCTGCCAGGAGCCTTAGAGGAGGCTGCTGAGTGCCTCTTATCAGTCAGACATCCTGTGTGGGAGGCCGGCTGTGAGATAAGAGGATGAGCCGCATAGAACAAAGACCAGAGCTCCTCCGATGTGTAAATCCATTGGTGCCCTGACATTGGCCATAAATAACATAAATCACAATTATTATATCTCCTTATCAGTGATCTTTATGTATTTCTTCCAGACTTCCTGTAATAAAGACCGCCCACTGCTGCCCTCTCTCCTGTGCAGGGGGCCTGGTCTTGTCTCCGCCCCCTCCTATCATTTTCCATAGTGGATGGAGCCTGCAGAGCTCCTCCCACAGCTCTGCTCTCTCTCTCTCCTTGTGCAGGGGGCCTGATCTGGTCTCCGCCCCATACTGTGGTTTTCTGTAGTGGGTGGAGCCTGCTAGGCTCCTCCCACAGCTCTGCGCTCTCCTTGTGCAGGGGGCCTGTTCTTGTCTCCGCCCACTTCTGTAGTTTTCTGTAATAGGTGGAGCCTGCTGGGCTCCTCCCACACCTCTGCTCTCTCTCTCATTGTGCAGGGTGACTGGTCTTGTCTCCGCCCCTCCTATAGTTTTCCATAGTGGGTGGAGCCTGCTGAGCTCCTCCCACAGCTCTGCTCTCTCTCCTTGTGCAGGGGGCCTGGTCTTGTCCCCACCCCCTCCTGTAGTTTTCTGTAGTGGGTGGAGCCTGCTGGACCCCTCCCACAGCTCTGCTGTCTCCCCTTGTGCTATGTTTCTGTAGTGGGTGGAGCCTGCTGAGCTCCTCCCACAGCTCTGCTCTCTTTCCTTGTGCAGGGGGTCTGGTCTTGTCCCCACCCCCTCCTGTGGTTTTTTTGTAGTGGGTGGTGACAGTTTGGCCTCTCCCACAGCTCTGCTCTCTCTTTGTGCAGGGGGACTGGCCTTGTCTCCGCCCCATCTGTAGTTTTCTATAGTGGGTGGAGCCTGCTGCCCCTCTCACAGCTCTGCTCTCTTCCCTTGTGCTATGTTTCTATAGTGGGTGGAGCCTACGGAGCTCCTCCCACAGCTCTGCTTTCTCTCCTTTTGCAGGGGGACTGGCCTTGTCTCCACCCCCTTCTGTAGTTTTCTGTAGTGGGTGGAGCCTACGGAGCTCCTCCCACAGCTCTGCTCTCTCTCCTTGTGCAGGGAGGACTGATCTTGTCTCCGCCCCCTCCTGTAGTTTTCTGTAGTGGGTGGAGCCTGCAGAGCTCCTCCCACAGCTCTGCTCTCTCTCCTTGTGCAGGGGGACTGGCCTTGTCTCCACCCACTCCTGTAGTTTTCCGTAGTGGGTGGGACCTGCTTGGCTCCTCCCACAGCTCTGCTCTCTCTCCTTGTGCAGGGGGACTGGCCTTGTCTCCACCCCCTCCTGTAGTTTTCTGTAGTGGGTGGAGCCTACGGAGCTCCTCCCACAGCTCTGCTCTCTCTCCTTGTGCAGGGAGGACTGATCTTGTCTCCGCCCCCTCCTGTAGTTTTCTGTAGTGGGTGGAGCCTGCTCAGCTCCTCCCACAGCTCTGCTCTCTCTCCTTGTGCAGGGGGACTGGCCTGGTCTCCGCCCCCTCCTGTAGTTTTCAGTAGTGGGTGGAACCTGCTCAGCTCCTCCCACAGCTCTGCTCTCTCTCCTTGTGCAGAGGGACTGGTCTTGTCTCCGCCCCCTCCTGTAGTTTTCAGTAGTGGGTGGAACCTGCTCAGCTCCTCCCACAGCTCTGCTCTCTCTCCTTGTGCAGGGGGACTGGCCTGGTCTCCGCCCCCTCCTGTAGTTTTCAGTAGTGGGTGGGACCTGCTTGGCCTCTCCCACATCTGCTCTCTGCACAGCCTATATACAGCGCAGTGATGATGTCATTACCACTTGTACAAAGTAATATCTGGGTTTGTAAAGACGCATGAAGTTTCATTTCTATGGTTTGTGTGTTATTTTGCATGGGCGGCGCTGTTCTTGGTCCGGGACGGGGGAGCCTCTGACATTTTCTGGCGCAGCGCCCTCCCTTTATATCGGCGTTCTTGTCAGAGGGAACATTTTGGACCGCTACAGAAAGAGAAAATCTCCTCTAACAAAGCTGTGTTTGTGTCGGGGGAGCGGATTTCTCCCTCCGAGGCTGAGCCCCCCCATTGTGCCGCTGGAGAGGTCATGTGACCGAAGACCGCCGCCATCCCCGGATATCTCCGATTTACGGATTCCGAATCTCGCCGCGTTTTCTGATTTTATTCTCTTTCCAATGTTGGAGGGAAATGAAAGTTGTAATAAAAATAAAAGGAAGTGAAAACCATAAAGGAAAATGAAGTCATTTAAGAAACTTCCTGATGGAGCGGCGTCAGGCCCCTCCCCCTCGCAGAACGCTGTTTTTTTTTTTTTTGGTGGATCTTCTATAGAAGTACTTTTTTTTTTTTTTTTTTTTTGGTTACAGAAAATTTCCAGAGAACTTGTAAAAGAACTTAACAATTTCCTGTTCGAGTGGAAAGGGAGATTACCAGAGAGGTGGGGGGAGGAGATATCCCGTCCCCTGCCGGATCAGGGCGACCATTATCACCGATCGCAGATATCGGGCCGCGCTCAGAAGGAAACGCGCCACCTAATGTGGAAAATGTTTCCTGCTAATGTGTCAGTGTAACTCTTCCAGACCGAGATCACAGGACCCCCCCCGACAAGGACTTCATCTGATCTTCTCTTCAGAAGGACGGCACCATCTTTGTTTAGGTATCATAAAGGGTCACCATCTACTTCCTGGCTGGAGATGCCGGCTGTAAAACCTGGTGGCTGTGATCACAAATGTCTGACACAGATCAGCCCTTGATGAAGTCACCTAGTGACAGTTTGATCACTGGGGGGAGAGAAGACTGAGACAATGCTACCTCCTGCCTGCAGCAGACCAATAGCATTGTCTGGCCCTATGCAAAGTCACTGGGGGTGGGGGGACTGAGGAAATGAATCCTCCTGCCTGAAGCAAAATGACATAATCTCGGCCTAGGCATAGTCACTGGGGGAGGGGAGACTGAGGAACTGATTCCTCCTGCCTGCAGCAGACTAATGACATCATCTCAGCCTAGGCAAAATCGCTGTAGGAGGTTAGACTGAGGAAATGCTTCCTCCTGCCTGCAGCAGACCAATTAATTGATCCCAACCTAGGCAAAAGCACTGGAGGAGGGGTGATTTAGGGGAGATGGAGGAAAATGTTTCCTCCTGCCTGCAGCAGACTGAGGACATCATCTCAGCCTAGGCAAAGTCACTGGAAGAGGGGAGACTGAGGAAATGCTTCCTCCTGCCTGCACCGCACTGATGACCTCATCTCAGCTTAGGCCAGTGATGGCAAACATTGGCACCCCAGATGTGTTGGAACTACATTTCCCATGATGCTCAACTACACTGCAGAGTGCATGAGCATCATAGGAAATACAGTTCCAAAACATCTGGGGTGCCAGTGTTCGCCGTCACTGGAGGAGGGGAGACTGAGGAAATGCTTCCTCCTGCCTGCAGCAGACCAATGACATGATCCCAGCCTAGACATAGCCACTGGGGGAGGGGAGACTGAGGAAATTCTTCCTCCTGCCTGCAGCAGACCAATGACATGATCCCAGCCTAGGCATAGTCACTGGGGGAGGGGGGACTGAGGAAATGCTTCCTCCTGTCTGCAGCACAACGATGACATAA
This sequence comes from Glandirana rugosa, assembly GCA_018402905.1. Taxonomy (NCBI): domain Eukaryota; kingdom Metazoa; phylum Chordata; class Amphibia; order Anura; family Ranidae; genus Glandirana; species Glandirana rugosa. The sequence goes on along the minus strand of BLSH010099333.1, from coordinate 239,398 downwards.
TCTCAGCCTAGGCAGAGTCACTGATTGGAGCTGAAGGACGGCTTTTTTAATGATTAAAGGAGGCGTTTTCCTGATCGGTGGTCCTGTTCTGTATATTGGGACATGTCGGGGATTTTGGGAAGATGCTGACAGGTCCTCTTTAGAAGTTTGCAGCAAACAAGGACAGGTTTGTATATTGTGGGCGGAGCTCCACAGACTGTCCAATGACAGCTCTGGGTCTATATCTTATATGGCGCCCTATAGAAAAGCCAACATTTATATTACGGATAATTTAGGAAACTGATCATTCCGAGTTCTTCCTCATCAGAGACGTTGAGCTGCAGCCGCCGCCGCGCATCCATTACCGGGATTAGTCCCTCGTTAGAGCGCGGGAATAATGCCGCACCTTATAGGTGGAAGCCATGCGGTGGGGGGGGGGGGTTGAGGCAGTCGGCGCTCCTCAGTAATTAGAGATATTGCAGATGCCACTGAGTATATAAATCAGAAAACTGCGCATATCTTTGTTTAGGCGTCATCCAGGGACACCGTATACTTCCTGGACCTGGATTCCAGCTCAGAGATGACGCAACCCTGTACATCCTGGTGGCTGTGTTCTCATATGTCTGACACAGATCAGCCCCTGCAGCAGCCTCTCACCTTGTGACTCACTACAAAGTTACAATGTTGTAGCCTCTCACCTTGTGACTCCCTACAAAGTTACAATGTTGTAGCCTCTCACCTTGTGACTCTACAAAGCTACAATGTTACAGCCTCTCACCTTGTGACTCTCTACAAAATAACAATGTTGCAGCCTCTCACCTTGTGACTCCCTACAAAGTTACAATGTTGTAGCCTCTCACCTTGTGACTCTACAAAGCTACAATGTTACAGCCTCTCACCTTGTGACTCCCTACAAAGTTACAATATTGCAGCCTCTCACCTTGTGACTCCCTACAAAGTTACAATGTTGCAGCCTCTCACCTTGTGACTCTACAAAGCTACAATGTTACAGCCTCTCACCTTGTGACTCTCTACAAAGTTACAATGTTGCAGCCTCTCACCTTGTGACTCTCTACAAAGTTACAATGTTGCAGCCTCTCACCTTGTGACTCTCTACAAATTTACAATGTTGTAGCCTCTCACCTTGTGACTCGCTACAAAGTTACAATGTTGCAGCCTCTCACTTTGTGACTCTCTACAAAGTTACAATGTTGCAGCCTCTCACCTTGTGACTCGCTACAAAGTTACAATGTTGTAGCCTCTCACCTTGTGACTCTTTACAATGTTGTAGCCTCTCACCTTGTGACTCGCTTCAAAGTTACAATGTTGTAGCCTCTCACCTTGTGACTCGCTACAAAGTTACAATGTTGTAGCCTCTCACCTTGTGACTCGCTACAAAGTTATAATGTTGCAGCCTCTCACCTTGTGACTCGCTTCAAAGTTACAATGTTGTAGCCTCTCACCTTGTGACTCGCTACAAAGTTACAATGTTGTAGCCTCTCACCTTGTGACTCGCTACAAAGTTACAATGTTGTAGCCTCTCACCTTGTTACTCGCTACAAAGTTACAATGTTGCAGCCTCTCACCTTGTGACTCGCTACAAAGTTACAATGTTGTAGCCTCTCACCTTGTGACTCGCTACAAAGTTACAATGTTGTAGCCTCTCACCTTGTTACTCTCTACAAAGTTATAATGTTGCAGCCTCTCACCTTGTGACTCGCTACAAAGTTACAATGTTGTAGCCTCTCACCTTGTGACTCTGTACAAAGTTACAATGTTGTAGCCTCTCACCTTGTGACTCGCTACAAAGTTACAATGTTGCAGCCTCTCACCTTGTTACTCGCTACAAAGTTATAATGTTGCAGCCTCTCACCTTGTGACTCGCTACAAAGTTACAATGTTGTAGCCTCTCACCTTGTGACTCGCTACAAAGTTACAATGTTGTAGCCTCTCACCTTGTTACTCGCTACAAAGTTATAATGTTGCAGCCTCTCACCTTGTGACTCTGTACAAAGTTACAATGTTGTAGCCTCTCACCTTGTGACTCGCTACAAAGTTACAATGTTGTAGCCTCTCACCTTGTGACTCGCTACAAAGTTACAATGTTGTAGCCTCTCACCTTGTTACTCGCTACAAAGTTATAATGTTGCAGCCTCTCACCTTGTGACTCGCTACAAAGTTACAATGTTGTAGCCTCTCACCTTGTGACTCTGTACAAAGTTACAATGTTGTAGCCTCTCACCTTGTGACTCGCTACAAAGTTACAATGTTGTAGCCTCTCACCTTGTGACTCGCTACAAAGTTACAATGTTGTAGCCTCTCACCTTGTTACTCGCTACAAAGTTACAATGTTGTAGCCTCTCACCTTGTGACTCGCTACAAAGTTACAATGTTGTAGCCTCTCACCTTGTGACTCGCTACAAAGTTATAATGTTGCAGCCTCTCACCTTGTGACTCGCTACAAAGTTACAATGTTGTAGCCTCTCACCTTGTGACTCGCTACAAAGTTACAATGTTGTAGCCTCTCACCTTGTGACTCGCTACAAAGTTACAATGTTGTAGCCTCTCACCTTGTGACTCACTACAAAGTTACAATGTTGCAGCCTCTTACCTTGTAACTCTCTAGCAAGTTACAATGCTGTAATCTAATCACTAGAAGGCATAGAGACTGAGGAAACTCTTTCTCCTGCCTGCAGCAGACTGATGGCATCTTCTCAGCCTAGACAAAGTCACTGACTGGGGGTTAAGGACAACTATTTAATGATAAAAGATGACACTTTTCTGAGAAATGATCCTGTGACTGTACATTGTCACAGTTTAGGAATGTATTCCTGTAGATTGTAAAGGTCCTCATTAGAACAAATGATGCACGCTGCTCCTTCGTCCAAATGGAGAACCCTCACTTAGATGAGGACATCTGGCACCAGGTAGTCTCCCTTGGAATGGGGCCCTCAGTGTGGCATATTGAGATTTGCTGACTCCTTATCACCATTATACCATCACCAGCCCGGACCATTGAGCCAACGCTGGACAGGTCTATGGTCTCTTACAGTCTCACCCCAGTCCTGGGCCTCCTCTGCTGCATGGAGGTTGTTCAGACCAGACAACGTTTCTCTAAACTTCATTGGTCCAGTTCTGGTCTTCTGGGCCCCCCGGTAGCCCCTGTTCTCGTGTTCCTAGCTGGCAGTAGAGGAGCCCGGTATTAGGTTCTTTCTAATGTCAGCGTGATTGCTGCGTTGGATTTTGTATGGGGAAGTGATCAGAGTAAGGGACGATGCCACTTACCACCCTGTGTGGGGAACAGAAAGTTAAATAGCAGGAAACCTATTATAGAGATGACCTTGTGTCACCCATCTAGTAATAGACTTCTTCCCACGCCAGTACAACATGTGACGGATTCGACATGGTGTTTATTAAGGCACGCAGCTATTGTTCTGTTACTGGTCCCAGTAGAGTAAGTGAAAACGCTTCCATCATTCCTCACTGGGATCCCGCCAGGATAAGTGAGACTCCCTCCATCGCTCCTCACTGGGATGCCACCAGGATAAGTGAGACTCCCTCCATCGCTCCTCACTGGGATGCCACCAGGATAAGTGAGACTCCCTCCATCGCTCCTCACTGGGATGCCACCAGAAAAAATGAGACTGCTTCCATCACCCTCACTGGGATGCCACCAGAAAAAATGAGACTGCCTCCATCACCCTCACTGGGATCCCGCCAGGATAAGTGAGACCACCTCCATTGTTCCTCACCAGGTTCCCGCCAGCATAGGGGAGACCACCTCCATCGTTTTTCACCAGGTTCCCACCAGGATATGTGAGACCACTTCCATCATTCCTCATCCCGATACCACCATGTTAAGGGAGACCGCCTCCATCTTTCCTCACCAGGATCCTGCCAGGGTAAGTAAGTCTGCCTATACGGTTCCTCACCAGGATCCCGCCAAGATCTGTGAGACTCTCTCCATCACTCCTCACTGGGATCCCACAAGGATGAGTGAGACCACCTCCATCGCTCCCCACCAGGATAAGTGAGGCCTCCTCCATCACTCCTCACCGGTATCCTGCCTGCATAAGTGAGACCGCCTCCATCATTCCTCACCAGGATCCCACCAGGATAAGTGAGACCACCTCCATCATTCCTCACCAGAATAAGTGAGACCACCTCCATCATTCCTCACCAGGATCCCGCCAAGATCCGTGAGATTCTCTCCATCACTCCTCACTGGGATCCCACAAGGATGAGTGAGACCACCTCCATCACTTCTCACCGGTATCCTGCCTGCATAAGTGAGACCGCCTTCATCATTCCTCACCAGGATAAGTGAGACCACCTCCATCATTCCTCACCAGGATCCCACCAAGATAAGTGAGATTGCCTCCATCATTCCCCACCAGGATAAGTGAGACCGCCTTCATCATTCCTCACCAGGATAAGTGAGACCACCTCCATCATTCCTTACCAGGATCCCACCAAGATAAGTGAGAGCACCTCCATTGCTCCTCATCAGGATCCCACCAGTGATGAGCCTATCTCAGCAAGTGCAGGGCTATGGCAGCTGTTGACTGTTGGTGGAACCTATGGCTCATCAGATGCCAGGAACTGGGTCCAATAAAAAAAAAAAAAATGGACCCCGGCATATGACGACTTTGGAGTTATTGGAAGAACCTCCCCCACGGGGATGAAATCTGACAACCTGGCCTGTGAATTGTCCCCTGATTTGCCCAGTCTTGGAGAAAGAGTTTTTGTCTTCTCATCCCCTTTTGAAGGCCAACCCACAAGAATTCATATTTCATTTTCCACATTTATTTCATTCAGGGACTCCTCTCCCGAGTTCCCAGCTCCACCCACCTCAATGCCACCATGCCGGCTTGGTCCTTCTGTAGTGAATATTGCAGATCCATGTTCTAGGCTGATGACTTCTGAAGTGTTGGAGATATAAGGGGCCAGCCAATGGCTGAGCCCGTCCACCTCCGCCTGCAGGTGGATTACCCCTTAAAACCTGCGTAGCGGCTCCCAAACTGGACAGACCGCCTTCTACATTCTGCACATGGATGAGAACTGATAACGTGTGAAACCAGAAGAAGATTTGTACCTTTCTACAGAGGAACATCTGAACATGAATATTTGTACAGTAATAGATGTGCCCCGGGGAATTGTCGCCGGGGGGGGTGCAGAGTAATTTTACAAAGCGTGTCGACACTCTCAGAATACACCGATCAGCGGTGGTAGCCAAAATTTCCAACAAGCCGGATAGGCGGAAGTCAAACAGGAGCAGCCACCCATGGATCTCCGCTGAACCCACCGAAATTCCATCCACCTATGGCCAGCTTAAGGCCAACCATGTCTATGCCAAGAATGAGGAAACCTACCCTCTGTGATCTGTGCCCGTTTCTTCGTTTAACTCCTTCAATACCGGGCACTCACAATTTTTTTTTTTTTTTTTTTTTACACACTTTGATTGCTTATAACAATGAATATCATTGTTAAAAGCAACCCTTTTTTCCTGACTGAAATCCATTCGTTCAGTGTGTACTATTGCATTTAACTGTGATTGGCCACAGCTAACCACATGGTACAGATGGGCTGTGATTGGCTCTGTACCATGTGATCACTGTGACCAATCACAGAGATCAGCACAATAGTATACACTGAATGGAGCCCGTTCATTGTGTACAATTATCATGTGATCTGCTGTGATTGGTTACAGCCATCAGTTTTTTTTTACACGCTTTGATTGCTTATAACAATGAATATCATTGTTAAAAGCAACCATTTTTTTCTGAATGAAATCCATTCATTCAGTGTGTACTATTGCATTTAATTGTGAGTGGCCACAGCTAACCACATGGTACAGATGGGCTGTGATTGGCCCTGTACCATGTGATCACTGTGACCAATCACAGAGATCAGCACAATAGTATACACTGAATGGAGCCCATTCATTGTGTACAATTATCATGTGATCTGCTGTGATTGGTACTGGCAGTGGCTCGGTACAATGATCTGTCATTGCTATGTCCACCCAGAGAGCGCCCCCACCCAGCTGGCATTCTACTATAGGCCGGGCAGGAAGTATTCAATAAATAGCTGTAGATTCCACAAGAAATGCAGTGAGCTCCCAACTTCCTTCAGGGAGCTGACAACGCGCTATGTGATTTCAGTGCAGTAGAGGCAGTGTTGTCCTCTCACTACAGGAAGTGAGGAACTCTCAGGATTTCAGGCAGGATCAACAGATCTTTTAGCGGTAAAAAAAACATGGGGGGGGGTGGGAAATGTGTATTTGTTGTATTTTATATTCTCAGACTGATCCAAAGCGCCATCTCTTATGGGTCGCATGTCCGACCCGCTCTGAGGCCACGTGTCCGACCCGCTCTGAGGCCACGTGTCCGACCCGCTCTGAGGCCACGTGTCCGACCCGCTCTGAGGCCACGTGTCCGACCCGCTCTGAGGCCACGTGTCCGACCCGCTCTCCAGCCCGAGTCTCGCCCAGCCCGTACACCCGAGTCTCGCCCAGCCTGTGCACCGGAGTCTCGCCCAGCCTGTGCACCGGAGTCTCGCCCAGCCTGTGCACC
>BLSH010099333.1:209457-220842 GCA_018402905.1 Glandirana rugosa | reverse complement strand
CTGGGCCTGTTAAATTCCTTTGTGCCTGGGGCCCTTTCCATGGAGCCTGGAGCCCTTTCCATGAAGCCTGGAGCCCTTTCCATGGAGCCTGGGGCCCTTTCCATGGAGCCTTTCTATTGAGCCTGGGGGCCTTTCTATTGAGCCTGGGGCCCTATTGAGCCTGGGGCCCTTTCCACTGAGCCTGGGGCCCTATTGAGCCTGGGGCCCTTTCCACTGAGCCTGGGGCCCTTTCCACTGAGCCTGGGGCCCTTTCCACTGAGCCTGGGGCCCTTTCCACTGAGCCTGGGGCCCTTTCCACTGAGCCTGAGGCCCTTTCCATGGAGCTTGGGGCCCTTTCCATGGAGCCTGGGGCCCTTTCCATGGAGCCTGGGGCCCTTTCCATGGAGCCTGGGGCCCTTTCCACTGATCCCATGGTGGGCCTTTCTTAAGCCCCAGTTCACAGTTCTGCGACTTATCACACGATGCAAGTCGCATGCCAAGTCAAAACACATTTATTGTTCTCGGAAACAAGTCACAAGGAAATCGCAAGCAAGTTGCACTGCTTTGGGGATCCTTTCCCATGTTCTGCAGTGGGCCCTCCTTCCTGACGTTTTTGCACCCCCCCCCCACCCCCAAATCGACAGTTGCGGAATGCCAGGGCCAGGTCTCAAGTGCGACCTCTGTGACCCTGGTATTCCGCCACTGATTACTGTCTGCTATGTCCGGGAACGCCATGCTTTGCACCCAAGGCCAGTCAGGGTCCCTAATCTGTTTACTGTTCTCCAACCAACAACGGCGCCCCACAGTTTGCCATTGATTTGTACAGATTGCTGGCTCTTCTCACATGCTTGGCGCCCCCCACACCGCGTCTAAAAGGTCACAGAACCATCCTAGGCCCTTCCAGTATTTCCTCCTTACACTCCCGGCACCCTCATACTTATTTATGTACCCCCCCCCTCCCCCTACTTCTATAATTGAGGGGTAGATGGCACACACTGCCCCCTGGTGCTCAGGGTTGCCAACTCTGAGTGAATGGGATTATATCCTTCCCTATGGGTGCGGGTTACCAGCATGCTGACAATTCAATCACCACCTGCCCCCCCCCCCCGACCCGTCAGTAACTCTGGGGGGGGGGGGGGGGATACAAACTCCATGCAGATGGTGCCAGGGGCCCGTCTGCACCTCATCCCCAGTGTTGTGGGTGAAGCAATGATTGATAGCCTCAGGAATCCTATGCAAGGTTGGGTGGATTGGAAATGTTTAGCCGGTTCCCTGTGATTATGCATTGCTCTGTGTTAGCGGCACAGAATCACAGCACAGAATCGCAATGCCTGCAGTCAGAGGGCTGCCAGCTGTGTGCGACCCTCGGATTCTTTCCTGCCCCTGAGATGTGGAAAACGTCACCGAGGACTTCCAGAGAAAAACTTCTCATAGACGAGATTCCTGAGAAATACCAAACCCCTCCCCCACCCCCCAATTATTAGCCAATCCATAGAGCTGTTAGGAGAAACGGTCCAATTTGGAAAAGACTCCTCGTCTCTTATCTGCAATGTTGTCTGTCCTTAAAGAGGACCTGTCATCAACTCTATCATTTCTCCCCTCCCCCAGTGATCAGACTGTACATTGTACATCTGCCTGGCACTCCGTCCTCCATATCTGTCTTCTATCCAGTGGCGGCCGGTGCGCCATTTTGTGGTGGATGGGGGGGGGGGTAAACAAACCACCCACCACCCTCCTTGGTCAGTTGATCAGTCAAACCCCCCACCCCTCCCCCCTTCGTCCGCCCATCAGCCACCACACTTACCCCATCTAGGCTTCACCCCGTGTCTCCTCCTCCTCTGCGGCTTCACCCCGTGTCTCCTCCTCCTCTGCGGCTTCACCCCGTGTCTCCGCCTCCTCTGCGGCTTCACCCCGTGTCTCCTCCTCCTCAGCAGCTTCACCCTGCGTGTCCTCCTCTTTGGCCAATACGGTCGCTTTTCCTTTCGGCCATCGGGTCTTAAGACCCACTTCCTGCTGGGAATCAGGAGGACAATAGCGAATTTATAATTTGCTATTGTATTACAACTGGCTGGACTCAGGGTGCAGTGCTCTGCGCCCCTAGCCCACCCTTTTTTGAAGCCAATTAGAGCCTCACACTCCAGTCACGTGCTCCAAAAAGAAAAAAATCCCATTGAAATCCATGCGTCCGGCGCCCTGCATGTAGATTAGGGGCCGGGCACATGGATTAGGGGGGCCCTTATGGATGGGCTGCCATTGCTTCTATCAGCTTCGTTTGAATACCCTGTGCACCTCCTCCTGCTCCCCCCCCCCACCCGCTCTCTGATGCATTTCAACAATTCCCTTGTAATCCCGGCCTAAACGGCTTACATTGATGGAGAAGATCAGACGTTGCTGGCAGAACGATCGGCCGCAGCGACTCTAATTTCATTTTCTGCTTTCAGGGAACATAAAATGGGACAGATGTGCATGGACCGTCTCCGCATTACCCAATCAGAACCCAGAGCGAGCGTTCCGATGCCTGCGCCTCGTCCTCCATAGATCACCTGCTGCGTTTAGCGTGTGAATGTTAATTCATTACAATGGTGGCCAGAATGAGTTGTTATTGTGGCCAATGAAATAAATTAACGCCAAAATCTTCACGCGGCCAAACACACATTGCGGGTTTTTGGCCCCATGATACCGGTAAATGAGCGTTTTTTGCTCATGTTCAACTGTTCTCCTCCAAAACTAAAATATTTACGTGGAAAAAACGCTTGCAAAGCTATTAAAAAATGTGCGTCTATACACACAAAAAATGCAAAAAAAATATATCCAAATTGCGTGGTGCGAATCGCAGTCGCCTCCTGCTGAGTTTTTCGGCCAGTATTCGCATTCAGTCGCCGGGACGCTGTGCAGGACGCGGGTCTCTGAGCCGTAGCCGGAGTCCCTCCTCCGCTCTGATTGAAATCCCGGCTTTGTGTTACTGAGATCATTAATCATTAACACGCTGAGCAAGGAGACGATCGTTCACAGGATTGCTACATTCTAAGGAATTTCTCTCCAGAAAACAACTTACTATTTATTATCTATTATTTATTAACTTCTTTTACATCATCATCATTCATTATTTATCATTCATCCTTTATTCTTCAGGTTTTTGGTCCCCATAATTCTTATCAGAAGGTTCCTCTCCATCATTTACTGATCATTTCAGACTTCCGGCTACAGCTTTTTTGTGTTACATTGTTTTTTCTTTATGTTAATTTCTATACGGCTCAAATACACCGATCAGCTATAAGTTTATGACCCCCCCCCTCCACCACCATAACCCACCCAGGCATGGACCCCACTAGACCTCTGAAGGTACTCTGTGCTATCTTGCGCCAAACCGTCAGTAGCAGATCCTTTAAGTCCTGTATATTGGGAGGTGGGACCTCCATGGATCGGACTTGTTTTCCCAGCACATCCCACCGATGCAAAGATGGGAATGAGATCTGGAGAATGTGGAAGCCAAGTCAATACCTCACACCAGTTGTGTTCCTCAAACCATTCCTGATTTCAACAGACCAGGCCCCCTTCTTCCATGGCTTTGTGGTCCGGTTCTGATGCTCACGTGCCTTTTGTAGGAGCTTATGGCTACACAGCCCCATACACAACAAACTGCGATGCTCCGTGTGTTCTGACACCTTTCTATCAGAACCAGCATTACCTTTACCAGCAATTTAAGCTCGAATAGCTCTTCTATTGGATCGGACTACAAGGGTCAGCCTTCCCTCCCCACCCCCATCAGTGAGCCTTCCCTCCCCACCTCCATCAGTGAGCCTTCCCTCCCCACCTCCATCAGTGAGCCTTCCCTCCCCACCTCCATCAGTGAGCCTCCCCCCCGCACCTCCATCAGTGTGCCCCCCCACCTCCATCATTGTGCCTCCCCCCCCCCATCTCCATCAGTGTGCCTTCCCCCTTCCCCACCTCCATCAGTGAGCCTTTTCTCCCTACCTCCATCAGTGAGCCTTCCTTCCCCACCTCCATCAGTGAGCCTTCCCTCCCCCCCTCCACCAGTGAGCCTTCCCTCCCCACCTCCATCAGTGATCCTTGGCAGCCCATGACCCTCTCATCGGTTTTTCTCAGCCGTTTTTCCATCCTTGGACCACTTTTGGTTGGTCCTGATCACTGCAGACCGAGAACCTCCACTGATGTACAGTTTTGGTGGGTGTAGCTCTGACCCAGTCCTCTAGACATTACAATTGGGTCCTTGTCAAAGTCTCTCCTATCCTTACACTTAACCAGTTTTTCTGCTTTTAACGCAACTTCAGGGACACCATGTTCACTTTCTGCCTAATGTATCCCACCTAATTCAGCTGGTATTGAATATGGTGTACTGGGAACTAGGAAGCAGACACATCTCCTGTCCCCATTGTGGGGGCTATTCTGAGGAATACGGCTTTTATGACAAAGCCGTTCTTGGTTGAGCGGTCAAACACTTTCTTCACTCGTTCCGGGAGAGTTGGATAGAGGTCCTCTTCAGGCCAATTGGAAAGAATGAATAATAATTCAGGCTGGAATGTGGGAACCATCAGTGCAATATAAACATGGGACAGGGCAGAGAAGAGGATTGCACACCGCGCTCTGATATTCTGATGCTCTTCTCTATGGCTGAAGATAGTTTAGGGCAGGGGTAGGCAACCAGTAGCCCTCCAGCTGTTGTGGAACTACATTTCCCATGAGGCACTGCAAGGCTGACAGTTACAATTACACCCAGAGGCATGATGGGACTTGTAGTTCTGCAACAGCTGGAGGGCCCTAGGTTGCCTACCCCTGGGTGATTGTCAAACAATCTCCCTACAAATGTATAGTCGGTAGAAGTTCAGAACATTCGATATATTTCAGATATACAGACATAAGTGAGGAATCATCTGAAGAGAAGACACCTATCCTAATACAATACACAAGACCTAGAGATTATGCCCACACTCAAACCAAGGGTCTAACTCCACGCCAGATGGAAGAAAATAGAAGTATGAAGAGATGTAAAAAGCTGCTACTTTAAATAAAAAAATCCAGTTAAAAAGAAATAGTCAGCAATCTAACAGTAGCGCTATTAAACTCAAAGCACAACATGGAGATCTTGGTGTTCATATAAGATTATGTTCAGTCCACTTAAACCCCACTTTTTTTTTTGGTGGCCCGTACGGGGAACGAACACTTAAACCCCACTTAATGTGAATCCATACACAACACGAGATGCTACATCCAAAAAAATCTTCCTTCCAATTTCCACCACCATACACCACGTGATCAATCAGATGTGCGGCAACCCCCAGAGGAGAGGCTCTTACCAGAGGGATATGCTAGGCACTCTCATGCTCTAGCAAAGACCGCTTGTTGTGCTATCCTGTGCACCGGCTACTCCTGGATCTCCATCACTGATTACAATCCCGATGTAAGGCAAGGCTCCGTGTATGGAATCATTGAAGAGAAAAGTCTCGTTGAATTTTCAGGCAGTCCTCTCTGTAATTCAAAAAATGCATCATGTATTCTGCCAGGGAGGATCCCTCCGGCTTTAAGCCGTTTCCTTCTAAACTCCTCAGTGGGGCTGTTAAAGGTGAGTTTTTCATAGCGTAGGTGGATGACCTTCAAGGTGCAGAAACGAGTCGTAGTCAAATTGCACTTTCTTAGCTTCTTCCTTATTTTCGAAGTAGACTTCTATGGGCAGAATGAAACCAGCATAGCCGGACTCTTCTACTTTATATGGTGGGTCTTTGCACACTTGCTTGGGCCTTGGAAAGCTTTCATGCAAGTGAAATACAACTTTTTCCACAAAGTGCTGAAGGTTACTGTGCTCTGGTCCTCTGACAAATACCTTCCAATCATGGGTAAAACCCTCAAGTGTTGGTTTCTTCCTAACCTGGGCTCGATGACCCATTTCCAGCTTTACTTGTACAGCACACTGTACTGGGCCCTATGGACACGGCACAATCTCGTCTTGTGTATGGATTCACATATATCACATTAAGTGGAGTTTAAATGGACTGAAGATAATCTTATATGAACACCAAGATCTCCATGTTGTGCTTTGAGTTTGATAATAGCGCTACTGTTAGCTTGCTGACTATCCTAATACAATGTCTTCTCATTTTCATGGCCAGAGTAGTTGAAGTTTGTGATTCGTGACCCTGAGCTCTACAAGACGGAGAGCAAACACTGTGTGACTTCATCTACTATATTCTCCCATTTATAGCACAGCTCGCTATGGCTGGGATAGGTTGGGTTCTGGTTGGGTGGGTGGGTGCTACTGTTGGCTTGCTAACTATCCTAATGCAATGTCTTCTCATTTTCATGGCCAGAGTAGTTGAAGTTTGTGATTTGTGACCCTGAGCTCTACAAGACGGAGAGCAAACACTGTGTGACTTCATCTACTATATCCTCCCATTTAAAACACAGCTCGCTATGGCTGGGATAGGTTGGGTTCTGCTTGGGTGGGAAAAAAGTTCACAGCTTTGGGTTAGAGAAGACTGGGCCTATGGTAGCCTGTATGAATGACAGTGGCCTGTTGGTGTAGGAGGAGTAGGTAGAGCTAGCTCTCATTTAGGGGAAATAAATGCACTACACTACACTTTATGACTAATGGACATCTTGGACATCTGACCACCTTATCTATAGTAGGATATTTCATTCCACAACCGTGGTCGTTATTATGGAGTTTCCCCCTCCCTCCCCAAGGCCATTAATATGGACTTGACTATCCCATGACCACCAATGTGGAGCTGTCCCTACTTTACTTTATAACACCCTCTACTCTTCTGGAAAGACTTTCCACAAGATTTTGGAGCGTATCTGTGGGAATCTGTGCCCATTTCCGAGATAAGCTACTTATGCTCAATGAGAAGAACTGGTTCACAATCTGCATTCCATTTCATCCCAAAGGAGTTCTTCAGTAGGGTTGAGGTCAGGGCTCTGTGCAGGACGCTGAAGTTTCTTAACACCAAACTGGTCAAGCCATGTGTTTATGGAGCTGGTTAAACTCTTCTGGATCCACTTGTGAGGTCAATACTGACATGGGATAAGAAGACATGGCTCACTCATCAGGCCAAAAAAAGTAGTATTCCAATTCATCTCAAAGGTGCTCAATAGGGATGAGGTCAGGGCTCTCTGCAGGACACTCCAGTTCCTCCACACCAAACTGGTCATTCATGTCTTTATTGAGCAGGCACAGTCATGGTGGAACAGAAAAGGGTCTTCACAAAGCCTGGAAGTGCACAATTGTCTACAATATACGATTACCAGGACCCTTTACTGGAGAAACCTGAGCTCTGTCATTGTGGGGGTTCACATACTTTAGCTCAAACAGTGTATTGATTTAGACTTTTTTTTTTAAACCTGGGTTCCGATGCTAGAATGTCAGAGTTAAGCGGAGTACTCACTACGAGAAAATCTGAAGAAAAATTCCGTATGACGAACGATCGTTCAATTTTCATAGTGTGTACACAACTTTCCACATACGATTCACACTTTCCAAACCAAAAATTTCCTTAAAGGACAAACGCCATTTTTCCATACGTAAACAGGACTAATCGTTTTTGTTTTAATATGTATTGTTTTCATACAAGAAAGATCAGATATGAAAGACTGTGCATGATCAGATGCAATAAACAGAAAAAAGCCTTTGTCGTACGAGAATTTTCATACTTTATTTCAATCCTCGATCCGGACTTGCTGTTGAACTTCAAGGAAAACGAGACAATCGCTAGCCCAATTTTCTTAGTGTGTACCCGCCTTTAGACTGATTTCTCATGTGGAAGATGATGAGTTAGCTTCACTTTTTTTTGTTCAGTTGCAAGGAAGCTAAAATAATGTCTACATGTTTGTTCTAGTTTGTGTGTCATATTCTAATGTTAGAGTGCAAATTGGATCAATATAGGGTTTGCTTTGGGGTAAAAGGTCAATAATCAACCTTCTGTATCAAAGTGTAGCAATTTCTTAAGCACCTCCAATACATTGGGGGTGTCGGTATGGTCATTGCTCGGCCTCCAGTTAGGATGGCGGTGTGGTCTTTGCCCAGTCTCCGGTTGTGATGGTGGTGTGGTCATTGCCCGGTCTCCGATTGGAGTGGTGGTGTGGTCATTGCCCGGTCTCTTATTGGGGTGGTGGTGTGGTCATTGCCCGGTCTCCAATTGGAGTGGTGGTGTGGTCATTGCCCGGGCTCCGGTTGTGATGGTGGTGTGGTCATTGCCCGGGCTCCGGTTGTGATGGTGGTGTGGTCATTGCCCAGTCTCCGATTGGGATGGCGATGTGGTTATTGCCCGGTCTCCGGTTGGGATGGCGGTGTGGTCATTGTCCGGTCTCCAGTTGGGGTGTTGGTGTGGTCATTGCCCGGTTTCCGGTTGGTGGGTTGGTGTAGTCATTGTCTGGTCTCCAGTTGGGATGTCGGTGTGGTCATTGCCCGGTCTCCGGTTGGGGTGCCGGTGTGGTCATTGCCCTGTCTTCGGTTGGGGTGGTGGTGTGGTCATTGCCCGGTCTCCAGTTGGGGTGTCGGTGTGGTCATTGTCCGGGCTTCGGTTGGGGTGTTGGTGTGGTCATTGCCCGGTCTCCGCTTGGGATGGCGGTGTGGTTATTGCCCTGTCTTCGGTTGGGGTGGCGGTGTGGTCATTGCCCGGTCTCCAGTTGGGGTGTTGGTGTGGTCATTGCCCGGTCTCCAGTTGGGGTGTCGGTGTGGTCATTGTCCGGGCTTCGGTTGGGGTGTTGGTGTGGTCATTGTCCGGGCTTCGGTTGGGGTGTTGGTGTGGTCATTGCCCGGTCTCCGCTTGGGATGGCGGTGTGGTTATTGCCCTGTCTTCGGTTGGGGTGGCGGTGTGGTCATTGCCCTGTCTCCAGTTGGGGTGTTGGTGTGGTCATTGCCCGGTCTCCAGTTGGGGTGTCGGTGTGGTCATTGTCCGGGCTTCGGGTTGGGGTGTTGGTGTGATCATTGCCCGGTCTCCGCTTGGGATGGCGGTGTGGTCATTGCCTGATTTCCAGTGCTCTCCAGTTGTGTGGTTTAGTTGTAGCTGAGACACTTCGACTGTAATGACCCCCCGTCCTTTACTCCAGTACGATGATGACCAGTAGAAGGGGTCATTGAAGGACACGTCTTGGAGATGATCCCAGATCCTGTTATCTCAGGAGATGCCCTTTTCTAATTTAAAACTGGAAAAAAATTTTTTTTAAAACTTGTATTGCTTATTTTATTATTTATCTCTTTGTTCTTAAAATAAGCAGAAAATACTCATAAATAGTCTGTATAATGGATTATAAGGGACTCATCGTGGACAGGTTATGACCTGTTCTGTTGGCCCTCTTCTCCTCATTTCCCCCCCTCCCCCGGTGTGCCGCACCTCTAACCCGCCACAGTTGAGTTTATGAGGGATTTTGGTCTCCTGCCAGCCTCCAATCAGTGTGGAAATCCACAGACTTCCGCATTTCTCTGTGTGAACAATTATGTATGGAAATGTTAGGAGTCGTAGACCTCCGTCACACCTGTGCATGGAGACCGAGCTTCCAAATGAGCCCCCTCTGATCCCTCATCATAACGACTCCTTCCGGGGACTGAGGAAAGTCCACCGATGAGCGGTTAATGGTGTCCAGAAACAACTGCAGTTTGGGTAAAGTCAGAAGGTCCTCTCGGGGACCTTCTGACTTCTCCCCCTCCCGGTCCTCTCGAGGACCTTCTTACTTCTCCCCCTCCCGGTCCTCTCGGGGACCTTCTGACTTCTCCCCCTCCCGGTGCTCTCGGGGACCTTCTGACTTCTCCCCCTCCCGGTCCTCTCGGGGACCTTCTGACTTCTCCCCCTCCCGGTCCTCTCGGGGACCTTCTGACTTCTCCCCCTCCCGTCTGTTTGGTGGTGTTTGGTGTTCAGTAATGACCAACGTGATGTGTGCCCTTCACCCCAAACCCAGCATGAGCCTCCCAAACCCATGGAAGTCATTTTCCGAGAGCTGCTAGGCAGGGCATAGGCAGTGCTCCCCCTCCTGGTCAATACTGCACACTGACTGAAGGGATTCTCCACCTTGCCAACCTAAAAAAGACCATATTATCAAATTATTATATATTGTGGAATGGGACTGCAAACTCCTGTCACATGACTCTCAGTGTAACATCCCTCTCATGCTTTAGTGGGCGGGGTTGCAGAGATCTCAGGGACTTGGGAACACATCAGCTTCTCAGATTCAGGGCCATTCAGATGACAGCCATAGAGTTTATCACGAGGGGCTGCCAAGTACCAAAGATGGAGGCCATGGGAGCCATCGCTGTACATGCAGAATTCTGTTCAGCCTCCCCCATCTGTGGACAATCCTCCTCCGGAAAACCACTGTAAGGCGTCATGCACACAGGACGTTTTAAAAAAGGCAGCGCTAAAAATGCGCGTTTTGCCGCTAAAAACTCGCGTTTTACCACGTTTTGCAATTAACATTTTGCCGCTTTTTTGGGCGTATTTCCTTATGATGTAAAAACGTCTAAAAACGTTGACGCTGATATTTTTGCCGCCTTTCGCATTTTTACTGCTCCTGGAAGCACAGGCTGTCGTTTTTTTTCTACTGCCTCCAAACGCCTGGCCGTTTGTGTGCACGGACGCATAGACTAACATGGGGGGCTTTTAGAGGAAGTTCTAACGCCAAACACCCCCTAACAGCTGCTGTAAAAACGTCCCGCGTGCAGGAGGCTCAAATGTCATTTGTTTAATGATGTTTTCCTGTAAATGTCGTATTTTATTGTCTCAATATTTACCTGAAAGTTATAAATAGAGCAGTCACTGTGTAGAGGTGTACGAGGAAATGTCACCACACACTGACATTTCCGTGTTTCTGCATGCCGGAGATGCCGACCTCCCGACTCTCTTCTGTCTCCTGAGACTCTATGGGGGAGATCTGTACACCCGCCATTCCCATTATCAGGGGTTCCCTGCATCCCTGTGCTGAGTACCCAGGGCTGTACACCCACGGTGCCCATTTTAAGGGGTTCCCACCATCCCTGTGCTGAGTTCCCAGGTCTGTACACCTGCTGTGCCCATTGAGGGGTTCCCACCATCCCTGTGCTTAGTTCCCGGGTCTGTACACCTGCTGTGCCCATTATGAGGGGTTCCCACCCTCCTTGTGCTGAATTCCTGGGTCTGCACACCCACTGTGCCCATTATGAGGAGTTCCCACCATCCCTGTGCTGAGTTCCTGGGTCTGTACACCCGCTGTACCCATTATGAGGGGTTCCCACCATCCTTGTGCTGAGTTCCCAGCTCTGTACACCCGCTGTGCCCATTATGAGGGGTTCCCACCATCCCTGTTCTGAGTTCCTGGGTCTGTACACCTGCTGTGCCCATTATGAGGGGTTTCCACACCACCTTTGGGGAGTATTACCCGTGTCGTCCACATGTCTGGGTCCTTGAGTCTTGTCCCTACCAC
>BLSH010099333.1:163803-180242 GCA_018402905.1 Glandirana rugosa | reverse complement strand
AAGAGACAGGGTCACCAAGTGCCCATCTGGGACAAGCTGAGCCAATCGCCGAGTGCCCACCTGGGACAAGCTGAGCCGATCGCCGAGTGCCCACCTGGGACAAGCTGAGCCGATCGCCGAGTGCCCACCTGGGACAAGCTGAGCCGATCACAAAGTACCCACCTGGGACAAGCTGAGCCAATCGCCGAGTGCCCACCTGGGACAAGCTGAGCCTATCACCAAGTGCCCACCTGGGACAAGCTGAGCCGATCGCCAAGTGCCCACCTGGGACAAGCTGAGCCGATCGCCGAGTGCCCACCTGGGACAAGCTGAGCCGATCGCCGAGTGCCCACCTGGGACAAGCTGAGCCGATCGCCAAGTACCCACCTGGGACAAGCTGAGCCGATCGCCGAGTGCCCACCTGGGACAAGCTGAGCCGATCACCAAGTGCCCACCTGGGACAAGCTGAGCTGATGGTCCCCTCTGTGACATCTCAATTTCCTATCTCATTAACCCTCTGTGTGCCGGGAGGCCGGGTCATGTTATCAAAAACGTTGTCGGAGTTGCAGAGATTAAGTGGCCGCCGTGGGATTTGGCGAATGCGGGATCGGCGCAAATGATTGGCCGCTGTGCAGGAATTGGCTCATTTGCACATCCCCCTGGGAGACGAGTTCTTCGCAATTGATGAAGAGCGATCTCTCCCAGCCCCCTCCCCCGACTGTCATTACAGAGACGCTCCAACCGGAAAACGTCAGATGCCGGAAGGCCGCGATCCGCAGACGTGGGGGATTTTCTGCAGAGCCGAGGTCGGCCTTCCTCAGATATTTAATGAGGTTTTATAGGGTGACCCCGCAGGACAGAGTTCTCCAGGAGAGGACCCCGGCATTTACAGAAGAAGAACTCCACAGTCGCCATTTAAAGAGGAACTCCTCATTTGTTGAGAGAAGCCCCCCTATGGGTGATCTCTGCACATTGCAGGGAATGTAACAAACTTTGTAACAGATTCCTACGTTTTGTTATTGTGAAGAAATAGCTGTTTGTTTCTCTGTCTCCATGTGCAGAGTGAATGGGAGGGACTTTATAATTATCAATCAGCTGCTGCACCTGCAGGGATCTAATGAGGGAAGTGCCAGGATCTGCATCCCTTTAGATGTGATTTTCCTTTGGGAGTATCTCACCAAAAATGACATTTTTGTTTCCCATAATCTGACTTGTATCTTAGTGCAGACTTCTGGGAATATCAGTGAGCCAGTCACACAAGCAGGAAATGACATTTATGGGGTGGGGGCTCTGTATACCATCTGTGTACAGAGCGCCTCCAGGTGGCCATGGTGCATATTGCATAAAATGACATTGCCTGCAGATTAAAAAGGAGAGGGAATTTTTAATAACATTCATTTACAATCTGAGTCGTAATCAGGGCCGTCTTTAAGGCAGGGCAAAAGGGGCAGCTGCCCTGGGCCCCATCATTGTTATGGGGCCAAAAGCAGCAACCTCATACTTGCCAACTATCCCAGTAATAATGTGCAGTACCATCTAGCAACCAATTAGTGAGCAGTAATGATGTACAGTAATCACTGTCAACATGGAGAAGTCATGGGGGCCTAAGAAAATGTTTGCTTAGGTCAGGGCCGTCTTTAAGGCAGGGCAAAAGGGGCAGCTGCCCTGAGCCCCATCATTGTTATGGGGCCATAAGCACCAGCTCATGCTTGCCAACTATCCCAGTAATAATGTGCAGTAACATCTAGCAACCAATTAGTGAGCAGTAAGGATGCACAGTAATCTCTATCAACAAGCAGAAGTCATGGGGACCCAAGACAATGTTTGCCCAGGGTCCAATCAATATTAAAGACGACCATGGTCGCAATTGTTTACGCTACTTTATTTTTTCTTTGTTTGCTATTTTTTCCTCCATGAAAGTAGAGTTAACATTTCATTTAAAGTGGAACTTCGCTCTCTCAAACAACGTTAACAATTTATGGTTCTCATGCTGCTAGCATCAGCAAATAGATAGGAAGGTAAATTCTATTTATTTTAACCGTTTTTTCGTTTTTGTTTTTAGTTACTTCCTGGTTTCCTTGCCTAGGTAAATTGTCATACATCCCAGGAGTCTTCAGGAGAGGTTTTCTTGGCTAAGCACACCCTCCTGCCTGTGTTCCATCAGAATCAGCGACCTGTCAGATAATGTAACAGAAGTGGCATTCCGTCACTTGCACATCCATACAGCCGCTACAGGTTGCCTAATCTGAGTGAACACTGCAGTAAGAAGATGACAGCGGACAACTTACTACGCCTTTAGTTTAAAAGTCATTTTAGCTATAAAGTGAGCATATAAAAATAAATATAGTATGTTGACATCTGTGATGCTGTTTGCATGTTTCACTTTTAAAGCCTAAAGGTTCAGCGCTGAGCAGTGCTGGGTGTAACAATATGGCCTCCGCCACCTTCCTACTGTGGGGTGTACCAACATGGCATCCACCACCATCCTATTGTGGGGTGTACCAACATGGCCTCTGCCACCTTCCTATTGTGGGGTGTACCAACATGGCCTCCACCTTCTTCCTATTGTGGGGTGTACCAACATGGCCTCCACCACCTTCCTATTGTGGGGTGTACCGACATGGCCTCTGCCACCTTCCTATTGTGGAGTATACCAACATGGCCTCCGCCACCTTCCTTTTGTGGATTTTACCAACATGGCCTCCGCCACCTTCCTATTGTGGATTTTACCAACATGGCCTCCGCCACCTTCCTATTGTGGATTTTATCAACATGGCCTCCGCCACCTTCCTATTGTGGGGTGTCCCAACATGGCCTCCACCACCTTCCTATTGTGGGGTGTACCAACATGGCCTCTGCCACCTTCCTATTGTGGGGTGTACCAACATTGCCTCCACCACCTACCTATTGTGGATTTTACCGACATGGCCTCCGCCACCTTCCGATTGTGGATTTTACCAACATGGCCTCCGCCACCTTCCTATTGTGGGGTGTACCGACATGGCCTCTGCCACCTTCCTATTGTGGGGTGTACCAACATGGCCTCTGCCATCTTCCTAATGTGGGGTGTACCAACATGGCCTCCGCCACCTTCCTAATGTGGGGTGTACCAACATGGCCTCCGCCACCTTCCTATTGTGGGGTGTACCAACATGGTCTCCGCTATCTTCCTACTGCTTGCTTCCAGCTTCCTTCAACATTTAATATCAAATCACCATCACAGATGTCAATATACTATATTTAGTTCTATACACTCATCTTATTGCTAAAATGAATCTTGTATTCAAGATATAGCTGGGTGTACTAAGATGTCCGCTGCTGCCTTCTTTTGACTACAGTGTTCTGTCAGATTAGGTACGCATGTGCAGCTGACGGAACGTCACTTCCGTTAACAGATCTGACAGGTCACCGATTCTGACGGAACACCTGTATGCCTGAGCTAAGGGCAGATGGATTTCAGGAAGTAAATGCTACATAAATCTGCCCTTACTCAAGATGGCCACGGCCAGAAATGCTTGGGGAATGTTTTTCAAAACCGATTTCTCAGGAAATAAAGCATGGAGACCTGGATGGATGGATGGATGGATGGATGGGGGGAGTTGGCTTTGATTATTAAAAATAAATTAAGTAGCGTTTTTGGTTTGTGGATCTGAGATGCAATGCAGTTCTAAAAACCCAAACGTTCTTCTGAGTTTTGGATGGAGTGACGAGTTAGAGCCCCCATTAAAACTTTATATATATATATTTGAATTTAACAACTTTATTTTGCTGTCTGTGCCCCCAATGGGCAGATTCACCCTCTCTGTGAATCCTGGTGACCACCGTTCTGGGAAAAAGCCAACCAAGAGTGGAGAATGGTGACAATACACTATATTTTCAAAAGTATTGGGACGCCTGCCTTTACACGCACATGAACTTTAATGGCATCCCAGTCTTAGTCTGTAGGGTTCAATATTGAGTTGGCCCGCCCTTTGCAGCTATAACAGCTTCACCTCTTCTGGGAAGGCCGTCCACAAGGTTTAGAAGTGTCTATGGGAATGTTTCACCATTCTTCCAGAGGTCAGGCACTGATGTTGGATGAGAAGCACCCTTTTGAAAACCGCACTGTGACCGCCCCACTCAATTGAGAGCATTGACATGCTATGCGAATTAGATGCGTGAACCCAGCCTAATGCATCGCACTAGACCAGGGGTTTCAAACTGGCGGCCCTCCATCTGTTGGGAAACTACAAGTCCCATCATTCCTCTGTCTGTGGGAGTCATGCTTGTAACTGTCAGCCTTGTAATCCTCCATAGAGGGTGCTAGTGTGCTGCCCTCCCCCACTGCTGCTCCTCAAAAAAAAAATATGGTGGGCCGGTATATGGCTGTCCCGGCTTTTTTGGGAGATTTGCTGTCAGCTGACAGCAATTCTCAAAGCCCATTGGTCAGCCATTAACGTGCACAGATGTGTGCCAGCCAGGCGCACATCTATACACTGATTGGCTCTAGCCTTAGTCACTGTCCTGCAGACAGTGATTGGTCAGGAGTGGGGCGCCGGCGGGACTGGCAGACGTGCTGGTGCTTGGACTGCACGCATGCCTGCGATTCCGCCGACCGAGGGAGAGAGAGAGGACTGACGAGTCCCTCTGAGGTAAGTACTGCTGTGCTGCTGGGCTCTGTAATACCTGTGTACTGGCTGGCGGCAATACCTGTGTACTGGCTGGCGGCAATACCTGTGTACTGGCTGGGGGCAATACCTGTGTACTGGCTTACGGCAATACCTGTGTACTGGCTTACGGCAATACCTGTGTACTGGCTTACGGCAATACCTGTGTGCTTGCAATACCTGTGTTATGGCAATACCGGTGTACTGGTTGTGCAATACTTGAATACTTG
Source organism: Glandirana rugosa (assembly GCA_018402905.1). Lineage (NCBI taxonomy): Eukaryota > Metazoa > Chordata > Amphibia > Anura > Ranidae > Glandirana > Glandirana rugosa. Next base: position 175,387 of record BLSH010099333.1, on the reverse strand, counting down.
TGTACTGGCTGTGTAATACCTGTGTACTGACAATACCTGTGTACTGGCTGGTTGCAATACCTGTGGACTTGGCTGCAATACCTGTGTACTGGCTGGCTGCAATACCTGTGTACTGGCTGCATACTGTGTTACTGGCTGCAATATACTCCTCCTGTGGAATACAGGGGACGGAGTGTGTGGATTCTATAAGGGGTGGGGCTTATGAGAAGTAGGAAGGGTCAAAAAGGAAGGGGGGGGGGGCCTGGCGCCCCCCATCCTAAAACTTCACCAGCTGCCACTGCTTGCTCATGGGGCAGCTGGAGGGCTGCCAGTTTGAGATCCCTGCACCAGACAATGAGAGGAGAGCAGATCCCCCCGATTACAGACATTCACTTCAAGGTGGATGTGGGGGGTTCAGTCACACTCTGGGGGTTCAATATTAAAACATTCATTTCCTGAATGGTTATAAAATGAGTACTCATTTGTGTAACACAGAGATACATTTTATTACATGAGATAAAGATACATTGTATAGTATACAGCATATACCCGTCATATATACTACACCACCCATATATACCCATCACATATACTACACCACCCATATATAGTATACAGTATATACCCATCACACATGTACTACACCACCCATATATAGTATACAGTACATACCCCTCATATATACTACACCACCCATATATAGTACACATTATATACCCGTCATATATACTACACCACCCATATATAGTATACAGTATATACCCGTCATATATACTACACCACCCATATATAGTATACAGTATATACCCCTCATATATACTACGCCACCCATATATAGTATACAGTACATACCCCTCATATATACTACACCACCCATATATAGTATACAGTATATACCCCTCATATATACTACACCACCCATATATAGTATACAGTATATACCCGTCTTATATGTTATACCACCCATATATAGTATACAGTATATACCCGTCATATATACTACACCACCCATATATAGTATACAGTATATACACCTCATATGTACTACACCACCCATATATAGTATACAGTATATACCCCTCATATACTACACCACCCATATATAGTATACAGTATATACCCCTCATATACTACACCACCCATATATAGTATACAGTATATACCCGTCATATATACTATACCACCCATATATAGTATACAGTATATACCCCTCATATATACTATACCACCCATATATAGTATACAGTATATACCCGTCATATATACTACACCACCCATATATATTATACAGTATATACCCATCATATATACTACACCACACATAATTGTATGCATCTAAACACAGACTATATGCTGATTGGACATTTAAACTACCATGCAATATTCTTTCATGTATGATCATATCATTAGCACAGATTATATCAGTGAGGGCCGACACCCCGACATCAAGCCTTTGTTAGGGGGTCAGTGGCAGTTGGACGTAAACCCAGCCCAGCCAATCACTGACTCCACCAGTAACAGGGCAGGGATATGGACAGAAATATCTCTGAGGTGTCTGTTGGTATTTGAGGCACAAAGACCTCCAATCAGATGGAAAACTATTGATGGCCATCACATCATTCTATATATAACTTAGAACATAAAAGAAAAAAAATGATTCGGCATAAAACATAATAGCATTATATCTGTAATATATCTATATTATACAAAATCACCCACCTGAACCCGTAACTCAGTATATAGTAATTATGTATCTATATAATGAGCCTTAACAATCTCTTCCCTAATTGTATATAATGTTCTAGTATAAGAAAGTTTATATGCCCCCCACCCACCTTATATGTATTGTATTGATTATTGATGAACAAAATAAATTTGATTTGCTCAGATAAATCTGTAATCTGTATTGTATATTAAAATATTCCTCAACTATAATCCCAGACCAGAGATCTATAATTATAAATTCTCTCCAGCTCCAGACCAATCACATCTGTACAATCTGGATCTTCCATGTGATTGAAGTCTATATGGATGTGATTGGTCCTAACATGGGGTTACACCAGGCGTCCTCCTGGAGCACTGTAAGCTGACCGTGTTCAGTATCCTTTCTCACTTGGACTGTGGCATGGAGGGGTTCGGTGAAGGTGGTGGTGAAGGTGTGGAGAAGACGGAGGGGGTCATAAAGCTCATAGAAGGAGAGGCGCCCGCCCTCATAATCCAGATACACCAACAACTTGTTAGAGGAATTGGTTTTATTGAAAGGTTTGTGATTATGCTTGTATGACACAGCATATGAACCCTTGGACCACACGATTCCCCAGGACTTGTAGTTCTTTGCTATCGATCCACCGTCTTTCCTCATACTGGGGTAACACATCCCTATCTCCCATGACCCTGATGTGCTGCCCTCCACCATCCAGTAATGTTTCCCTGAAGAAAATTCACGTGTGCTTAAAACGGCACCATACTTAAACGTGTTTGCAGGGTTTGGCCGTTCCTGCATCACATCGGTTGATTTGGCAGTTTTCCGGTCATTAGATATTTCTATATCATTAGCCGCAGTGTTTAAATAAAGAGTGATATTTGTACCCTGCGGTGGCACAGGGAAACGAGTGTTCCTCAATTGATCTATGTCTGATAATCCTTTCTGTAACATCATTGAAATGATAAATTCATCCGGTTTACACTCCTCATTCCGGTATAAATTCGGGCTGTATTCCATATGTTTATCAGATTCCTGGTCCTGTATGAAGGTTAATGGATCGGCCGTGTTCAGCTCCTCCAAACGTCCGATCTTCTTGGACAGCTCTTCCTTCTGTACTTCCAGTTTATGGATCAGATCGGAGATGTCCTCCTGCTCTTCCTGCCGGGAGATTTCACGCCGGACGCGGTTCTCCAGATCGTCCACACGTTTCCTGATTTCTATAAAAAATGCACTGACTTTCTCTGTTATTTCAGCGGTGTCTTTAGTAAACTTCGCCTTGTGTTGGTTTAGTTCCCGGACTCTGCTGTCAATGCTGTCTCTCGCGGCTGTCAGTTTCTGCAGATCAATTTTTAGTTTCTTCTTCTTCCTCTCAGAGGTCTGCTCCAGAGTCTCCACCTCGTGTCCTCTGTGTTCTCCATCAAGCCCACACAACTTACAAATAATAGTGGAGTCCCATGTGCAGTATAACTCCAGGATCCTGTTATGGTCGGAGCATTTCCTGTTCTCCTGACCAGCAGAGCATTTCACCTTTTCCGCCATGTTCGAGAGATTTATATTCTTCTGTAGTTCGGGTCTGTCCGGAAATGTCTTCCTGCACTGGGGACAGCTGTATTCTTCATTCTTTCTCTCTTTGGTGTCCAGATCTGTCTTAATACATTCCCGGCAGAAGTTGTGTCCGCAGTTCAGGGTCACAGGATCGGTATAAATGGTCAGGCAGATGGAGCACGTCAGGTCTTCATGCACATCTGCAGACGCCATTGTACCAAATATGAAGAAGTGAAACTGAATATTTTCCTACATATCATTCAGGGCGTAGTCTGCTGATATCTGGTTGTAAATCTGGTTTGCTAAAGTTCACATTGCAGAGGGGGTTTTTTGGTTACGTGGCATGCCTCCCTTGGGCCATTATTGCGGCCCATCAGCTTGGCTATCAGAAGACAATGATATCTACAGAAGTGAAATGTGTTAATGTTTCCATTATTTTGTCATCGATCATAGGAACTCCCAATGTGACCCATTTCTTGTCCGGCTCTCCTGCTTCTTCCCCAGATCAGAGACCGACCACAAGGCCTACTATTCCCCTTCAGAACTCTTTCCTGCATCTCATTCTGGTGTCATCCAACACGACTTGGACTGTGTGTTATAATCCAACTCCCTTCCCTTCCAGATCCCTCTTGCAGACTTCGCTGCTTTCTGAGATCATTCCCCACTTACCTCCTCAAGTCTCCAAGTCCACTTACAGCAACATCAACCCATGGTCATATATATATATGGTGGTCGTGTGTGTGTATATACACTCACCAGCCACTTTATTAGGTCCCCCTTGCTAGTAGTGGGTTGGACCTTCCTTATTAGTTCCCCCTTGATAGTAGCGGGTTGGACCCCCTTTATTAGTTCCCTCTTGATAGCGTGTTGGACCCCCTTTATTAGGTCTCCCTTGATAGTAGCGGGTTGGACCCCCTTTATTCGGTCCCCCTTGCTAGTAGTGGGTTGTACCCCCTTTATTAGGCCCTCCTTGCTAGTAGCAGGTTGGACCCCCTTTATTAGGTCCACCTTGCTAGTAGTGGGTTTGACCCCCTTTATTAGGCCCACCTTGCTAGTAGCGGGTTGGACCCTCTTTATTAGGTCCACCTTGCTAGTAGTGTGTTGGACCCCCATTATTGGGTCCCCCTTGCTAGTAGCGGGTTGGACCCCCTTTATTAGACCTACCTTGCTAGCAGCAGGTTGGACCCCCTTTATTAGACCCACCTTTCTAATAGTGGTTTGGAAACCCTTTATTAGGTCCCCCTTGCTAGTAGCAGGTTGGAACCCCTTTATTAGGCCCCCCTTGCTAGTAGCGGGTTGACCCCCTTTATTAGGTCCCCCTTGCTAGTAGGGGGTTGGACACCCATTATTCGGTCCACCTTGCTAGTAGCGGGTTGGACCCCCTTTATTAGGTCCCCCTTGCTAGTAGCGGGTTGGACCTCCCTTATTAGGACCCCTTTGCTAGTAGTGGGTTGGCTCCCCTTTATTCGGTCCCTCTTGCTAGTAGTGGGTTGGACCCCCTTTATTAGGTCCCCCTTGTTAGTAGCGGGTTGGACCTCCCTTATTAGTAGCAGGTTGGACCTCCCTTATTAGGACCCCCTTGCTAGTAGTGGGTTGGCCCCCCTTTATTCGGTCCCTCTTGCTAGTAGCAGGTTGGACCCCCTTTATTAGGTCCACCTTGCTAGTAGCGGGTTGGTCCCCCCCTTTATTTGGTCCCTCTTGCTAGTAGCGGGTTGGACCCCCTTTATTGGGTCCCCTTTGCTTGTAGCGGGTTGGACCCCTACTGGCCTTCATTCTTGGTGGCATAGATACAGCAAGGTGTTGGAAACGTTCCTCAGAGATTTCCCTCCATAGTGACAATGATGACATCACACAGTTGCTGCAGATTTGTCGGCTGCACATCCATGACGCCAATCTCCCGTTCCACCACATCCCAAAGGGTCTCTATTGGATGAGATGTGGGAAGTGTGGAGGCTATTGGAGTGCAGGGACCTCATTGTCCAGTGGTGAGATGTTTGGAGCTTTGTGACCTGGTGCATTATCCTGCTGGAAGGAGCCATCAGAAGATGGGACACTGCAGTCATAAAGGAGTGGACATGGTCAGCAACAATACTCAGGTAGGCCGTGGCCCCTAAACCTATTGGAAGGACCCCTCAGGGGTAGAAAAGGCAATTTTTTCTTTTGCTGACTCCTTTAGGGGGATTTGCCAGTAGCCCTTAGTTAGGTCTAGGGTTGTTATTTACGGGGCACCTCTCAACCTATCCACAAGTAAGTCAACCCGTGGCATTGGGTACGCGGCAAATTTAGACACGTTACTCAGGTTCCTAAAATCGTTACAGAACCTGTTAGTTCCATCGGGCTTTGGGATCAGCACTATGGGGCTCGACCAGGCACTGTGGGACTCCTCTATCATGTCCAACTCCAACATGGTTTTTATTTCCTTCGCCACCGCCTCCCGTCTAGCATCACGTATTCGGTTGGGTTTTACATTTTACATGGACCCCTGGTTCTGTAATTATGTCATGTTGTAGTACGGTGGTCAGTCCGGCTAGGGTAGAGAAAAAATCTCTATTTTTACTAATAAACTCCTTAACGTCATTTTGTTGCGTCAGTGACAAGGACTCGGTTATGGGGGCGTCCGGGGTCATGGATAGACTGCCCTCTTGAGGAGTGGGCACTGCCAATAAAGTCTCTCTGTCTTTCCTTGATTTTAAGAGATTCACATGGTAAATTTGCTCGGGTTTCCTTTTTCCAGGCTGGTAAACTTTGTAGTTCACTTCCCCTACTGTTTCCCTAATCTCAAAGGGACCCGGCCACTTTGCCAGGAATTTACTTTCAACCGTGGGGACTAAGCACCAGCACTCTGTCCCCGGGGTTGAAAGTCTGGGTTTGGGCACCTCAGTTATAAACCCTTCTTTGGGCTTCCTGGGCTCCATATGTTCTCATAACAAAGGCAGGACTGCTGCGATTCGATCCTGCATCATGGAAATATGCCCGATGACGCTCCTATATGGGGTGGCCTCTCCCTCCCACGTCTCTTTTGCGACATCTAACAGCCCCCTGGGATGTCTACCATACAAGAGTTCAAAGGGGGAATTCCCCATAGACGCCTGTGGAACCTCTCGGCAATCATGAAATACGGCAGCAACCTATCCCAATCTCTCCCATCTTTTTCCACTACCTTCTTCAACATGCTTTTGAGCGTTTTATTAAACCTCTCCACAAGTCCATCCATTTGGGGGTGGTAGACCGAGGTACGGAGATGGGAGATTTTGTACAACCTGCACAGTTTTCTGGTCACTCTGGACATGAACCGGGTACCCCGACCTCTTTAGGGATCCCCACCCGCCTAAACACCTGCACCAGCTCATTGGCGATAGTCTTAGCAGAGGTGTTCCACAAGGGTATGGCCTCAGGATAGCGGGTCGCATAGTCCAGTATCGCCAGGATGTGCTGGTGTCCCCGGGCAGATTTTACTACTGGTCTCACGAGATCCGTGCCAATTCATTCAAATGGCACTTCAATTATGGGAAGTGGGACAATGAGACTACAAAAATGGGGTGACGGGACCGTCACCTGACACTCAGGGCATGACTCACAGTATTCTTTGACGTCTGCATACAACCCAGGCCAGAAGAACCTCTGGGTTATCCTCTCCTTGGTTTTCTCCATACCCAGATGCCCCCCATTACATGACCATGGGCCAAATCCAGCACCATCCTGCGGAAGGGTTTGGGAACCACTAGCTGTTCTACTTTGTCTCCCCCATGGTACAATACCTGTGTACTGGCAATACCTGTGTACTGGCTGGCGGCAATACCTGTGTGCTTGCAATACCTGTGTACTGGCTGGTGGCAATACCTTTTTACTGGCAATACCTGTGTTATGGCAATACCGGTGTACTGGTTGTGCAATACCTGTGTACTGGCTGTGTAATACCTGTGTACTGGCAATACCTGTGTACTGGCTGGCTGCGATACCTGTGTACTGGCAATACCTGTGTACTGGCTGGCTGCAATACCTGTGTACTGGCAATACCTGTGTACTGGCTGGCTGCAATACCTGTGTACTGGCAATACCTGTGTACTGGATGGCTGCAATATCAGTGTACTGGCAATACCTGTGTACTAGATGGCTGCAATACCTGTGTACTGGCTTGCTGCAATACCTGTGTACTGGCAATACCTGTGGACTGGATGGCTGCAATACCTGTGTACTGGCAATACCTGTGTACGTATTGGCTGCAATACCTGTGTACTGGCTGCATACTGTGTTTCTGGCTGCAATATACCCCTCCTGTGGAATACATGGGACGGAGTGTGTGGATTCTATAAGTGGTGGGGCTTATGAGAAGTAGAAATGGCGCCCCCCATCCTAAAGCTTCACCAGCCGCCACTGCTTGCTCATGGGACAGCTGGAGGGCTGCCAGTTTGAGATCCCTGCACCAGACACTGACAGGAGAGCAGACCCCCCCCCCCCCCGATTACAGACATTCACTTCCAGGTGGATGGTGGGGGGTTCAGTCACACTCTGGGGGTTCAATATTACAACATTAATTTCCTAGAATGGTTATAAAATGAAGCTGAGTACTCATTTGTGTAACTCAGAGATACATTTTATTACATGAGATAAAGATACATTGTATAGTATACAGTATATACCCGTCACATATACTACACCACCCATATATACCCGTCACATATACTACACCACCCATATATACCCGTCACATATACTACACCACCCATATATACCCATCACATATACTACACCACCCATATATAGTATACAGTATATACCCATCATATATACTACACCACCCATATATAGTATACAGTATATACCTGTCATATATACTACACCACCCATATATAGTATACAGTATATACCCCTCATATATATTACACCACCCATATATAGTATACAGTATATACCCGTCATATATACTACACCACCCATATATAGTATACAGTATATACCCATCATATATATTACACCACCCATATATAGTATACAGTATATACCCGTCACATATACTACACCACCCATATATAATATACAGTATATACCCGTCTTATATGCTATACCACCCATATATAGTATACAGTATATAGCCCTCATATATACTACACCACCAATATACAGTATATACCCCTCATATATACTACACCACCCATATATAGTATACAGTATATACCCGTCTTATATGCTATACCACCCATATATAGTATACAGTATATACCCATCATATATATTACACCACACATAATTGTATGCATCTAAACACAGGCTATATGCTGATTGGACATTTAAACTACCATGCAATATTCTTTCATGTATGATCATATCATTAGCACAGATTATATCAGTGAGGGCCGACACCCCGACATCAACCCTTTTTAGGGAGTCAGTGGCAGTTGGACGTAAACCCAGCCCAGCCCAGCCAATCACTGACTCCACCAGTAACAGGGCAGGGATATGGACAGAAATATCTCTGAGGTGTCCGTTGGTATTTGAGGCACGAAGACCTCCAATCAGATGGAAAACTATTGATGGCCATCACATCATTCTATATAAAACTGTAACATAGAACATAAAAGAAAAAAAAATGATTCGGCATAAAACATAATAGCATTATATCTGTAATATATCTATATTATACAAAATCACCCTCCTGAACCCGTAACTCAGTATATTTTAATTATGTGTATATATATAATGAGCCTTAACAATCTCTTCCCTAATTGTATATAAGATATATAATGTTCTAGTGTAAGAAAGTTTATATACCCCCACCCACCATATATGTATTGTATTGATTATTGATGAACAAAATAGATTTGATTTGCTCAGATAAATCTGTAATCTGTATTGTATATTAAAATGTTCCTCAACTATAATCCCAGACCAGAGATCTATAATTATAAATTCTCTCCAGCTCCAGACCAATCACATCTGTACAATCTGGATCTTCCATGTGATTGAAGTCTATACGGATGTGATTGGTCCTAACATGGGGTTACACCAAGCGTCCTCCTGGAGCACCTTAAGCTGACCGTGTTCAGTATCCTTTCTCACTTGGACTGTGGCATGGAGGGGTTCGGTGAAGGTGGTGGTGAAGGTGTGGAGAAGACGGAGGGGGTCATAAAGCTCATAGAAGGAGAGGCGCCCGCCCTCATAATCCAGATACACCAACAACTTGTTAGAGGAATTGGTGTCATTGAAAGGTTTGTGATTATCCTCATATGGCACAGCATATGAACCCTTGGACCACATGATTCCCCAGGATTTACTGTTCTTTGCTATCGATCCACCGTCTTTCCTCATACTGGGGTAACACATCCCTATCTCCCATGACCCTGATGTGCTGCCCTCCACCACCCAGTAATGTTTCCCTGAAGAAAATTCACGTGTGCTTAACACGGCACCATACTTAAACGTGTTTGCAGGGTTTGGCCGTTCCTGCTTCACATCGGTTGATTTGGCAGATTTTCGATCATCAGATATTTCCACATCTTTAGCCGCAGTGTTTAAATAAAGAGTGATATTTGTACCCTGCGGTGGCACAGGGAAACGAGTGTTCCTCAATTGATCTATGTCTGATAATCCTTTCTGTAACATCATTGAAATGATAAATTCATCCGGTTTACACTCCTCATTCCGGTATAAATTCGGGCTGTATTCCATATGTTTATCAGATTCCTGGTCCTGTATGAGAGTTATTGGATCGGCCGTGCTCAGCTCCTCCAAACGTCCGATCTTCTTGGACAGCTCTTCCTTCTGTACTTCCAGCTTATGGATCAGATCGGAGATGGCTAACCGCTCTGCCTGCCTGGAGATTTCACTCCGGACGCGGTTCTCCAGATCGTCCAGACGTTTCTTGATCTCTATAAACAATGCATTGAATTTCTCTGTTATTTCAGCGGTGTCTTTAGTAACCATCGCCTTGTGTTGGTTTAGACCCCGGACTCTGCTGTCAATGCTATCTCTCGCGGCTATCAGTTTCTGCAGATCAATTTTTAGTTTCTTCTTCTTCCTCTCAGAGGTCTCCTCCAGAGTCTCCACCTCGTGTCCTCTGTGTTCTCCATCAAGCCTACACAACTTACAGATACAGGTGGAGTCCCATGTGCAGTATAACTCCAGGATCCTGTTATGGCTGAAGCATTTTGTGTTCTCCTGACCAGCAGAGGATTTCACCTTTTCAGCAATGTTAGAGAGATCTGTATTTTTCTGTAGTTCGGGTCTGTCCGGAAATGTCTTCCTGCACGGGGGACAGCTGTATTCTTCGTTATTTCTCTCTTTGGTGTCCAGATCTGTCTTAATACATTCCCGGCAGAAGTTGTGTCCACAGGTCAGGGTCACAGGATCGGTATAAATGGTCAGGCAGATGGAGCACGTCAGGTCTTCATGCACATCTGCAGACGCCATTGTACCAAATATGAAGAAATAAAACGGAATATTTTCCAACATATCATTCGGGGCGTAGTCTGCTGATATCTGGTTGTAAATCTGGTTTGCTAAGTTTACATTGCAGCGGGGGTGGCCTGGTTACGTGATATACCTCCCTTGGGCCATTATTGCGGCCCATCAGCTTAGCTATCAGAAGACAATGACATCTACTGTGTGTTAATGTTTCCATTGTTTTGTCCTTGATCATAGGAACTCCCAATGTGACCCATTTGTTGTCTGGCTCTCCTGCTTCTTCCCCAGATCAGAGACCAACCACAAGGCCTACTATTCCCCTTCAGGATGCTTTCCTGCGTCTCATTCTGGTGTCATCCAACAGGACTTGAACTGTGTGTTATAATCCAACTCCCTTCCCTTCCAGATCCCTCTTGCAGACCTCGCTGCTTTCTGAGATCATTCCCCACTTACCTCCTCAAGTCTCCAAGTCCTCTTACAGCAACATCAGCCCATGGTCATATAGGTATATTCATATAGTGGTCGTGTGTGTGTATATACAGTCCTGCTCACCATTATTGGCACCCATGAAGTTTATGTACATATTGTGGAATATCTACTGAAGGAAATGTATCAAATTAACCAACATATTACTAACCCAAAGGTATGACTAAACGTCGTTTCCCACGGTTATGGTGACTGTTCCGTTCGTAATACCAAAAGAGACAAAAGGAGTATTACAAATAGAAAAATTTACAATAAATAGTAAATGTCAAAAAACAGTTTGTGTTCGATAGACATCATTATACAACCAATTAAACTATGTAAAGGAAGTCATCTATAAGGTGTTATACATGTATTTGAAGTACCCACGGTTATTACCACTCGTCCTGACATATATGTGTGTGTGCTGGTGATATACTTATATGGATATACTGGTACCCGACTACAACGACATTCTCCTGAACCTCTGAA
>BLSH010099333.1:98055-108983 GCA_018402905.1 Glandirana rugosa | reverse complement strand
TATACCCCCCCCCCCCCCACCAGCATATCGGTATTGTATTGATGTATTGATTTATTGATGATCAAAATGGTTTTGAAATTTGCAATATCACGCTACCTTCCCCCACCCCGCCCACCTGACCTTTTTGGGGGGGGTCAGTGGCAGCTGAACATAAATCCAGCCCAGCCAATCACTGGCCCTTCTGAGAGTGAATGTGAGAAGTGTCTGTTGGTTCCCCCGAGATGTGACGACCTCCAATAAGATGAAAATCTATTCATGGTCATCACATCTCTATAGAGAACCTTTTATATAAAATTATTTTTGGCCCAAACTGCAGGCGGGGTTTTTTTAAAGCTCTGCTGGTAACCAGGTGGGCAGGGATGCTGGTGACATCGATCTAATGTGGCCACATGATCATAAAGACTATGGCATTGGCCAATGATGTCACCAGCATCCCCACCTCTTTGTTAAACATGGCTGTGGGTGAATTTCTGTTGGCAGCTGATTGGGCCGGGGGCCCTGCTATCGTGTGTGAAGCTTCCTGGACTGGATTTGGCCCAAACCTCCGCTCGTTAGTAAACTGTACATAAAATGTCAGATTATTATTAATCTATAATATGTTACATATCTATGGTCATCCAAAATGGCCCACCTAAGCCTGTTGTATATAATATACCTATATAATAACTTTCTTTCCCCCGAAATCTATAAGATATATATTGTAGCCCACCACGTCTATATTGTAAATACAGAATTATGTATGAATAAAATTATATTGGTCTGCTTGGCTAAATCCTTAATGAATCTATTCTACTTTATAATATTCCTTAGCCTTCAGAAGATATACATTTATGAAATTTGCCCTGTGGCAGACCACCTACATCAGGATCTTATGTGTGACTGAGGTCTATATAGATGTCATTGGGCAAAGCTGTCCTAACATATGATTTATGCCAGGTGTTAATCGCAAGCATTGATTCTGAACCACCGACCCATGGCCTCCCTCCCCCCAGGTCTTCAGCCAGCTTCAGATTCCTCAACCCCTACCCCACCCTCCCCTCTCTGCAGTGCCCCTCAACCCCCACACCCTACCCTCCCTACAGTGCCTCCCAACCTTTCACACTGCCTCCTAGCCCTCTGCTCTCCAGTCTCCCACAATGCCCATTCAAGTCCCCCAGCCTCCTGAACTGAACCCAGCCCCCTCCTGAAACCTCATCCCCTAGAGCAGTGGTTCTCACCCCTGTCCTCAAGTACCCCCAACAGGCCATGTTTTGGAAATTTCTCTTAGATAAAATAGCTGTCCAAAATACCAAGGCATTGACTCCGATTTAAAACGCCTGTGCAAGATTAAGGAAGACTGAAAACATGGCCTGTTGGGGGTACTTGAGGACAGGGTTGAGAACCACTGCCCTAGAGGACCACCACATCTGGAGCAGAGTCCCCTAGGGTTAAGAACCACCAATCTAGAGTACCTTAATCTGGCTGTGTGACCCCTCCTCTCCCACTTGGAGCACGGCATGGACGCACTCATTGAAATTGGTGGTGAAGGTGTGGAGGAGTCGGATGGGGTCACACAGAACGTAGAAGGAGAGCCGCCCGGCCTCATAATCCAGACAGACTCCAAAGCTGTTACAGGGAGCCATGTCTGACAGATGTTTGGAGGTACGGTTGTGCTGTATGTGGTATGAACCATAAAGCTTCTTGAGACCCCAGGACTTGTCACTTTCTCCTATCCAACCCCCTCCTTTACTCATACTGGGGTAGCACATACCGATAGCCCAGTTCCCTGATGTACTGGTCTCCACCACCCAGTAATGACGCCCTGAAGAAAACGTATTGGTGCTTAAAACCCGACAAGTCTGAAACCTTCCTCTGGGTGTTTGGCGCATTTGATTCACATTGGTGGACATGGCAGTTTTCAGGTCATCGGAGATTTGCACATCATTGGCTGCGGTATTTATATCCAGGGTTATTCCTGTAGGCTGCAGCACAGGGAACAGACCGTCCTTCATTTTTACTATATCTGATAAACCTGCGTGTAAAATCATTGAGATGAGGAATTCATCCTGTTCACACGTCACCTCTTGTAAATCTGTGACCTCTTCAGTATTTCGATCCAATGCCCGTTCTGTTTGATCGATTGTGTTACACAGCTCTTCAATCTGAGCCATCTTGCTTATTAGCTCGTCCCTCTTAATTTCCTCCTCTTTGATTGAAGTAGAGACCCATGGCCTCTCTGCCTGCCTGGAGATTTCGCTGCGGACCCTCTTCTCCAGGTCTTCCACCTGTTGCCCGATGTCTATAAACAATCTATTGACCCTGTCTGTTATGTCTCGTTGATATCTCTTTGCCCTTCTGCTTTGCTTACGCAGATGGTTGAGTTTCATTTCAGTCTCTACCTTCTCTCTCACCAGTTTCCTGAAGACCTCTTCCAGCTTCTCCACCTGGTGTCCTTGGTGTCCACCATCCTTGCACGACACACAGATAAAGGCTTCATCCTCATTGCAGTAATACTCCAGGATCCTGTTATGGACGGAGCATTTCCTGCCCTTCAGGTCATTGGTGGGCTTCAGTAGGACATGTGCTGGTAAAGTGCTGTGTATCCTCAGGTGATCTTCACAGAGATGAGCCTCACAATGCAGGCAGGTTGCCACGGCCGGCACTTGCGCGTGCAGACATTGAATGCAGAAGATCACTGGCTGGTCAATGCATTGCTGTCTTGTTTCAGATCTCGCAGCATAGTTGGTGAAATATCGAAACCTTTGCAGCTCAGGTCCACTTCGAAATTTCTTTCCACACTTAGGACAGCTTTAATCTCCATCATTTGTATCTTGTCTATCCATAAAAAGTGTAATACATTCCCGGCAGAAGTCATGTCCACAGTTCAGTGTCATAGGATTGGGGTAACCGCTCATGCAGATGCAGCACTTGGGCTCCTCGATAACCTGCACTGACGCCATTGTAAGAGAAATAAGGAAATGAAACTCAACAATCTCTACCAAAATATTTAGGGCGTAGTCTAGTAACAGGACGCCAATCCAGACACGTTTGGACGGATTAAATGTACCTTTCAGTTCACTAAACCATTACAAAGTAGAATCAATAATGCAAAATGGATTATAAAAGCTGCACTACCATGAACTAAGGAGTGTCCCTGTGGTTGTTTCATGGTAAAATTTGGTGGCATAGTATAGTCTCTATGCGAGGGGCCTCAAAACTGCTGGTCTAGAACATGCCCCTGCCTCCATGGGAGTAAACAATGCCTCAGGCTTGGTGGTCAATGGGAGTCAAAAAAATGACATAGTGCCTGTGGTCAGTAGGAGGAGGAATAGTGTCCTATCATTGGTATTAGTGGGAGGAATAGTGCCCCATCATTGGTATCAGTGGGAGGAATAGTGTCCCATCATTGGTATCAGTGGGAGGAATAGTGCCCCATCATTGGTATCAGTGGGAGGAATAGTGCCCCATCATTGGTATCAGTGGGAGGAATAGTGCCCCATCATTGGTATCAGTGGGAGGAATAGTGCCCCATCCTTGGTGTCAGTAGGAGGAATAGTCCCCCATCATTGGTATCAGTGGGAGGAATAGTGTCCCATCATTGGTATCGGTGGGAGGAATGGTGCCCCATCATTGGTATCAGTGGGAGGATTAGTGACCCATCATTGGTATCAGTGGGAGGAATAGTGTCCCATCATTGGTATCAGTGGGAGGAATAGTGTCCCATCATTGGTATCAGTGGGAGGAATAGTGTCCCATAATTGGTGTCAGTGGAAGGAATAGTGCCCCATCATTGGTGTCAGTGGGAGGAATAGTACCCCATCATTGGTGTCAGTGGAAGGAATAGTACCCCATAATTGGTGTCAGTGGAAGGAATGGTACCCCATCTTTGTGTCCTTGGAAAGAATAATGCCCCATTGTTGGTGTCAGTGGGAGGATTAGTGCCCCTTTATTGGTGTCAGTAGGAGGAATAGTGCCCCATCTTGGTCTCCTTTAAAAAAGTGCCCCAATGTCACTTGAAGGAATAATACCCCATTCAGTGTCAGTAGAAGGAATTCTGCCCCATCGTTGGTGTCAATAAAAGGAATGGTGCCCCATCTTTGATGTCAGTGGGAGGAGTGGTGTCTGATTCTTGGCTTCCGTGGAAGGAATGGTGCCCCGTCATTGGTATCAATGGGAGAAGTAGTGCCCAATGTTGGTATCAATGGGACCATTCGTGCCTTGTATCAGTGGGAGAAATAGTGCCCCAAGAACCAGATAAAGGCAAGCAAAAGGCTGCATCCAGCCTGTGGACCACGGTTTAGATGCCCCTGCTCTACAAGGTTCTATATAGAAAAAGAGATTTTAGCTGAGAATCGCTACTTTGGTAAAACAATGCAAAACACAACTACCTGCACTAATCCATCTTTCTCAGTAAGTTCGGGGTAGCTCTGGTAACCCAGGCAAATCACTGAAGGGCTCCCAGACCTGAGGACACTGGGGAGCCACCCTACTGGCACTGCAGTACCCACAGTAGCTGAGGAAGCTATTAGTCTATAGGCTGGCTGTTTGCACGTTCTAATAGTGGAGGGCCTCTTACTTGGCCACGGGTCATTTTCTTTGCCTAATCGGATGTGGCCTAAGTTGCTAAGTGAGGGATGCTGATTAATTTATATTTCCTGGACCTGTCCATGAACCAAAGGAGTTGTGGGAATCATAGAGAGTAGATGGGCATCCTGCTGCAGTCTCCTGAGGCCTGACAGCTTCACATAGCAGAGGTCTGGCCTGGTTGTGGTGACATCAGATATCTTCCTCTTTTAGACTATTATTGGGTTCCATCAGGCAAGTTGTGGGTCGACGTTGCCAACTCCAGAGGCATCGGGTTTGTGTCACTAATCCCATCGGTTTGTCATTAGTCACAGGAATTCCCATTCCCTATGATGATGACTGCTTCTGTGTTTGGCCACCTTTGAAGTGGACCTCTCATGATAGTTCTGTAGGCTGTCATTGCTGCCCTCCACCCAACTCTCTCTTATTCGCTGACTGCCATGCTGTTTCTTTGACGTCAGTGCTATCTGGGTGCCATAATGTCGTCTTCATTGTTGGCTTCCATATCTGAGTCCTGTTTAGGACAGCAGTAGATCCCATCAATGTGACCTATCGAATTGTCCAACTCTCCTGCTTCTTCTCCAGATAATGGACTGACCACAGGTCCTACTCTTCCTATGATATCTGGACGCTTCCATTGAACGAGACTGGGACTGTCTGCTTTTTTCCTGGTCTTTTCCCTTCTACATCCTTCTTAGCTTTGTGAAGAACTATCTTCAACCTCTTCCAGCAACACCAACCTGTGGTCATATATAAATGTATTATATAGTCATATGGAGTGCAGGCTGCCGGTGCATGCAGGAATGCTCTAGTACACCCTTTCTCAACCTTTTCAACACAGAGGAGCCCTGGAAATAATTCTCTGGTCTCGTGGAACCCCTGCTAAAAATTAAAAATCTACAACACGATACATTAGTGTGATGGTCAATGGGAAGAATGCCCCTTACACTTGTGGTCAATGGGAAGAATGCTCCTTACACTTGTGGTCAATGGGAAGAATGCTCCTTTACACTTCTGGTCATTGGGAAGAATGCTCCTCACACTTGTGGTCATTGGGAAGAATGCTCCTTACACTTGTGGTCAATGGGAAGAATGGTCCTCACACTTGTGGTCAATGGGAAGAATGGTCCTCACACTTGTGGTCAATGGGAAGAATGCTCCTCACACTTGTGGTCAATGGAAAGAATGCTCCTCACACTTGTTGTCATTGGGAAGAATGCTCCTCACACTTGTGGTCATTGGGAAGAATGCTCCTTACACTTGTGGTCAATGGGAAGAATGGTCCTTACATTTGTGGTCAATGGGAAGAATGGTCCTTAGACTTGTGGTCATTGGGAAGAATGCCCTTTACACTTGTGGTCATTGGGAAGAATGCTCCTTACACTTGTGGTCAATGGGAAGAATGCTCCTTACACTTGTGGTCAATGGGAAGAATGCTCCTTACACTTGTGGTCAATGGGAAGAATGGTCCTTACACTTGTGGTCAATGGGAAGAATGGTCCTCACACTTGTGGTCATTGGGAAGAATGCCCTTTACACTTGTGGTCAATGGGAAGAATGCTCCTTAGACTTGTGGTCAATGGGAAGAATGCTCCTTACACTTGTGGTCAATGGGAAGAATGCTCCTCACACTTGTGGTCAATGGGAAGAATTACCCCCTTACAGAGAGCTAAAAAAAACAATGGTATCATTGGGAATTTATCTGAGTGGTAGAAATTGACCATTGCTCAAGGAACCCCTAGCAACCTCTGGAGGAACCCTGGTTGAGAAACCCTGCTCTAGTATCTCCCTGTGTAGGACACATTTTGTATATGGAAATGGCCGTCTTGTCTCTGCTTAGATGAGTGGAATCAGACATCTGGGTTTTGTTGTAGAGGTTTCTGTCACTTCAGTGAAACCATTGTCATCCACATCTTGACACCGTTGCTTACTGAGAAGTGGAGCGGATAAACTGTGTAGAACTTTGTCTTTGGACACATTGTGGCTTGTAAAATGGTCCAATACTCCATAAGCTGGACAAAGAAGGAGAAGATGATGAGCTATGAGGATCAGAAATAAGAAAATTCAATCCGCATCAGTAGAATAGCATCTATGCAAACCCAATTACCAAAGACTTATAAAGGTTTTAATGTGATGATGTCATTTTCAATATTTGTTCAAATCTGAGACCTTTTTAAAACCATTCCTGGTGATCCTGCCAATGATGTCCTTTTCCAGACACTTCCTGTTAGAGGGTGTCAGCACTCTTTTCCAATCTCCAAATTTTTCTCCTTTGTTGTCAGTCTTCGAATGGAGACTACAAGTTCTAGTTTAACACACGTGACACGGACATGGTCCACTGTTGTCTCCTTCAGGTTTCCTAAATATGGAAGGTGAGCCACAAAAGGGGGGGTAGAGATTATAATATGTGCCATCATCCAGAAAGAGACAATTGAAGAATAGATGTATGGCGTATGGGTGGGTGCTAACGGGACACCCATACGCCATACATCTATTCTCCTTCAGGTTTCCCACGGTTTCCCTCACAGGGGTTTTCAGCATCATCATAAGAGACCATAAATTCTCCAGCCTTCTACCTGTCACAGCTCTGTCCACCTTGGGCTGCACAGGTTCCTGCCTAGTTACCATGTCTTCGTCTCACTTGCAGGCCACAGCCTGGTCAGACCTGGTCACCTCTCCTTGAGGTCAGGGTAGACGCTCTCCTCGTGTCTCTCCACACACATTGCTCCTGCAGCAGATAGTCTCCAGGGGAAGGGTTCTGCACCAGGCTGGTGGTCCCCGGTGGACACAGGGTTAGAGGCTTCCTCCCTCCCAAGACTCTTCAAAGCCTCCAAACCCCAATCTCCAAAGTTTTCTCCTGTGTTGTCACTCTTCGAATGGAGACTACAAGTTCTATTTTAACACAGGTGACACAGGCATGGTCCACTTTTGTCTCCTTTAGGTTTCCCTCACAGGGGTTTGCAGCATCATCATAAGAGACCATAAATTCTCCAGCCTTCTACCTGTCACAGCTCTGTCCACCTTGGGCTGCACAGGTTCCTGCCTGGTTACCATGTCTTAGCCTCACTTGCAGGCCACAGCCTGGTCAGACCTGGTCACCTCTCCTTGAGGTCAGGGTAGACGCTCTCCTCGTGTCTCTCTCCACACATTGCTCCTGAGGAAGGGTTCTGCACCAGGCTGGTGGTCCCCGGTGGACACAGGGTTAGAGGCTTCCTCCCTCCCAAGACTCTTCAAAGCCCCCGGACTCCAGAACTCAATCCAGGAGTTACCAACCCTGAAGAAAATTGTAAAACCAGTTTTCCCCATTAAGAATAGCCACCATGGAGCCCCTGAACCTGCATCAGTGAGATCCCTGGGTAACGTCTAACATCATGACAAGGAGCAGCCCTGTCGCACCTATTTTGTCATGTTTTTTTGGGGTTGTATTCAATATGTGCAAAGAGAGATCACACAAATACTTATAAGTATAGTATTTATAAAAAGTAATGACAGATACAGATAAAGAAAATATAACAACAATACTTAACTAAAGATGCTCTGTCTGCCACGGAGTCCCAACTGCTTACGCAGCATGGCACACAGGTGATCATAGACGCCTGCACGTTTGCTGAGGTCTTCTGTGTTTTTCATTATTTTACTGTAAGGAAGTGGTAACTTGGGGAAGAACTGTGTCCATTCCCTCTCCCTTTGCTCTGCTGCGCCCTGGGCAGCTGTCCCTCTTGCCCACCCCTTGTCCCGGCCCTGCCCTTACCTCTAAGAAGGGAAGTCCAATCCTCACAGTGGGTCATGTGACTCTGGGTCACCTTTTCTCCCTATATTATTATTACTGAAAAGTGCGTGGAGACTGCGGCGTCCGCTCGCCGATTTGTGGCTCTCTCCAGCATTACATCTCGCTCATTGTTGATTCAGAAATCCCTCGGCGCTCTAAACTCCTAAAATCTCCTAAAAGCTCGTTTTATTGTCTCCCAGATGTACCGGGCCGGCTAATGCATGCAATCTACATGTCCTCCATTAGTCTGTGTAATGCACAGGAAAGCGTTTCATTAAGAAAAGACAAAAAATGGGGGAAAAAAGCTCATTTCCAGCCATTTTCTGTACTCATTAGGGAAAGTGCCGCACGCTAAGTAGTGGCGAGAGGCGGGAGAGAGCCCAGGGGAGTCACAAGAGTTACCTTTCATTGGACTCTGCTGTTTAACAAAATACAAATTTATATATTTAAATCTGTCGTTCTATGGTGTAGCCACACACTGTCTGAAAGGTACAATCAGGCTTTCAATGGGAGTGGCTGTTTTAGAAGTTGATGTGCATTTGTCTTCTTCTGGAATCTCGGTGAGTTTTGTGTATTTCTTCCATATCTCTGCAGTAATCCAGTGTGACCACCCCACTGCTGCTCTCTCTGCTTGTGCAGGGGGACTGGTCTGGTCTCCGCCTTCTCCTGTAGTTTTCTGTAGAGGGTGGAGCCTTCTGAGCTCCTCCCACAGCTCTGCTCTCTCTCCTTGCACAGGGGGACTGGCCTTGTCTCTGCCTCCTCCTGTAGTTTTCTGTAGAGGGTGGAGCCTGCTAGGCCCCTCCTACAGCTCTGCTCTCTCTTTGTGCAGGGGAATGGCTCTTGTCTCTGCCCCTCCTGTAGTTTTCTGTAATGGGTGGAGCCTGATAGGCTCCTCCCACAGCTCTGCTCTCTCTCTCCTCTTGCGCAGGGGGACTGGTCTTGTCTCTGCCCCCCATGTGTAGTTTTCCCTAATGGGTGAGGTCTGCTGGTCCCTCCCACAGCTCTGCTCGCTCTCCTTGTGCAGGGGGACTGGCCTTGTCTCCGCCCCCTTGTAGTTTTCTGTAGTGGGCGGAGCTTTCTGAGCTCCTCCTACAGCTCTGCTCGCTCTCCTTGTGCAGGGGGACTGGTTTTGTCTCTGCGCCCCCCCTCCTTTGTAGTTTTCTGTAATGGAGGGGTCTGCTGGGCCCCTCCGACAGCTCTGCTCTCTCTCCTTGTGCAGGGGAACTGGTTTCGTCTCTGCCCCCTCCTTTAATTTTTGTATAGTGGGTGGAGCCTGCTGAGCGCCTCCTGCAGCTCTGCTCTCTCTCCTTGTGCAGGGGGCCTGGTCTTGTCTCCGCCCCCTGTAGGTTTCTGTAGTGGGAGGAGCCTGCTCTCTCTCTCTCTCCTTGTGCAGGGTGAATGGCCTTGTCTCTGCCCCCTCCTGTAGTTTTCTGCAGTGGGTGGAGCCTTCTAGGCCCCTCCCACGGCTCTGCTCTCTCTCCTTGTGCAGGGGCCTGGTCTTGTCTCCACCCCCTCCTGTAGTTTTTAGTAATGGGTGGGGTTTGCTGGTCCCTCCAACAGCTCTGCTCTCTCTCTCTGTGCAGGGGGACTGTTCTTGTCTCCGCCCCCTCCTGTAATTTTCTGTGGTGGGTGGAGCCTGCTGGGCCCCTCCCACAGCGCTGCGCTCTGCACGGACTATGTAGAGCCCACTGGTGATGCCTCTGCTACTTTTACGCGGTAATATCTGGGGTGGTTTGGTGCACAGAAAGTGGATCGGCACCCTTTGTGGCTGCTGAGGAATGGATTTCAATGAGGGTTTTTATGCTCAGAGTTCCTCTATAGATCACGTGAGCTGTGATTGGAGGAAGAGATGTCCTGTAACTTCTTTATTCTATTCCATTTATTCAATTAGATATGAAAAGTTACAATGTTGCAGCTTAAAATAATAACGTTGTCTTCCTCCTGTGTGCGTCCGGATGATCTATTGATTTGATTATTTCCGTCCCGTCTCTTACCTGCAGCCACAACTGTGCTCTTCACAATGAGGTCCCCGTCACCCCGCTAATATAATAAACGCTAACGAGGAGCTCTGATGAATGCGCACATCACTGATTGGCTCATTACCCCGCTCAACGCCGGCACGGCCTTCTGTCGCTTGTCGCGGTTTCCTAATTTATGTACTCAGCAGCATCTGGAAGGTGTCAGTGTAATGACTGCAGATATACAGTGTGTGTATATATATATACTGTACATGATTGTGTCTGGGCCAGCATCTCAGCTCAGGAAGTAGAAGTCACCCTGGATGATTCCTGAACAAAGATGGTTCCATCCTTCTGGGGAGAGAATCAGATGAAGGCACTGTCGGGGGGGTCCTGTGATTTCTGTGAGAGGGAATAAATACCTGGGCACCTTACTTGGCATATCCGATGACAGGTCCTCTTTAATCCCTCTATATAGCAGGAGGTTGGCACCGTGTGTGTGTGTGTGTGTATATATATATATATATATATATATATATATATATATATATACTTACGGCCGAGTCTCTACTGGGTTAGTACATGTCATATATATATATATATATATATATATATATATATATATATATGTGTGTGTG
>BLSH010099333.1:44408-75105 GCA_018402905.1 Glandirana rugosa | reverse complement strand
CTTGGGAGATTTTATTATAACCCAACCCTGCTTTATACTTCTCCACAACTTTACCCCTGAGCTGTGTGGTGAGTTCCCTATCTATCTCTATGGACAGAGTATCTTCCTATATCTCTATATACATTGCACCTATCTCTATATACAGCTTGTAGATCAAGGTCCGCGTCCTGGTTTGTATGCCTTTCCAGCAGCTGCTATTAATAATAATCTGCACCTCGTGTTTGAGGAGTGACCCGCCATCGCCATCGCCCTCCCATCCCGCAGATGTTACCCCCGCCATAAACATGGCCGTCGGCTGATCAGGGGACGCCGGACTCTTCTGATTAGGAGAACGTTGCTGAGTTCATTTTCCCCGGATTCATCCTCTGTTGGCTTTTTTTTTTTGTTACCCAGGATCCTCCGCTCTGAGGCGAGCAGTCGCGGCCATCTGTCTCCTCGCGGCCGTGTTTTGGGGGATTATCTAGATTGCTTCTATCAGGCAGGGATTTAGGCGGTGCACCGACCCCGGTGGTGAACGCTGCAAACTGACGCAAGCCAAAGCTTCATTCGGCAGAGGTCGGCATTTATTGGGTCCTGGTCATCTAGCCGTGGTTGAATGTCAAACCATAGTGGACCTTACCAGCCAGTGGCCTCCGGGTTCTGCTGAAATTTATAGTTCCACAGCAAATAGAGAGCAACAATTTACTGAACACCAAAAGTGAGAACTTGTCACCTGAGGTTGTATTATTTCTGCAGAGTGTGGACCATGCCAATTCTCTTATATCAGGAACTGTAGGCTTGTTGGCTCACCATGGACAAATCCCAGGAGCCAAGTCACCAATGCTCCCTATTTTTTGAGGTTTTCTCTTGTCAATGGAGCTGCCTCCTAAAATGAATCCTGCTGACTCTGGAACTGGGCAGACTGGCCATAGCTCCTTCGTAATTTTCCACCCCCTGTATTGGCTGAAACATTTTACCACCAATGATTTGACACTATTCCTCCCACTGATACCAATAATGGGGCACTATTCCTCCCACTGACACCAATGATGGGACACTATTCCTCCCACTGATACCAATGATGGGGCACTATTCCTCCCACTGATACCAATGATGAGGCACTATTCCTCCCACTGACACCAATGATTGGGGCACTATTCCTCCCACTGACACCAATGATGGGGCACTATTCCTCCCACTGACACCAATGATGGGGCACTATTCCTCCCACTGACACCAATGATGGGGCAGTATTCCTCCCTCTGATACCAATGATGGGACACTATTCCTCCCACTGATACCAATGATGGGACACTATTCCCCCCACTGACACCAATGATGGGGCACTATTCCTCCCACTGACACCAATGATGGGGCACTATTCCTCCCACTGACACCAATGATGGGGCACTATTCCTCCCACTGACACCAATGATGGGGCACTATTCCTCCCACTGACACCATGACATTTGCTACTCCCGCTGGCCACAGTCCGGCCCCTCTAAAGTTTGAAGAACAGTAAACTGGCCCTTTGTTTAGAAAGTTTGTATTCCCCTTCTTTAATGGAAAGCCTTCTGAGTCAGTGCCCTCCTCCTAATCTACATACAATGTGTCTTGTCTACCTCGTGTACATAGAGCAGACTAGATTGGTCTCATTTGCATAGAGCGCCTCTCTTCCCGCTGGTTATTTGCATGCCATGAGGTCGTTTGCTATTTTCCAGGACTGGCGACTTCTCCCCCACTGCGTCCTGCAGAAATGGCGCTCCTACCAAGTGTTCAGCAGATGACTTGCGCCCGCTGCTTGGCACGGAGTCCCCGGCTGCCAGTCTCACTCGGCGCAGCGTTTAGAGCAATGCTGTGTCACTTTTATTAATTGCAGGGAATTTGGCAGGGAGGATTACGAGGAGATGATGATTCACAGACAGCGCGGCGTTCTCTTCATTACGCCGCGTCCTCGCCATCTGTCACACATTTTTAATATCGGATATTCGCATATTATGATTTCTCTGATAAATTGTCAGGCTGGGGACGGTCCATAAACCCTCCGCTTGTCTGTCAGCACGCTAAAATAAATTCATCAGGAAAGCCAAACGTTAAAGAAAACTTCTGCTGAGCGCCGTTTCATCGTAAAGCGGTGTCAGGAATGGCGCCGGCTCTTTACCCCTCTATGCTGTATTCAGATATCTGCACTGAAATTCCACTGATAAATAAGAGCAACAATGTAACAATGTAATGCAGCACAGTGCATGTTACTGCAAATATCTGAATGCAGCCATTGGCCACCATGTTACAGACATTGCTCCCAGTTGGCATGCATCTGAGGGTATGGCAAAAAAACACCTAGGTTGGTAGGAATACACATAGGACCACCTCGACTTCTGACTTATCCCCTACATGTTCTAACTTCTCTTCTCTGAATTATCCCCTCCCTATTCTGACTTATCCCCTCCCTATTCTGACTTATCCCCTCCCTATTCTGACCTATCCCCTCCCTATTCTGACTTATCCCCTCCCTCTTCTGACTCATCCCCTCCCTGCTCTGACCTATCCCCTCCCTCTTCTGACCTATCCCCTCCCTCTTCTGACTTATCCCCTCCCTCTTCTGACTCATCCCCTCCCTGCTCTGACATACCCCCTGTGACTTCTGACTTTTCCTCTTTATGTTCTCACTTACCACTTCAGAGTTATCCCCTCCATGTTCTGACTCTCCACCTCCAATTTCTGACGTATCCCCTCTGATTTCTGACTTCTCTTGGCCATATTATGACTTTTCCCATGCGACTTCAGACTTCTTACCTCTCAGTTCCACCTCTAAGTTCTGGTGTCACCTCCGAGTTTGGACTTAAGCCCTCTGTCTTCTGATTTACCACCCCCAAACCTCCAACGCTGACTTATCCCTTCAAGTTGTAGATTGCCCCCCCCGTGACCTCTGACCTCTAACCTTTCACACCTGGGGGCTGGCAGTAATTCGCTCAGAACGATGTCCTGGTCTCGGTCCATGTTGGATTTTTTTTTATCATTTATGCTTTTTTGTTGGTAAATGTTGGTTCCTGGCTGTCAAACACGATTCTGCCTGCAATTGTTTTTCAAAATAGTTCTATCTGAAATGAGTAACAATCTCCATTTTCTCTTATTTTTGTTCTCTTTGCAGTTTGCTGTTTTGTGGTGCACAAGCGCTGCCATGAATTTGTCACGTTCACCTGTCCCGGGGGGGACAAGGGCCCCGACACAGACGTAAGTCAAGCCTTATTTCTCATTGGAAAGGGGGGAGTTGAGGGACTTTGAATGAAGCAATCACCTGAGATAATAGAAACAGTCATAAGCATCTGAGAAAAGTGTTTGGTTATTTGTACTATACACAGCATGTAAATAAATGAATGCGATTGTTCAATAGAATAGACACAATAAAGTCACATAGTCCTACAAAGACATATCAATTCATATATTTGCATTTGAAGCCAGACCCTATATATACTAAAAATGTGGTAAAAATGCCCTATTTAATTATTGGTTGCTTAAAAATCTGACCCGTAATGATGGGTGGCGATCTAAAAATATGTATCATGATATGGCATCTAATTAGCTCGACGCGTTTCGTTAATATTGACCACTCTTCAGGAGCAGATACGAGATGTTATCTGAAAAAATGATATGGGTTAAGGAGGGTCTAACAATGGGGGCACTGCAAATTGAGAATGCCCCGACCCCACCATACTTACAATTCACCCATGTGAGGTCGGCTGAGGTCATTCGTCCCGGGAGGTGGTAAAACCCTGGGCCCAGTGTGGAAATATTCTCTCGGAAAGGCAGGCATCTAAGGGGAGGGGTCCCCATGGAGAAGGGGTGATCAGGGAAACCTGGGAATGAAAATGATGGGTGTTGGCGCATGTATGGAAATAATAACGGAGAAATGGGTGGCGATATGGAGACACCAGGAAGGCGAAGGTGAATGGGTGACAGCCAAGAAACAGTGAGAAATAAAGGAAGGCTGATTGAGTCCTAACAATGAAGGGTAAAAAATAATGGCGAGCCAACACCAAAAATATAGAGGTGAGGATAAAGGGAAGGACAGGGCGTGTTACCTGTAATTCCAAAAGCTAAGCCACCTTGAGCTTGGTTTTTCCTTGGATTTTTCCTTGGTTGTTACCTGTAATTCCTGACTAGTGTGAAGATCACCAAAGGTGCATAGTCTCTCCAAGGATGCCAAGAGGGGCAACTAAATAGTGCTCCAAATAGGCCACAGGTGACCACCAACGTCACGCCGGCCGACATAATGGGGAGAGGCGCCGGGCGGGCGTAGCGCTCGGCAGTTGGTGCCAATTCCCCATGTACAACACCAAGTGCTCACGCATAGACGCCTGGGGACTGACGTCATACGCATAGCTCTTATTTCTCCGTTATGATGTCTGTTGATCAATGTTTACAGGAGGGCCTTAGAGGAAACCATCACCAATATTTCTGCTTTTCCATGATTTTCTCTTCTAAATTCTAAAATCGCTTAATGTTAAAATTCTGATCATCTCTACAGGTCTTCTGACCAAATCTCATAAGTCGTGTCACCGCCCCACACTGGTAGACATTTCAGACAAAAATAGGCCACAAACACATAATGGTTGCCACTGTTGTTCGTTTATAGCCAAGCCACATTCTGTGATTTTCACTGAAGTGCCTGCCCCCTTTTTAGGACACTTGCTGTCTTGCCTGTGTCCCATGCCTGGCGATGGCGGTGCCGAGGGGGCACATATATCTCTCTAATCATCATGGTTGAGGGCACCCAACAAAACGAAACACCTGGTGCAATTAGGTAGGTTGAGCATTCAAAAACTTGAAGCTCACCAAGAAATGCACAGGGTGTAACAATGTAACACCTGGACCTCCTCCAAAGGGAAAGGACCCTAGCCCTGACCCCTTAGGGTTCAAGACTCCTGACAGAGTAGTCTTAGTCCACCTGTCCAAAACCAGGACAACCCCATTCTTCGGGAGACCTGCCAAGGCAAGTCTTGGTCCACCTGTCTGAAACCAGGAGAACCCCAGTCTTTGGGAAACCTGCCAAGGCAAAGTCTTCTGAAGAACTAGGTTGGGGTTCCCCGTGGGTGTGGCTAAATCTAAACAAAAGGCCACATACCCCTCCAACCCCAAACTTTCAGGCTTAAGAGTCTACACCCTACTGGTCTATGAGAATACTGTGTGCATATTCCACAAAGTGGAAAAAAAATCAGTTATATGTTGTCCATGTCCAAGACCAGTAGAACCCCATTTTTTGTGAGATCTGCCAAGATGAGGTCCACTAAAGTATTAGGTTGGGGCTCTCCATGGGTGGGGGAGAACCTCACCAAAAGACCATGTGCCCCCCCCTCCCAAAGTTTCAGGGAAGGTTCAAGAGCCTACATCCCTACTGGTCTGTGATTGTAATGTGTGCATATTCCAAAAAGTGCAACAATGTTCTATGTTATCCATGTGCAAGACCAGAAGAACCTTATTCTTTGGGAGACCTGGGGGGCTGCCTACAATAGGAGACAAAAATAGAAATTGTATCACCACACCACTGCTAAAAGGTCAAGATACAACTTTATTCTGATCAAAGTCAGGAGTACAGTCCCGAAAGTAGCCAACGCGTTTCAATGGTCTATGTGTACCCCTCCTTCATCAGGGCTACTAGATTGACAACAATGTGAACAAGCCAGACGTGAGCTGGACCTACAGTAGTATTTTTCCAGTGTGATTTACAAGCATATGCCTTCTCAGCAGCTGTGCTTGTACACATTGTTGTCATGCAAGCCCTAATGAAGGGGGCGCTCTTGGACTTCCGAAATGCCTTGGCTACCTTTTGGACTGCACCCTTGACTTTTATTGGAATAAAGTTATATGTGCACCTCTTAGTGGTATGGCACCTTAATTTTTGGTATATTACTCTACAAGCCAAGGAGGACGTGGAGATCCTCTGGGGCAGGGTTTCTCAACCAAGGTTCCTCCAGAGGTTGCTAGGGGTTCCTTGAGCAAGGAGCACTTTCTGCCTCTCAGATAAATTCCCACTGACACCATTGATCCTTTTAGCTTCCTGTAAGGGGGTAATTCTTCCCAATGATTGCAAGTGTGAGGAGCATTCTTCTCAATGACCACAAGTGTAAGGAGAATTCTTCTCAATGATTACAAGTGTGAGGAGCATTCTTCCCAATGATCACAAGTGTAAGGAGCATTCTTCCCAATGACCACAAGTGTAAGGAGCATTCTTCCCAATGACCACAAGTGTAAAGAGCATTCCTTCCAGTGGCCATCACACTAATGTATCGTGAGATGTAGATATGGTC
Organism: Glandirana rugosa; assembly: GCA_018402905.1. Classification (NCBI taxonomy): domain Eukaryota; kingdom Metazoa; phylum Chordata; class Amphibia; order Anura; family Ranidae; genus Glandirana; species Glandirana rugosa. The sequence goes on along the minus strand of BLSH010099333.1, from coordinate 68,818 downwards.
ATTTTTAGCAGAGGGTTCCCTGAGACCGGAAAGTAATTTCAAGGTTTTCTCTGTGTTGAAAATAATGGCTGCTCTGGGGTGTAGAAGCTGTCTGTCGGGTAACCAGATCGCTATATCATCATCATCAATGCCATTGAGATAACCCTACGGGTCCAGCGCTATCTTTCCGCTTTGCTCAGTTGGGCAACCAGGGACCAGCTTGGTGTACCAGGCCAGAATCTACCCAGAAGGAGCCCTCCCATCTCCCACCTATTATTGCAGAGCCCAGACTAACGGTGGACATTTTTTTTTTTTTTTGCAGTTCGGCAAAAAAGTTCAATGAGGGTGGAGGTGGAATTCCGGCACAAAGCATAGCGGGCGCCCACCGACGCTTCCCTAATCCGCTGACGTCTATCGGCGTGCCGGCACAGCTGGGGAATTCTGTTAGTCATTTCAGATTTGCCGAGCGGAGCAGGTCTCCCCCTCACCTCCTGCCTTCCCTTAATCCTGTTCTGCGGAGCTTTTATATAATAATATATTACCGTCCGCGCATCCACCGCAGCGCCTGCACTGCCCGCCATCTGTGCGCTGGGTCAGGGCGATCCATCTGCCAGCGAGCTCCGCGACGTCACACATCTGTTCCATGTGAGATATCAGACTTATGTAAAGGGTCAGGCCCACCGCCCAGGAGGGGAGAGAGCTCAGCCCTGTGGGGGGACCCCCCGGGTTCCGTTCCCGACCCACCTTGGGGTGTTCCAGCTCTTCCGGTAACACTCTCTGTTATATATGATAACGGTAGAACAAATCTGTCAGGGGACCCCATATAACGGGAAGATCAGAGGTAGCAAATCCTTGTTCCTGGTGGACAATGGTGGAACGTTCCCTCACCATGTATGGTTGGGAAGTATGTGGCCAGTGTTAGGTGGGTTACTTCTCCTCCTGTCCGGAGTGCTCCTTTAAACATACAGCTGCTTGGTGTATGGCGCCTGCCCCCCCCATGATATGACGCTGGTGTCACTCTCCACCTGTGACGTGTCTTCTACAGGGAGGGGGCACCCTGCTATATCCTTATAAATAGTAACGGAATAATTCTATTTTATACATCCTGTGTAATCCTTTCCACTCGCAGAGTTTATTCTGGAAATGATTTATATGGAGACGTGTCTATAGAGCCGCTCCGTCTCATTCCTCCCATGCCGGCTCTTTGTATGGCTGCCAACGCCATAAAATGATTTCCAGGGATGTTTTTGACGCCCCCCCCTGTTATTGGATGCCGGTTACCTTTCCATTGGAAATCACAGTCTGTTGGTCGGCTGTGTGCAGAAAAGACAATGGGAAACCGTGTCTTCCCTGTCTTTGGATTCATAGATTTACTCCATGGATGATTACTGGACTGCTGTGACTTGTAGTTCTCTGGTATTTGGATACAGTAGGTGTACCCCCCTCCTCCTGCCACACTGTTAGATATACTGCACATACACCATACTGTCAAAAGTATTGGGACACCTGCCTTTACACGCAGATGAACCTTAATGGCACCCCAGTCTTAGTCTGTAGGGTTCAATATTGAGTTGGCCCACACTTTGCAGCTATAACAGCTTCAACTCTTCTGGGAAGGCCGTCCACAAGGTTTCGGAGTGTCTATGGGAATATTTGACCGTTTTTCCAGAAGTGCGTTTGTGGGGTCAGGCACTGATGTTGGACGAGAAGGCCTGGCTCACAGTGTTCGCTCTAATTCATCCCAAAGGAGTTCTGTGAAGTTAAGGTCAGGACTCTGTGCAGGCCAGTCAAGTTCCTCCACCCCAAACTTGCTCATCCATGTCTTTATGGACCTTGCTTTGTGCAGTGGTGGGCAGTGATGTTGGAACAGCAAGGGGCCATCCCCAAACTCTTCCCACAAAGTTGGGAGCATGAAATTGTCCCAAAGGTCTTGGTATGGTGACGTCCTAAGAGTTCCCTCAGTATATTCTCAGTACCTCGGTCTGCTCTCAGTACCTCGGTATATTCTCAGTACCTCGTTCTGCTCTCAGTACCTCGGTATATTCTCAGTACCTCGGTCTGCTCTCAGTACCTCGGTATATTCTCAGTAGCTCGGTCTGCTCTCAGTACCTTGTTCTGCTCTCAGTACCTCGGTATATTCTCAGTACCTCGGTCTGCTCTCAGTACCTCGGTATATTCTCAGTACCTCGGTATGTTCTCAGTACCTCGTTCTGCTCTCAGTACCTCGGTCTGCTCTCAGAACCTCGGTATATTCTCAGTAGCTCGGTATATTCTCAGTACCTCGGTATATTCTCAGTAGCTCGGTATATTCTCAGTACCTCGGTATATTCTCAGTACCTCGGTATATTCTCAGTACCTCGGTATATTCTCAATACCTCGGTATATTCTCAGTACCTCGGTATATTCTCAGTACCTCTGTCTGCTCTCAGTACCTCGGTCTGCTCTCAGTACCTCGGTATATTCTCAGTACCTCGGTATATTCTCAGTACCTCCGTCTGCTCTCAGTACCTCCGTCTGCTCTCAGTACCTCAGTATATTCTCAGTACCTCGGTCTGCTCTCAGTACCTCATTCTGCTCTCAGTACCTCGGTATATTCTCAGTACCTCTGTCTGCTCTCAGTACCTCGGTATGCTCTCAGTACCTCGGTATATTCTCAGTACCTCTGTCTGCTCTCAGTACCTCGGTATGCTCTCAGTACCTCGGTATATTCTCAGTACCTCGGTATGTTCTCAGTACCTCCGTCTGCTCTCAGTACCTCCGTCTGCTCTCAGTACCTCAGTATATTCTCAGTACCTCGGTATATTCTCAGTACCTCGGTATATTCTCAGTACCTCGGTCTGCTCTCAGTACCTCGTTCTGCTCTCAGTACCTCGGTATATTCTCAGTACCTCCGTCTGCTCTCAGTACCTCCGTCTGCTCTCAGTACCTCGGTATATTCTCAGTACCTCGGTATGCTCTCAGTACCTCGGTATATTCTCAGTACCTCGGTATATTCTCAGTATCTCGGTATATTCTCAGTACCTCGGTATATTCTCAGTACCTCGGTCTGCTCTCAGTAGCTCGGTATGTTCTCAGTACCTCGGTATATTCTCAGTACCTCGGTATATTCTCAGTACCTCTGTCTGCTCTCGGTACCTCGGTCTGCTCTCGGTACCTCGGTATATTCTCAGTACCTTGGTATATTCTCAGTACCTCTGTCTGCTCTCAGTACCTCGGTCTGCTCTCAGTACCTTGGTATATTCTCAGTATCTCGGTCTGCTCTCAGTACCTCTGTATATTCTCAGTACCTTGGTATATTCTCAGTACCTTGGTATATTCTCAGTACCTCGGTCTGCTCTCAGTACCTCTGTATATTCTCAGTACCTTGGTATATTCTCAGTACCTCGGTCTGCTCTCAGTACCTCTGTATATTCTCAGTACCTTGGTATATTCTCAGTATCTCGGTATATTCTCAGTAGCTCGGTATATTCTCAGTACCTCGGTATATTCTCAGTACCTCGGTATATTCTCAGTACCTCGGTATGCTCTCAGTACCTTGGTATATTCTCAGTACCTCTGTCTGCTCTCAGTACCTCGGTATATTCTCAGTACCTCGGTATATTCTCAGTACCTCGGTATATTCTCAGTACCTTGGTAATATTCTCAGTACCTCTGTCTGCTCTCAGTACCTCTGTCTGCTCTCAGTACCTCGGTCTGCTCTCAGTACCTCGGTATGCTCTCAGTACCTCGGTATATTCTCAGTACCTCGGTATGCTCTCAGTACCTCGGTATATTCTCAGTACCTCGGTATATTCTCAGTACCTCGGTTTGCTCTCAGTACCTCGGTATATTCTCAGTGCCTCGGTATATTCTCAGTACCTCGGTATATTCTCAGTACCTCGGTATATTCTCAGTACCTCTGTCTGCTCTCAGTACCTCGGTATATTCTCAGTAGCTCGGTATATTCTCAGTACCTCGGTATATTCTCAGTACCTTGGTATATTTTCAGTACCTCTGTATATTCTCAGTACCTTGGTATATTTTCAGTACCTCGGTATATTCTCAGTACCTCGGTATATTCTCAGTACCTCGGTCTGCTCTCAGTACCTTGGTATATTCTCAGTACCTCGGTATATTCTCAGTACCTCAGTATATTCTCAGTACCTTGGTCTGCTCTCAGTACCTTGGTATATTCTCAGTACCTCAGTATATTCTCAGTACCTCGGTTTGCTCTCAGTACCTCGGTATATTCTCAGTACCTCTGTCTGCTCTCAGTACCTCGGTATATTCTCAGTACCTCGGTATATTCTCAGTACCTCGGTATGCTCTCAGTACCTCGGTATATTCTCAGTACCTCGGTATATTCTCAGTACCTCGGTATATTCTCAGTACCTCGGTATGCTCTTAGTACCTCGGTATATTCCCAGTACCTCGGTATATTCTCAGTACCTCGGTATGCTCTCAGTACCTCGGTATATTCTCAGTATCTCGGTATATTCTCAGTACCTCTGTCTGCTCTCAGTACCTCGGTATATTCTCAGTATCTCGGTATATTCCCAGTACCTCGGTATATTCTCAGTACCTCGGTATATTCTCAGTACCTCGGTATATTCTCAGTAGCTCGGTATATTCTCAGTACCTTGGTATATTCCCAGTACCTCGGTATATTCTCAGTATCTCGGTATATTCTCAGTATCTCGGTATATTCTCAGTATCTCGGTATATTCTCAGTACCTCGGTATATTCTCAGTACCTCGGTATATTCTCAGTACCTCCGTCTGCTCTCAGTACCTCCGTCTGCTCTCAGTACCTCAGTATATTCTCAGTACCTCGGTCTGCTCTCAGTACCTCATTCTGCTCTCAGTACCTCGGTATATTCTCAGTACCTCTGTCTGCTCTCAGTACCTCGGTATGCTCTCAGTACCTCGGTATATTCTCAGTACCTCTGTCTGCTCTCAGTACCTCGGTATATTCTCAGTACCTCGTTCTGCTCTCAGTACCTCGGTATATTCTCAGTAGCTCGGTATATTCTCAGTACCTCGGTATATTCTCAGTACCTCGGTATATTCTCAGTACCTCGGTATATTCTCAGTATCTCGGTATATTCTCAGTATCTCGGTATATTCTCAGTATCTCGGTATATTCTCAGTACCTCGGTATATTCTCAGTACCTCGGTATATTCTCAGTATCTCGGTATATTCTCAGTACCTCGGTATATTCCCAGTACCTCGGTATATTCTCAGTACCTCGGTATATTCTCAGTACCTCGATAGGAAAATATTATTGAGCGCTGATAAACCCGGCACACTGACACCACGCATTGCTCTGTGCCAAGTGACTTCTGTTGTATTACACAGACAGTATATAGGGAGATACATAATCATCATTAGACGTGTACAGCATGTTATATACAACGCCATGTACTGTCACCTCCTGCCTGGAAGGTTGGCGGTTCCTCTTGTAGATGCTGATGAGCTCTCGGTGTTTTCCTGGCACAGCCCGCTGTGAGTGGGTGAGGGAACATCCAGAGAGACGATTCTGTGCCGGGTGAATGGCAGCAAAGTTATAAACTAGGAGGGGGCATGAATACATAGAATATTCAGGGGAGGGGGGTCCCCTCATTACAAAGGGTCTCATTCAGCCCATATAGAGGTCGGCACTGCCTGCCATGACTCTCACTTGACTCCTTCACCCGGACAGAGAAGGTACCAGATTGTCTGCGCCACATTGTGTAACATTTCCTTCACAAATCCGCCCATAGAGCACCTAATATGGGATCATTTTTCACAATATTTTTATTTTGTATATTTTTTTCTTTATTTAAAATATAATGTATATATAAAAATGTAGAGTTGCAGGCCTTGGGGAGAAGAGGGATGGTCCCGGTCCACTCTCTAATTCTCACCTCCTAGTGTCAAAGTTATTGCCTAGGTGTGTGACATGGTGGAACACATTGTCCAAAGTCCATCTGCTCGTGAAAAGCTGTGAAGGATGTGATGTAAGATTTTCTGGCTGGGATCCCAGGGGTGGCCCTGGTTGCAAGCAGCCCTCCAATCATGCCTGCAGGGTGAACACCATCATTTCCTGGTTGGTTGTCTCTGCAGGGTGAACGCCATCATTTCCTGGTTGGTTGTCTCTGCAGGGTGAACGCCATCATTTCCTGGTTGGTTGTCTCTGCAGGGTGAACACCATAATTTCCTGGTTGGTTTTCTCTGCAGGGTGAACACCATCATTTCCTGGTTGGTTATATCTGTGGGGTGATCCCCTCATCTCCTGGTTGGTTATATCTGTGGGGTGATCCCCTCATCTCCTGGTTGGATATATCTGTGGGGGTGATCCTCATTTCCTGGTTGGTTATCTCTGTGGGGTAAGCCCCTCATTACTTGATTTGTTATCTCTGTAGGGTAGGCCCCTCATCTCCTGGTTGGTTGTATCTGTGGGGGTGATCCCCTCATTTCCTGGTTGGGTATACCTGTGGGGGTGATGCTCATTTCCTGGTTGGTTATCTCTGTGGGGTAAGCCCCTCATTACTTGATTTGTTATCTCTGTAGGGTGAGTCCCTCATCTACTGGTTGGTTATCTTATCTCCTTTTCTTCAATGACCTCTATAGAAGGTTTTCTTGAGAAGCACTGGGGAAGGTCTGCCAGCATTAGATAACGGTTTGGGGGGTGATGAAAGCAGAAAGTGGCTTTATACTGAAGAAGTGGATGATTATCTCTACCTCACACACATACTTCTTGACACGTAACAGAAGATGTTCTTTCCTTCCTTTCACCGATGAAAGCACGGGTTACCTTATGGCAGTCACCGGGAGGTAGATAGTTGAGAGACGGTGTATAGATCACATATACACTCAGGTCTCACACATGTATCTGCGTTCTTTACTGACTGGCTCCTGAATTCTGCATGCACCTCTGTGGGAATCTTTAGGGAATTTTGGTAAAATTTTGTAGGTAGAATTGTTCTGGAACATTGGGTCATTATCGGCTGAGATTTATTTTTGTTAATGGCTCGGGCTTGGCCCTCGTTATTGCTGAATGAGGTGAGAGGAGGCCCAGGCCGTCCATGAATCCCTCCGCTCATGAATAATACAGCCGCTGATCTATTTTCCTCATACAACATGTTGCCGCCGATGTATCTGCGGGGACCAGCCGTCTGCTCACTCAGCTTATTGCTGAAATTGGCTCCGGTGTGATTACAGTTGTTTGTTATCCATCTCTTGCTGTATCGATCGATCCGCTGAATCCGCCGGCCCTGATGAGAGCTGCTCTGCCATTACCGGTGGGCAGGATCCTGGATTAAAGGAGCTGCAGCCTCCCAAATATATTTAGGAGATTCCTGAAAACTCATTTATTCAGGGAAGCCCATCCCTCGCCCACCTAAGAACTGTACCCGAGCCACCCCCATCAACCCATCCCCCGCAGCTACTACCTTTTGTACCACCACCCCCCTCCCTTTAGAATGTAAGGGACCCGCTTGTCCCTTCCGTATAGAACTGTATTGTAATTGTGCTGTCCCCCCACTACATTGCAAAGCACTGCGTAAACTGTTGGCGCTGTATAAATCCTGTATAATAATAATAGTACAGGGGAGTCTGAGACCAACACTATACTGTATACACCAGAGCTGGAAGAGAGGGAAACCACCTCATAGGGGATAATGTTCTGGTGACAACCACAGGAGATGTCATGTCTCACTTCCTGTTGTGTCTCTGGACAGAAAGTGAAGGGAAATTCCCCCACTGGCAGGGAAATAAGACCGCTACTACCAACTTCCATTAAAAGTTTTGTCTTTGCGTTTACTTTCAATCAGTCCACTATGTGAGCACCAAATGGCTTTGCAAACCCCGATATTCCCATGTAAATCATCACTGTGCTGTACATAGCCTGTGCAGAGAGCAGAGCTGTGGGAGGGGCACGGCAGGCTTGTCTCGGCCCCCTCCAGAAAGCTACAGGAGGGGGTCAAGACAAGACCAGGCCCCCTGCACAAGGAGAGAGAGCAGAGCTGTGGGAGGAGCTTAGCAGGTTCCACCCTCTACAGAAAGCTACAGGAGGAGGCGGGGTCAAGACCAGGCCCCCTGCACAAGGAGAAAGAGAGCAGAGCTGTGGGAGGAGCTCAGCAGGCTCCACCCTCTACAGAAAACTACAGGAGGGGGTGGAGACAAGACCAGGCCCCCTGCACAAGGAGAAAGAGAGCAGAGCTGTGGGAGGAGCTTAGCAGGCTCCACCTGCTACAGAAAACTACAGGAGGGGGTGGAGACCAGACCAGGCCCCCTGCACAAAGAGAGAGGAGAGCTGTGGGAGGAGCTCAGCAGGCTCCACCCTCTACAGAAAGCTACAGGAGGGGGCAGAGACAAGACCAGGCCCCCGGCGCAAGGAGAAAGAGAGCAAAGCTGTGGGAGGAGCTCAGCAGGCTCCACCCTCTACAGAAAACTACAGGAGGGACGGAGACAAAACCAGGCCTCCTGCACAAGGGGAGAGAGCAGAGCTGTGGGAGGAGCTTAGCAGGCTCCACCCTCTACAGAAAACTACAGGAGGGGGCGGAGACAAGACCAGGCCACCTGCACAAGGAGAACAGAGCTGTGGGAGGAGCTCAGCAGGCTCCACCCTTTACAGAAAACTACAGGAGGGGGGCAGAGACAAGACCAGGCCCCCTGCACAAGGGGAGAGAGCAAAGCTGTGGGAGGAGCTTAGCAGGCTCCACCCTCTACAGAAAGCTACAGGAGGAGGAGGAGTCAAGACCAGGCCACCTGCACAAGTAGAACAGAGCTGTGGGAGGAGCTCAACTGGCTCCACCCTCTACAGAAAGCTACAGGAGGGGGCGGAGACAAGACCAGACCACCTGCACAAGGAGAACAGAGCTGTGGGAGGAGCTCAACAGGCTCCGCCCTCTACAGAAAGCTACAGGAGGGGGCGGAGACAAGATCAGGCTTCCGTGCACAAGGAGAAGAGAGCAGCAGTGAGCGGAGATTTTTACAGGGGGCCCTCTGTCTGGTGTCACCTAACCAGAGAGGAGGGGAAATCTCCTTAAATGGGAGGCACACAGCAGAATAGACAGAGGAATGTTTTGGTTGGAGTTCTACTTAAAGTTTATGTAACGGCCAAATTTAGGCAAAGTAGGGAAGGGAGAATACCCTGTTGGGTTATTTTATGCTTTCCCTGTACCATTGTGGAAATTTCCCTTTGCTTCCAGGCCCAAAGATGCAGCAGGAAGTTAGAGGAGAAAATCTAAGTGAGGCGAATCGCAGTTTAGACCATTATTCCCGGAATAGGTGCCTCCCTTGGGAAGATTTCTTCTCATCTCTTGTGCCGGAGCTTGAAAGGGTGAAAGTTCTTATCAATGGTTTATAGAGACTTCTTATTGCTTGCAGGCTGACTCTACATTCTACATACATAGTCTTTGATGGGGACAATGGTCACCGGTACAAATCGAGGGTGAATTTTCCCAAGGGTACACAGACAGTGATAATAACCTAAAACATGCCACCCAAAACTAAAAAAAAAAATAAAATAACCTATTTCCTCAAATATATAAATAATCTTGTATTCCCTAAAAAAAATCACCTTGAATTTCCTCAAATCTATCTTTGTGTTTCCTCAAAAGTAACTCTGCATTGCGTCAATTATAACATCATAGTTGCTCAAATATAACCTTGTGTTTCCTCAGATATTACCTTGTGTTTCCTCAAAAATAACCTTGTGTTTCCTCAAAAATGACCTTGTGTTTCCTCAGATATTACCTTGTGTTTCCTCAAAAATAACCTTGTGTTTCCTCAAAAATGACCTTGTGTTTCCTCAAAAATGACCTTGTGTTTCCTCAAAAATAACCTTGTGTTTCCTCAAAAATGACCTTGTGTTTCCTCAAAAATTACCTTGTGTTTCCTCAAAAATAACCTTGTGTTTCCTCAAAAATAACCTTGTGTTTCCTCAAAAATAACCTTGTGTTTCCTCAAAAATAACCTTGTGTTTCCTCAAAAATAACCTTGTGTTTCCTCAAAAATGACCTTGTGTTTCCTCAAAAATTACCTTGTGTTTCCTCAAAAATCACCTTGTGTTTCCTCAAAAATAACCTTGTGTTTCCTCAAAAATGACCTTGTGTTTCCTCAAAAATGACCTTGTGTTTCCTCAAAAATAACCTTGTGTTTCCTCAAAAATGACCTTGTGTTTCCTCAAAAATTACCTTGTGTTTCCTCAAAAATAACCTTGTGTTTCCTCAAAAATAACCTTGTGTTTCCTCAAAAATAACCTTGTGTTTCCTCAAAAATAACCTTGTGTTTCCTCAAAAATAACCTTGTGTTTCCTCAAAAATGACCTTGTGTTTCCTCAAAAATTACCTTGTGTTTCCTCAAAAATCACCTTGTGTTTCCTCAAAAATAACCTTGTGTTTCCTCAAAAATGACCTTGTGTTTCCTCAAAAATGACCTTGTGTTTCCTCAAAAATAACCTTGTGTTTCCTCAAAAATGACCTTGTGTTTCCTCAAAAATTACCTTGTGTTTCCTCAAAAATAACCTTGTGTTTCCTCAAAAATAACCTTGTGTTTCCTCAAAAATTACCTTGTGTTTCCTCAAAAATAACCTTGTGTTTCCTCAAAAATAACCTTGTGTTTCCTCAAAAATGACCTTGTGTTTCCTCAAAAATGACCTTGTGTTTCCTCAAAAATTACCTTGTGTTTCCTCAAAAATTACCTTGTGTTTCCTCAAAAATTACCTTGTGTTTCCTCAGATATTACCTTGTGTTTCCTCAAAAATTACCTTGTGTTTCCTCAAAAATGACCTTGTGTTTCCTCAAAAATTACCTTGTGTTTCCTCAGATATTACCTTGTGTTTCCTCAAAAATTACCTTGTGTTTCCTCAAAAATGACCTTGTGTTTCCTCAAAAATGACCTTGTGTTTCCTCAGATATTACCTTGTGTTTCCTCAAAAATTACCTTGTGTTTCCTCAAAAATGACCTTGTGTTTCCTCAAAAATTACCTTGTGTTTCCTCAAAAATCACCTTGTGTTTCCTCAAAAGTTGCCTTGTGTTTCCTCAAAAATTACCTTGTGTTTCCTCAAAAATTACCTTGTGTTTCCTCAAAAATTACCTTGTGTTTCCTCAAAAATTACCTTGTGTTTCCTCAAAAGTTGCCTTGTGTTTCCTCAAAAGTAACTCTGCATTGCCTCAAATAGAACCTCATATTTCCTTAAATATAGCCATGTATTTCCTCAAAAATAACCTCGTATTTCCTCAAAAATAACCTCGTATTTCCTCAAAAATAACCTCGTATTTCCTCAAAAATAACCTCGTATTTCCTCAAAAATAACCTTGTATTTCTTCAAAAATTGCCTTGTATTTCCTCAAAAAAAAAGCTGGCATTTCCTAAAAAATTACTTTGTAAATCCTCAAAAATAAGATGGTATTTCCTCAAAATTAACTCTACCTTACCTCAAATATGACCTCAACTTCCTCAAATAAAACCTTGTATTTCTTCAAACATTAAGGTACCTTATATTTCCTCAAAAATTACCTGGTATTTCCTCAAACATAAGCTGGTATTTCCTCAAAAGTAACTCTGCATTGCCTCAAATATAACCTAATATTTCCTCAAAAATTTCCTTTTATTTCCTCAAAAGTAACCCTGAATTTCTTCAAATATTGCCTTATATTTCCTCAAAAACAACCTTTTTATTTCTTAAAAAAACCAAACAACCCCTTATTTGCCCAAAATATGCCTTGTATAATGACCTTGTATTCAGGCAATGGGGACTTTCAGAATATACTGATCAGCGAGCGTCCTCATAATTTACTGATTGAAATTCGCCTTGTCCCTGCTGAAGTGGTGGAATTTGGATCGGCGTGCACGCGGCTTTATACAATGGTTTCCAGGACAGATGTTCCCTTTGGATGACTTCCCCTCACCTCCTGTCCTAGGTGAGATACAGACAGCAATGATCACCCAACAGAGTGACCCCTAACCCTTCCACACCCCATCCCTACCAAGAAAATCCAGGTTTGTCTAGAGATCCGTTTTAATATTTGGTTGTTCTTTGATGTGCGCCAATGCAGAGACCTGGGAAGAGAAACAAAGTATCCATTCATTTCCATTTCCACAAATAGGGGGTAACCTGCAGAAAGCGTCTTTATCAATAAATCACAGTGAGGACGCGGCCGTCCCTGGTCATCCTTCTCTGGGCTCATCGGCTTCCTCCTACATCGACCTCCTGACCTCCATCCCCGCCCTGCGGTTTTCTTCTTCCTCTTGCTGACCTCTGCACAATCCCCAAGCCTGCAATTTTCCTCCCATCAGACTTAATGGCTAATAAAAAATGCAATAATCCTGCGTTTATTGCTCGGGGATCTGCAGCTTTGTCTTGTCGCCTAAACGTGCCAATTATTTTCTATCCTGAATGTGCAGACCCCTCCGTGCATCCTGCAGCTGTGTTCACCGCCGGCCTGGGGCGCGCCCAGGACTCCCACAATCATCCAATTAGTAGAATCAGAAGGAAGCCAAGAAAGTTGTGTGCACATCTGGGAGGAAAAAGAAAATCGCTGTTTGTATAAAATAAATCCTTCCTGGGAATGGGAGATGGAGAACGGCGACTGAATGGGATTGGATATCGCTTTGTCCTCCTAGATAGAATCTGGAAACCCAACATTTCCTTTTCATAGGGAACATTCATTCTAAAGGGTTTGTTTTCCTCCCATTTCTGCATAAATAACCCCCACATTTCCCTAAAAACCCTCAATTTCTTCTAAAATAATCCTCTGTGTCCTTGTAAATAACCTCCATGTTTCCACAAAATAATCCCCTTATTTTCTCAAAAATAGCCCCATATTTCCACAGAATAATCCTTTGTACCCTCAGAAATAACCTCCTATATTTCCTCAAAAATAAATTGTTTCCTCAATAATAATCACCTATTTCCTCATAAATAACCCATGTTTCCTCAATAATAATCACCTATTTCCTCATAAATAACCTGTTTCCTCAATAATAATCACCTATTTCCTCATAAATAACCTATGTTTCCTCAAGAATAATCAAAAATTACCTGGTATTTCCTCAAACATAATTTCCTATTTCATCAAAAATAACCTATTTCCTCAAAAATAACCTGTTTCCTCAAGAATAATCATCTATTTCCTCATAACCCATGTTTCCTCAAGAATAATCTCCTATTTTCTCAAAAATAACCTGTTTCCTCAAGAATAATCACCTATTTCCTCATAAATAACCCATGTTTCCTCAATAATAATCACCTATTTCCTCATAAATAACCTGTTTCCTCAAGAATAATCACATATTTCCTCATAAATAACCTGTTTCCTCAATAATAATCACCTATTTCCTCATAAATAACCTGTTTCCTCAAGAATAATCACCTATTTCCTCATAAATAACCTGTTTCCTCAATAATAATCACCTATTTCCTCATAAATAACCTCTTTCCTCAAGAATAATCACCTATTTCCTCATAAATAACCTATGTTTCCTCAAGAATAATCAAAAATTACCTGGTATTTCCTCAAACATAATTTCCTATTTCATCAAAAATAACCTATTTCCTCAAAAATAACCTGTTTCCTCAAGAATAATCATCTATTTCCTCATAACCCATGTTTCCTCAAGAATAATCTCCTATTTTCTCAAAAATAACCTGTTTCCTCAAGAATAATCACCTATTTCCTCATAAATAACCCATGTTTCCTCAAGAACAGTCACCTATTTCCTCATAAATAATACGTTTCCTCAAGAATAATCATCTATTTCCTCATAACTAACCCATGTTTCCTCAATAATAATCTCATATTTACTCATAAATAACCCATGTTTCCTCAAGAACAATCACCCTTAAAAAATAATCTCCTATTTCCTTAAAATATTCCCCATATTTCCATAATCCTGTGTGTCCTCAGAAAAATAAAACCCTATTTCCTCAAAAATAGCCCAGTATTTCCTCAAATAAAGATAAACTGTAGGTCTTCAAAAATAAGCCGTATATTTTCTCAAAATTAACCTATTTCCTCAAAAAATCCTGTATATTTTCAAAATAACCCCCATATTTCTTCAAACATTTAACCAACATTTCCTCAGGAACAACCCCTTATTACCTTGACAGTATTCCCCCTATTTCCACAAAATAATCCTGGGTATCCTCAGAAATAAAACCCTATATTTCCTAAAAAAACAAACCCTTTTTTGTCTAAAAATAACCTAAAAAATAACATCATATTTACCCCACATATTTCCTGCAAAGAAAGGAAAAAAACCCCGTAGGTCTTCAAAAAAAAAAAAGAAAAAGCCCCTTACTTCCTCAAAAATAACCTCCTGTTTCCCCCCGAATAACTTATTCCCTCAAAAATAACCACCTATTTCCCCAAAAATAACCTACTTCCCCAAAAATAACCACCCATTTCCCCAAAAATAACCTACTTCCTTGAAAATAACCACCCATTTCCCTAAAAATAACCACCCATTTCCCCAAAAATAACCTACTTCCTTGAAAATAACCACCCATTTCCCCAAAAATAACCACATATTTCCCCAAAAATAACCTACTTCCTTGAAAATAACCACCCATCTCCCCAAAAATAACCACCCATTTCCCCAAAAATAACCTACTTCCTTGAAAATAACCACCCATTTCCCTAAAAATAACCACCCATTTCCCCAAAAATAACCTACTTCCTTGAAAATAATCACCCATTTCCCCAAAAATAACCACCTATTCCCCCAATAATAACCTACTTTCTCAAAAATAACCATCTATTTCCTCGAAAATAACCACCTATTTCCCCAATAATAACCTACTTTCTCAAAAATAAGTACCCATTTCCCCAAAAATAACCACCTATTTCCTCAAAAACAACCCCATGTTTTCCTAATAATACAATTTTTCCTCAAAAATAACCCCATATTTCCGTAAAACAACCCTATGTTTCCTAATAATACCACCATATTTCTTTAGAAATAACCTCAGAATTTTTACCGAAATATACCGCCTCCTCCCCAATATATCCACAAGATAAACCAATCTACTTATCATGGTGACTTTTTCAAAACTCCAAAACCCTTCATTTTTATTTCCCCAAAATTCCATTGAATAGACAGCCCAGGCACAATGCGTTCTGTAGAAGGAATGGAGGCGGGGAACAGCTGGGCTGACAGGTTCCCGGAACGTTCCGTTAATTTGGCCTGTCAGCCGCCATGTCAGAAGCGTTAATTGATGTTGTAGTCGTGAGGAAGCTGTCTGTTTCGGGTCGGCGTATGGCGGCGTCAGTCACTTATTACACATCGATCGCCTTGGGCACCTTTATGTCTGAGATATTGAATGAAGACATCAGAGGCGCGGTGTACGTTTGGCAGGAGCTCCGTACGTCTCGCGGGGGGAAGGAATGAGTGATACCGGACGTCTGTAAAAGAGCTGACCCGGCGCGCTTTGCGCCCTCCAGGTGTCATGGCGTCTGTGTGGTTTTCATCCTCTGGGACGGGCTAATGGATGAACATGGAGCTTTGTCGTGTTCACACTTCTATCCTCTTTGTACCTCTGGTGAGCAGGTCTGTTGGCGCTCATCCTACACGCCGATCGTTGTGCCCATGAATCCACCAATAAATCACCATGACGTCATTTCTGTGGCTGCGCGTCCTGGAAAGCGTTGT
This sequence comes from Glandirana rugosa, assembly GCA_018402905.1. Lineage (NCBI taxonomy): Eukaryota > Metazoa > Chordata > Amphibia > Anura > Ranidae > Glandirana > Glandirana rugosa. Next base: position 53,220 of record BLSH010099333.1, on the reverse strand, counting down.
GGAGGATGTGGAAGGGAGGTGCTGGATGCACCATGACTTCCATAAAGTAGAGCCTGTATTGTGGAGCCCAGTGACTCTGGTTGGGCAGAGAGAGGCACATTGAGAAAGGTCCAGAGGTTTAGGAAGAAACAAGGTCACCACACCAATGGGATACGAGTCCAGAATTGTCTATTTCATCATGATAAATCCATGGTAAAAAGCCAACGCGTTTCAGGGGTCATGAGGGGAGAATGATACCTGTCAATTCCATTCTCTGTAACATTGACCTTTCCTGGGATCCAGCACCAGGTTTCCTCTCTAGTTTCACTTAGAGTGTTAGCTCTGCGGCCGATCATACAACAGCTTTTCGGATTTGTGCCCCAGCCAGTCAGGAGACAGCTCTTCTCATTGTTAGCACATTAAAGGCAGAGGTGACTTTGTAGCTCCACGTTCCAGCATTGTGTCGCTACACCTAAGTCAGGCCTCATCCATGCTTCCAGAATCTTACTTGCACCCTGAGCTCCCAAATCCCAGTGTTCTCTCCAGTCCTTGTGCCCCCTCCGTGTACTCCAACTTCACCCTATTACCTCCAATGCACCTCTTTGTCTCCAGAGTACCCTTGTACCTCCAGGGTGCCTCTGTGCACCTTCATGTCTCCAGAGTACTGCTGTGCCTCCAGTGCACCTTCCTGTCTCAAGTGCAACCTTAGCCCTCCAGTGCACATTTGCACCCTGTAACAAGCCCCCCCCCCCCATCTCCATAGCACCCCTGTGCCCTCCAGGCCTCCCTTGTTGTTCCAGCACACCTCTGTACACCTCCATGTCTCCAACCCCCCTTTGTGGGCCACTGTGTCTCCAGAGTTCCCCTGTGCCTCTAACATGCTTCCCTGTCTCCAGCACACCTCTGTATGACTCCATATTTATAGTGGACCTCTGTGTCTCCAGCACACCTCTATATGCCTCCATATTTATAGTGGACCTCTGTGTCTCCAGCACACCTCTGTATGCCTCCATATTTATAGTAGACCTCTGTGTCTCCAGCACACCTCTGTATGACTCCATATTTATAGTGGACCTCTGTGTCTCCAGCACACCTCTGTATGCCTCCATATTTATAGTGGACCTCTGTGTCTCCAGCACACCTCTGTATGACTCCATATTTATAGTGGACCTCTGTGTCTTCAGCACACCTCTATATGCCTCCATATTTATAGTGGACCTCTGTGTCTTCAGCACACCTCTGTATGCCTCCATATTTATAGTGGACCTCTTTGTCTCCAGCACACCTCTGTATGCCTCCATATTTATAGTGGACCTCTTTGTCTCCAGCACACCTCTGTATGCCTCCATATTTATAGTGGACCTCTGTGTCTCCAGGACGCCTTTGTAAGATTCCATGTCTCCAGTGCACCCCTGTGTCCCCAGCATGCCTCTGTGTCTTCAGAGTATCCCCTGTGCCTCCAGCACGGCCCTGTGTCTCTGGAGTATCCCTGTGCCTCTGGCATGCCTCTGTGTCTCTGGAGTATCCCTGTGCCTCTGGCATGCCTCTGTGTCTCTGGAGTACCCCTGTGCCTCTGGCATGCCTCTGTGTCTCTGGAGTACCCCTGTGCCTCTGGCATGCCTCTGTGTCTCTGGAGTACCCCTGTGCCTCTGTGTCTCTGGAGTACCCCTGTGCCTCTGGCATGCCTCTGTGTCTCTGGAGTACCCCCGTGCCTCTGGCATGCCTCTGTGTCCCTGGAGTACCCCTGTGCCTCTGGCATTCCTCTGTGTCTCTGGAGTACCCCTGTGCCTCCTGCACACCTCTGTGTCTCCAGAGTACCCCTGGGTCTTCAGCACACCTCTGTGTCTCCGGCTTATCCCTAAGCCCCCCAGCATGCCTTTCTATCTTCTGTACACCTCTGCATCTCTAAGTGCCTCCAAGACCTCTGTGTCTCCATGCAGTTAATGGCGTGTTCTGCAATTGTCTGACCTGCTACATTCCTCTATCTTTTGCTGCTTCTGCTCTCAGGAAGGTTTGTTTTTCTCTCAGCAGAATTGGACCCCTGGCTCTTAACACCCTGATGTAGGGGGTGCTGTACAAGCGTGTGACACGCGTTGACCACCATAAAATTTATAATTCTGGCCTCCTTGATGTGCCATTCTTGTTTCTTCCTAAACCCTTATAAGACGTTGCGCCCCCTTCTGTAAACCTCGGGTGTAGACCGGTTCATTTAGAAGCATTCTCAGCCCTGAGATGGTATTTAATATTTGGTTACAGTTTAATATTTTATCTTTATTACTTTTATGCATCCGGCAGAGGAGCCCCCATCCTGTGCCGTACGGCACCAGCGAGGATTCCACCGCTGATTATATTCTTATAATTACTGCCCCCCTCCTCCGCACATAAAATATAATTAATTTGGGCCGGGAAATTCTGCTTGGTGTCGTTCAGATTTCCTGATTAGAGAATGCAGAGACTTTCCCAGAATTCCCAGCTCATCGTCCGGGGAAGGAGGCGCGGCTTGCAGCCCTCAGACGCTGAAGTGATGCATCTTTGACTTAGTCTTCCGAGAAGATCGGCCTTCCTATGTTTGCTGCATTTTTCTTGTTACTTTTTGTTAATCTGCATCAATCCAGGGCTTCACAGAGCCAGCTATAAAAAGTTAAGAGGTTTTTTTTTAAATTAGCGTAGCGTTGGTTGTCAGCGCCCGGGCAAGGCAAGACATTTGCCCTGAAGTCGACGGGGGGCGTTTTTGCCCTGAAGTCGACGGGGGGCGTTTTTGCCCTGAAGTCGACGGGGGGCGTTTTTGCCCTGAAGTCGACGGGAGGCGTTTTTGCCCTGAAGTCGACGGGAGGCATTTTTGCCCTGAATCGACGGGGGGCGTTTTTGCCCTGAAGCCGACGGGAGGCGTTTTTGCCCTGAAGTCGACGGGGGGCGTTTTTGCCCTGAAGTCGACGGGGGGCGTTTTTGCCCTGAAGTCGACGGGAGGCGTTTTTGCCCTGAAGTCGACGGGAGGCATTTTTGCCCTGAATCGACGGGGGGCGTTTTTGCCCTGAAGCCGACGGGAGGCGTTTTTGCCCTGAAGTCGACGGGGGGCGTTTTTGCCCTGAAGTCGACGGGGGGCGTTTTTGCCCTGAAGTCGACGGGAGGCGTTTTTGCCCTGAAGTCGACGGGAGGCATTTTTGCCCTGAATCGACGGGGGGCGTTTTTGCCCTGAAGCCGACGGGAGGCGTTTTTGCCCTGAAGTTGTTGTGATACAACGTCTCTGATTTTGATACAAGAGATACAATGTGATACAACGTCTCTGATTTTTGATGGAAGAGATACAATGTGATACAATGTCTGATTTTGATAGAAGAGATGCAATGTAATACAACGTCTCTGATTTCAATAGAAGAGATACAATGTAATACAACGTCTCTGATTTTGATGGAAGAGATACAATGTAATACAACGTCTCTGATTTTGATGGAAGAGATACAATGTGATACAACGTCTCTGATTTTGATACAAGAGATACAATGTGATACAACGTCTCTGATTTTGATGGAAGAGATACAATGTGATACAACGTCTCTGATTTTGATACAAGAGATACAATGTAATACAATGTCTCTGATTTTGATACAAGAGATACAATGTGATACAACGTCTCTGATTTCGATACAAGAGATACAATGTGATACAACGTCTCTGATTTTGATGGAAGAGATACAATGTGATACAACGTCTCTGATTTTGATACAAGAGATACAATGTAATACAACGTCTCTGATTTTGATAGAAGAGATACAATGTAATACAACGTCTCTGATTTTCATCCAAGAGATACAATGTAATACAACGTCTCTGATTTTGATGGAAGAGATACAATGTAATACAACGTCTCTGATTTTGATGGAAGAGATACAACGACTCTGCTTTGGATAGAAGAGATACAATGTAATACAACGACTCTGCTTTGGATAGAAGAGATACAATGTAATACAACGTCTCTGCTTTGGATAGAAGAGATACAATGTGATACAACGTCTCTGATTTTGATGGAAGAGATACAATGTGATACAACGTCTCTGATTTTGATAGAAGAGATACAATGTAATATAACGTCTCTGATTTTGATAGAAGAGGTACAACGTCTCTGATTTTGATACAATGTGATACAACGTCTCTGATTTTGATACAAAAGATACAATGTAATACAATGTCTCTGATTTTCATACAAGAGATACAACGTCTATGATTTTGATAGAAGAGATACAATGTAATACAACGTCTCTGATTTTCATACAAGAGATACAATGTAATACAACGTCTCTGATTTTGATAGAAGAGATACAATGTAATACAACGTCTCTGATTTTAATACAAGAGATACAATGTAATACAACGTCTCTGATTTTAATACAAGAGATACAATGTAATACAACGTCTCTGATTTTGATGGAAGAGATACAATGTAATACAACGTCTCTGATTTTGATAGAAGAGATAGAATGTAATACAACGTCTCTGATTTTGATAGAAGAGATACAATGTAATACAACGTCTCTGATTTTGATGGAAGAGATACAATGTAATACAACGTCTCTGATTTTGATAGAAGAGATACAATGTAATACAACGTCTCTGATTTTCATCCAAGAGATACAATGTAATACAACGTCTCTGATTTTGATGGAAGAGATACAATGTAATACAACTTCTCTGATTTTGATGGAAGAGATACAACGACTCTGCTTTGGATAGAAGAGATACAATGTAATACAACGACTCTGCTTTGGATAGAAGAGATACAATGTAATACAACGACTCTGCTTTGGATAGAAGAGATACAATGTAATACAACGACTCTGCTTTGGATAGAAGAGATACAATGTAATACAACGTCTCTGCTTTGAATAGAAGAGATACAATGTAATACAACGTCTCTGATTTTGATGGAAGAGATACAATGTAATACAACGTCTCTGATTTCGATAGAAGAGATACAATTTAATACAACGTCTCTGATTTTGTTGGTCCTTCGTTGAGCAGTCGTTGGTCTTCCAGGCCGTCTCTTAGCGTCGCTCCTTCCCCTTCTGGCTCCCATGTGCTCCCCCAGGCCGGTCGCCCGCTCCCATCAGATCCATTACACGTGCCATTGTAGCCGGATTTGGCGTCGGGCGGATAATCGTTTTTCCCGGCACGCCAATGCTGTTTACTTGCATTAGTGAATACCGGCAGCTTTATGGAGTCTGTAAATCCTTCACAAAGTAGTCTCAAATCCCCCTCGGGGCGCGGCGGGCATAAAGTGGGTCATCGCTTTTTTACTTCAATATGGCCGGAAAGCGGCGGAGATCTTCTCCCAGACTGAAATGTGTCGCCGGAGTGCCGAGGAGCTCCGCTCACTGCCCCGCGGCTTTCGCTTGGCTGCTGCGAGCTGTCGTCTGCCTTCTACTGAACTGAACAAGTCAGGCGCGGAGTGCGTCGCCGTGGAACTGGTGTGGTGTCAGCGGAGATGTCACATCGCTCCCGGCGTCCGGACAGCTGACATGTTTCTGCCTGGTGCAGACAGCTCGCCGCCTCCAATGACACCGCTGATGTTTGGTGACAAATGTTTGGGGTAAAACGCTGCCAATGGGGGTGTGCGCTCCTTTCAAACATCCAATTGTCCAATTCTATCATTTACCTTCCTTAACCTCTTCAATACCGGTCACTTAAACCCCCTCCTGCCCAGGCCAATGTTCAGGTCTCAGCGCTGTCACAATTTGAATGACAATTGCGGGGTCATGTGACCCTGTACCCGTATGACAGACAGCTTTCTTTGGTGTTATTTATTCACCGCTAGGAGTTTATTTCTTGCTAAACAAATGAACAAATCCTGAAAGTTTTAAAAAAAAGTTTTTCTTTGTTATAAAATTTTGTAAATAAGCAATTTTTCTCCTTCACTGATGAGGCTGCACTGATGTGCGCTGCCGAGGCTGCACTGATGTGCGCTGCCGAGGCTGCACTGATGTGCGCTGCCGAGGCTGCACTGATGTGCGCTGCCGAGGCTGCACTGATGTGCGCTCCCGAGGCTGCACTGATGTGCGCTGCCGAGGCTGCACTGATGTGCGCTCCCGAGGCTGCACTGATGTGCGCTGACGAGGCTGCACTGATGGGCGCTGACGAGGCTGCACTGATGGGCGCTGACGAGGCTGCACTGATGGGCGCTGACGAGGCTGCACTGATGGGCACTGACGAGGCTGCACTGATGGGCACTGATGAGGCTGCACTGGTGAGCACTGATGAGGAGGCACTTGTATGCAGCACTGATGTGCGCTGATGAGGCTGCACTGATGAGCGCTGACAAGGCTTCACTGGTGGGCACTGATGAGGAGGCACTAGTATGCAGCACTGTTGGGCACTGATAGGCAGCATTTATGGAGACTGATGGGCATCACTGATAGGTGGCACTGTTGGGCAGCACTGGTGGGCACTGATGAGGCGGCACTGATGAGAGGGCATTGATGGACACTGATATGCAGCACGGATGGGTGGTGATATGCAGCACGGATGGGCGCTGATAGGCACCTCTAGACACTGATAGGCAGCACTGATAGATGGCACTAATAGGCGACACTGATGAGGCTGCACTGATGGGTGCTGATGAGGCTGCACTGGTGGGTGCTGCTCTAATGGGCGCTGACGAGGCTACACTGGTGGGCGCTGACGAGGCTGCACTGGTGTATGCTGCACTAATGGGTGCTGACTAGGCTGCACTGGTGGGTGCTGCACTAATGGGCGCTGATGAGGCTACACTGGTGGGTGCTGCACTAATGGGCGCTGACGAGGCTGCGCTGGTGGGCGTTGATGAGGCTCCACTGGGGGGCGCTGACGAAGCTGCACTGATAGGTGCTGACGAGGCAGCACTGGTGGGCGCTGACGAAGCTGCACTGGTGGGCGCTGACGAAGCTGCACTGGTGGGCGCTGAAGAGGCTGCACTGGTGGGCGCTGACGAGGCTGCACTGGTGGGCGCTGACAAGGCTGCACTGGTGGGCGCTGACAAGGCTGCACTGGTGGGCGCTGACGAGGCTGCACTGGTGGGCGCTGACGAGGCTGCACTGGTGGGCGCTGACGAGGCTGCACTGGTGGGCACTGACGAGGCTGCACTGGTGGGCACTGATGAGGAGGCACTAATGTGCAACACTGATGGGCACTGATAGGCAGCATTTATGGAGACTGATGGGCGGCATTGGTAGGTGGCACTGATAGACTGCACTGGTTGGCACAGATGAGGCAGCACTAATGAGAGGGCATTGATGGGCACTGATATGCAGCACTGATGGGCACTGATATGCAGCACTGATGGGCACTGATATGCAGCACTGATAGGCACTTATGGACACTAATAGGCGGCACTGATGAGGCACTGATTGGCAGCACTGGTGAGCACTGGTGGGCACTGTTGGGGCTGCACTGATAATCAGGACACGGATTGTCAATGCAGATGTCCCCGCTGAGGAATACCGCTTACCAGCTCTCCTCTCAAGCTGTCAGCGTGAGGAGAGGAATGCCGATAACCCGCATTTCCTGGTTACACTGTCATTGGATACAGCTGATCACATGGCAAAGAACCTACGTCATAGGCTTTTTACCATGATCAGTGGTTTATTTTTCTGTTTGGACAATGCATAGAAAGGTTTTGTCCCTATAGGAGAGACAGGGAATGGTGACAACCACTTCTCCATTTCTTGTCGTGGTGTCACACAGACAGGAAGTCAGGAACTACAGCTGTGCTCAAAGGTTTGCTCAAAGGTGATGATATGAAGCCATTTATTATCACAGAGTTGTTTGTGCTCCTTTCTAAATCCTAATGATACCAGAAATCCCATCAATGGCCCTGATAAAGCCATGGGGAGCAGAAAAGAACTGTCACTCGATCCCGAGCCCACTGGGCATACTGAGCCATGGGGAGCAGAAAAGAGCTGTCACTCAATCCCGGGCCCACTGAGCATACGGAGCCCTGGGGAGCAGAAAAGAACGGTCACTCGATCCCGGGCCCACTGGGCATACGGAGACCTGGGGAGCAGAAAAGAGCTGTCACTAGATCCCGGGCCCACTGAGCATACTGAGCCATGGGGAGCAGAAAAGAACGGTCACTCTATCCCGGGCCCACTGGGCATACTGAGCCATGGGGAGCAGAAAAGAGCTGTCCCTCGATCCCGGGCCCACTGGGCATACTGAGCCATGGGGAGCAGAAAAGAGCTGTCACTCGATCCCGGGCCCACTGGGCATACTGAGCCATGGGGAGCAGAAAAGAGCTGTCACTCGATCCCGGGCCCACTGGGCATACTGAGCCATGGGGAGCAGAAAAGAGCTGTCACTCGATCCCGGGCCCACTGGGCATACTGAGCCATGGGGAGCAGAAAATAGCTGTCACTCGATCCCGGGCCCACTGAGCATCCTGAGCCATGGGGAGCAGAAAAGAACCATCAAAAGACCTGCATAACAAGGTAATGGAACTTTATTAAGATGGAAAAGGATATAAAAAGGTATCCAAAGCCTTGGAAATGCCGGTCTTGATCTTCCTCTTGGGCCCAAGGGTCTTTCTTCAGAAATGACACGGTTACGGTAGTTTTTCGGTCTACTCTAAACGGTTCCACAACAGCCGGTATAACATTCGTTCGAAAATACACCGTAACCGCGTCATTTCCGCTGAAAGACCGTTGGAAAGAAACAGATGGACTGGAACCGAACCATAGTTCTCTAGGGACTATGACTGACCGTAAAGGTTCCGAAACCTATGGAAAAATATAGGAAAAGGTAGAATTATTTCAAGGTAATGGAACAATACGTCCAGAAAACTACCAAGAAAAGACGAGGGGTACCG
>BLSH010099333.1:23543-34227 GCA_018402905.1 Glandirana rugosa | reverse complement strand
GCGGGAGGGTAAATCCCCATCCCAAATCCACCCATTAACCCCTACACCACCCAATCATCTCCAGGAGGGCAAAGCCTGCTCAGATCTCTTGGCTTGTAGGTCAGTAGGAAGAAGATCGATCTGTTTCAGTTCAGATTTAAAGAACTCCCTCCAAACGGTGCGATCGAATCTTTCCGTTTTCTTCATCTACAACGCATAGAGGGGCCGTAATGCGCCGATCTCCCAGGATGCAGTAGGGCTGACCCCCGCCATCCTCTAGTAATTGGCGTTTCCCCCGGGGTGGACAATTAGACGATGTTAAAGACTCATTGTCATGCCGCCCACAGAAGCCTCTTGACCGGCGAGCCCTTGTGAGCCTTACTTTTCCCACACGGCGCTCGCTCACACCTTCTCTTCCACTTACACCGTGGAGTGGCCTGAAGTGCCTCTTACCTGCCAGAGGGAGAAGTGGAGCTCTGCTGCTGAACATGACGTCTGCTCAGGAAGAGGTCGCGCCAGTCGCACGTACGCCATGAAATTTTTTTTTGGACTTCCAGAGGAGGTGTTGGACGGTGAGATGGAGCCATTCCGAGGGTTTTCATGGCCTTGGTGACCTGTGTTCACACAACCCCTTCACAGACAGATGTCTTCGCTGTGGTTAACGGCACTTGTAGATCGTTCTAAACACTTGGTCTTCTACTATTACTACATACAGTGCTGAGAGAAATAAGACACCTAATGCTGGAGATCAACTTCCAAAACCGAGGCCATTAATATAGAGTTGACCTTCCCTTTCCTATGGACATTGATATGGAGCTGACCTTCACCTTCCCATGACCATTAATATGGAGTTGTCTTTCACCTTCCCATGACCATTAATATGGAGTTGGCCTTCCCTTTCCTATGGACATTGATATGGAGCTGACCTTCACCTTCACATGACCATTAATATGGAGTTGCCTTTCACCTTCCCATGACCATTAATATGGAGTTGCCTTTCCCCTTCCCATCACCATTAATATGGATTTGGCCTTCACTTTCCTATAGTCATTAATATGCAGTTGACTTACCCCTTCCTTTAGCCATTAATATGAAGTTGACTTTCCCTTTCCTATGGACATTGATAAGGAGTTGACTGTCACCTTCCCATGGCTTTTAATATGGAGTTGCCTTTCACCGTTCCATAGCCATTAACATGGAGTTGCCTTTCACCTTCCCATGGCCATTAATATGGAGTTGCCTTTCCCCTTCCCATGGCCATTAATATGGAGTTGACTTACCCCTTCCTTTAGCCATTAATATAGAGTTGACCTTCCCTTTCCTATGGCCAATAATATGAAGTTGACCTTCACCTTCCCATGACCATTAATATGGAGTTGCCTTTCACCTTCCCATGGCCATTAATATGGAGTTGGCCTTCCCTTTCCTATGGTCATTAATATGCAGTTGACTTACCCCTTCCTTTAGCCATTGATATGAAGTTGACCTTCCCTTTCCTATGGACATTGATATGGAGTTGACCGTCACCTTCCCATGGCTTTTAATATGAAGTTGCCTTTCCCCTTCCTTTAGCCATTAATATAGAGTTGACCTTCCCTTTCCTATGGACATTGATATGGAGTTGCCTTTCACTTTCCCATGGCCATTAATATGGAGTTGCCTTTCACCTTCCCATGGCCATTAATATGGAGTTGACTTACCCCTTCCTTTAGCCATTGATATAGAGTTGACCTTCCCTTTCCTATGGACATTGATATGGAGTTGACCTTCACCTTCACATGACCATTAATATGGAGTTGCCTTTCTCCTTTCCATAGCCATTAATGTGGGGTTGCCTTTCCCCTTCCCATGGCCATTAATATGGAGTTGACTTACCCCTTCCTTTGGTCATTAATATGAAGTTGACCTTCCCCCTCCCTATGGCCATTAATATGGAGTTGCCCCCTTTGTAGCGATATCATCCTCCACACTTCTGGGAAGACTTTCCACAGGATTTTGAAGGGGGTCTGGGGGACTTTTTACCTATTTGTGGAGTAAGGTACCAATGTTAGTTGAGAAGACCTGGTTCACAATCATCCAATTCATCCCAAAGGTGGTCAGTGGGGTTGAAGCCAAGGCTCTGTGCAGGACAGAGTTCCTTCACACCAAACTAGTCACACCATGATTTTATGGAGCCCACTTTGTCAAACTGACCAACGTACCACTAAATCCTTGCAAAGTTGCTGATGCAAAATTCACCATTGCTCATAAAATGAGTACCAACTGTTACACTATATGACCAGAGGTCCATGAACTCCTGATCATCACACCTAAATAAACACGCTGGAGATCCTATTGGTTGAGAGGATCTGGCTCACAATCAATATTCCAATTCATGCCAAAGGTGCTTAGTAGTGTTGAGGTGCAGAACTCCTATGTTCCTCCACACAAAACTGGTCACACCATGTCTTTATGGAGCTGGCTTTGTACACAGAGGCACTGTCATGGAGGAACAGAAAAAGGTCTTCACCAAACTGTTACCACAAGGTTGGAAGAGCACAATTGTCTACAATTGTCTTTTTGTTATGGAGGATTAACTGTACCCTTCACTGGAGACACCCGAACTCCATCATCTGGAGAGTTGCGCACAGACTTTTGGACAAATAGTGTATCTGCATGTCTCACCTCCCTCATAATCCCCCATAAAATGGGGATAATTCCTCATTTTAGAAATGTGGTTGGGGCCATGCATGTGACTTCTTTATGCTCCCTGGATATCTATATATCCAGAGCTGCCTATTTACAGATTTGACCCAATATGACTAAGCCACCCTTTTTCAACCTTTTTTTACACGGAGGAACCCTTAAAATAACCTTTTGGCTTCAGGGAACCATCTAATTAATATATTTACAACTCACATTACATTAGTGTGATGGTCAGTGGGAAGAATGCGCCTTACATTTGTGGTCATTGGGAAGAATTCCCCCCTTTACAGGCAGAAATGGCTTATTGCCCAAGGAACCCCTAGCCACTTCTGGAGGAACCTTGTTTGAGAATCCTTGGACTAAGCCATGCATTCCATCTACATACAGATGTTTTGGGCTAGTTAATCATTTCAGTTTAGTGTATGGAGTAGGGCTTGGGGTCCAATGAGAAAGTATAACCAAGCAAGGTATAGTTGGAGATGAGCTTGAGTGTCTTCCGAAATCATCTCCAACCCAAACTCCGAACCCCTGCTTTTCAGCTCTCAAATGAGCTAAGGGCCCTGGTCATTTCCTCGACATGCAGCACACTGGAGGACAAAAAAGCATGAGTTGGGTTTAGAGATTAGTTCAGAGGACTCCAACAGTCAACTCCAATTATGATCGGTCAAAAAGCTTCCCGTAAACCATTTTGATGATGTTATCTGAACTCCTAAGTTTCATCTGTTATAGACTTGACTCCCTTCTAGTGTGGAACAAAATACCTGACCCCCCCTACTACCTCTTGAGAAGACTTGGCTAAAGTTATGCAAACCTAAGTCCAGTATTTGATGTTGGGCCCCCAATTATCCATGTCTTATCTAACCAAACCTTGTTCGTGCTGGAGACCACGCTGGACTGACTGGATCAGTCACTGGTCATGGGTGGGTGGTTGTGTGGGCAAAGTAGGAGGGAGCTCCTTCCTGTAGGGTATGCCCAGTTTTAAGTGATGGTAATGAAACCTCTTGGGGTTCTGCCTTTTTGGAACAGCCTTATGGTCGTTTCCACATGTAGACTTGGAAAAGTTGGAAGAAAGGATCGCCCGGTGCCCAAAAAAATGTGGATTTGGAAGTAGGTTTAAAAGGTATTTATGGGTAATCTCAACCAGTACATAAAAGTCAACACATTTGGACCCCCCCCCCCTCTTTCTTCAGGGCTATTGGACAAACGTGAGAGAAGTACAAAAAAAACTTACATATAAAAATGAGACCTAAAAGCAAAAATGCAACCCAACCACCATTGTAGTGCGGCTGCTCACTCCACCTTTGTGCCTAGCGCGGTATTTATTTTACGTTTACTATACAACCACCATTGAGGTTGATGGACTTCAGCGAGGACTTGTTTTATCCACGCACTGTATGAAGGCTTCAGAAGAACCAGCTTGTCCTGGTTGTATACCAATTTGGCCTGTTAGTCGTGTATATGCATACATAATACTATGTGTCAAGACTACTTCTTGTACCAAAGATTGGCTGCATTGACACACGCGTATGACCCAGTTGGGGTGGGGGGGTTCTTAGGCTTTGTCAGACAACACCTTATCATTTTGTCTTCAGACCATCTGGAAAAACTTGAAAAAGTTTAAATTTCGCAACAGGAAATTCTAGATACTGATCTTGCTGCGGAGGGATGACGTATTCCTGATAGAAGCATTTCAAAAGATCCAGCTCGATGCCGTCCCACTCGGCCGTGCTTGCGCAGTCTTTTTGATCATGCGGAGAGGCGCTGAGTCTTCTACGTCAGCCGGGGAATTTGGAGGCTCCCTTAGAAGTGGTGGAATGGACAAGAACGCGATCTCCGCGCCGCCAACGAGAGCCGAGTCCGCTGGTCTATCTAGCCAGATGACATTCAGAGGCCAGTTCTGCTCATCAAAGCTTTCCGCCAAAATACATTTTTAAAATGTCATCATTAAAAGTTTCGGGTCCGATCACTGCGAGGATAATTAAGTGGAAGGATTCAGTTACTCCCGAGCTTCTCTTTCATGTTCCTTCCACCTAATGATGAGGCTTTCTGTAGGATTTTCAAAGCCTGCATCCCGAGGGATTGATCTTCTAAACGGTTTTTGTCTTTACCTCCCGGGCCGTTAACGCCGCAACGTGTATTATCCTAACGCCCCGATAATTTGATTGGTTATAAGCGTCTTACGCTCCAGACCATTTGAATTTTGCACCTCTGGATGGAGACAGAGATAGATCTTCTCTAATACCCTCATCTTTTTGGCTCTTGCTGCCCACCTACCGTCACCTTCTAACTCATCGCCAAATCTTTCTCTTTGAAGATAATTGAGAATGAAGATTGAGCTTGCTGCATTCTTTACAGCAACTGCAAGGCAGTAGACATTTTGATAAGCACTCAACTAAAAAGTCTGTTTAAGGTTCCGGATGGAAATATTCTGAAGAACTGGATGCCTATAAAAAGATTTCTTATAATACTGTATACAGTTGTGCTCATAAGTTTACATACCCATTGAAGTGAATGGGAGCCGTCTTTATGTACACTACTGAAGTCGTTCCGACTTCAAGGGGACTTCAGAAGAGATTCCTGTACTACTTGGAGGTGACTTCTGTCCGACTTGTGCCCATAGAATTCAATGGAAGTCGCCTCCAAGTCGGATCTCCCATATAAACAGAAGCGACTTCCCAGTGAAAAGAAAAGAATTTATACAGGGCAACCCCTTCCCTCCCTTCTCTGATTGGCCACAGGCAGAGACGCCTGGCATAGCTAAGTTTGAAGTTGCTTCCAAGTTGCCTTGACGTTGCTTCCAAGTTGCCTTGAAGTTGCCCCCAAGTTGCCTTGAAGTTGCCCCCAAGTTGCCTTGAAGTTGCCCCCAAGTTGCCTTGAAGTTGCCCCCAAGTTGCCTTGAAGTTGCTTCCAAGTTGCCTTGAAGTTGCCTCCAAGTTGCCTTGAAGTTGCCTGGCAAAGTCGCGCCTGAAGTCGGATCGCCCCTGTGTGAATACAGCCTTAGTGTTTGGCTAAAGCCATTTATTATCAATCAACTGTGTTTACTCTTTTTATATCATAATGACAACAGAAACTCCCCAAATGACCCTGATCAAAAGTTTACATACCCCAGTTCTTAATACCGGGTGTTGCCCCCTTTAACATCAATGACAGCTTGAAGTCTTTTGTGGTATTTGTGGGTGATGAGGCTTTTTATCTTCTCAGATGGTAAAGCTGCCCTTTCCTCAGCTCCTGGAAATTCTTGGGCTGTCTTGCATGAACTGCATGTTTGAGATCTCCCCAGAGTGGCTCAATGATATTGAGGTCAGGAAACTGAGATGGCCACTCCAGAACCTTCACTTTATTCTGCTGTAGCCAATGACAGGTCGACTTGGCCTTGTGTTTTGGATCATTGTCATGTTGGAGTACGTCCCATGTGCAGCTTCCTGGCTGATGAATGCAAATGTTCCTCCAGTATTTTTTGATAACTGCATTCATCTTGCCATCAATTTTGACCAAATTCCCTGTGCCTTTGTAGCTCACAGATCCCTAAAACATCAGCGATTCACCTCCGTGTTTCACAGTAGGAATGGTGAACCTTTCATCACAGGCCTTGTTGTCTCTCCAAATGTAGGGTTTAAGGTTGTGGCCAAAAAGCTCAATTTTGGTCTCATCGCTCCAAATGACTTTGTGGCAGAAGGTTTGAGGCTTGTCTCTGTGCTGTTTGGCATATTGTAAGCAGGATACTTTGTGGCATTTGCATAGTAATGGCTTTCTTCTGGCGACTCGACCATGCAGCCCATCTTTCTTCAAGTGCCTCCTTATTGTGCATCTTGAAACAGCCACACCACATGTTTTCAGAGAGTCCTGTATTTCACCTGAAGTTATTTGTGGGTTTTTCTTTGCATCCCAAACAATTTTCTTGGCAGTTGTGGCTGAAATTTTAGTTGGTCTACCTGAAAGTGGTTTGGTTTCAACAGAACCCCTCATTTTCCACTTCTTGATTAGAGTTTGAACCCTGCTGATTAGCATTCTCAATTCCTTGGATATCTTTTTATATTCCTTTCCTGATGTTTACAGTTCAACTACCTTTTCCCACAGATCCTTTGACATTTATTTTGCTTTCCCCATGACTCAGAATCCAGAAAGATCAGTGCAGCACTGGATGAAAGATGCAAGGGTCTGTCAGGAGTCCAGAAACTCATTGACCTTTTATACACACACACTAATTACAGGTAAACAGTTCACAGGTGAGGATGGTTACCTTTAATAGCAATTCAAACCCCTTTGTGCCAACTTGTGTGCATGTTACCAGGCCAAAATCTCCAGGGTATGTAAAATTTTGAACAGGGTCATTTGGGGAGTTTCTGTTGTCATTATGATACAAAAAGAGTAAATACAGCTGATTGATAATAAATGGCTTCAGCCAAACACCAACCATGAGTGATAGAAATGTTTTTGTGTTCTCATTCATATTCTCTGAAAAATGGGCAAGAAATCATAAATTCTGCCAGGGTATGTAAACTTATGAGCACAACTGTATGTTTGCTACCTTCAGTTTAAAATTGTGTTTTGAGAGTGGAATGGTGCCTAATGTTACCCGCAGTTGAAAGTGGAGCAGTCCAACATTTGTGTCTTGTAGTTGAAGATAGGAGTAGATCCTCCAGGGTCAAATGTAGACCCAAGTATAAGGCAGATGTTACTCAGTCCAGCGTGTAGGGTAGGCGGGTGATACTTTCTCCTCGTTGGGCACCAATTGTGGGTCCCATAGGAGGCCTACCTCAGTGGGGGCTCCTCTGGGCTACACTTGGCACCTTGAACCAAGATCACTTGGCTTGCCTTGGGATACCTTTACCTGAACAAAGGACTAAACACCACCACTGTCAGTGTTGCATTTAGGAGGGACACGCATAGCCGATGCCCTCTCCACCTGTCCAGCATATCCCCGCTACCTCACTCCCAGTAACAGGATGGGGCATGCACCTTGCACAGGCTCCATGCATGCACCCGCTTAACTCATCCTCCTCTGTACAGGTTGAGGACCTCTGATCTGCTCACGTTGCTATGGGAGACAGACCTGCTCACGGAGAGAGTACCGACAACAATTCCTCCTCCTGCCACATGTACACACTTACGACACGCTGCTTGGCCCTTGGTAACCACTTGCCCTTTGCTGCGCCGCATTAACTCTTATAGCGGGGTCTTCATACCCCAGTGTGTTTAACTGACCTGAGCTGTAGACCAGCGTTTCTCAACTCCGGTCCTCAAGACGCCTCAACCGGTCATGTTTTTAGGATTTCCCTCAGATGAAACGGCTGTGGTAATTACTAAGGCAGTGAAACTGATTAAATCACCTGTGCAAAATGATGGAAAGCCTGAAAACACGACCCGTTGGGGCGCCTTGAGGACTGGAGCTGAGAAACACTGCTGTAGGCGAGGGTTGACTTACTAAAACTGGAGAGTGCAAAATCTGGTGCGTCTGTGCATGGTGGCCAGTCAGCTTGTTCAATTGAGGTTTGGCAAAAAAAATCTGGAAGCTGATTGGTTTCTATGCAGAGCTGCACCAGATTTTGCACTCTCCAGTTTTAGTAAATGAACCCCATTGTGTGCCGGTTACGTGCATTACACCCCTGGAGTAACCCTGGAGATCAGGCAAGGACAAAGTTTCAAAAAACTTTGCTGGAAACTTGAAGAATACATAACAAAGTGCACAAACTCTTCCTAACATCCCGAACTCAGACTTGGTGGCTGCCCCAGCATACCTGCCCAGGATAGATATGACAGAGCTCCAGATCTGGTGTGTTCAGGCGTTTTGTAGAACTTAGAGGTCCCGTGCTCTTTAGAAGGCTCTTTATGGGTGCTTTGGCAGTAGGCTGTGTGGGTGGACTCCACTAACGCCAACATGTCCACATCTCCCCATCTCTCTATGGATGGGACGCATGCCCCTTTTTATATAGCACGGGATCAATGGGTCGGCCCGCCAAGGAGGAATTGGAAAACATATCAACACTGACCCTCCCATCTAGGGCAGCATAAAACGTGATCTGGTGAGCCTAGGACCGTTTGGTGGTTGTTTCCAGACACTGTTGGCCAAGAGATGTTGGAGAAGAAGACACTTCGTCCTACAGAATCCATAGCATAAACATGAATATCCAGGGGAACCAAATGTTTCTACCTCAAGACGTTACATTATTACAATCTCTTCTATCGCTAGGTGCCACAGATCTGATTGTACAATCTCCTCCCAACAACTATATTGCACCTTGGCCAATCTGGTTGGCTGTAAATTGAATCCACGGTATAGGGTGACCTTCACATGTAAGATTGTACAATGATATTGTAATGCCCGTGTTTAATAGATTACTGCAGGCTACTGTCCTGTTATCAGTGCGTTGCGTCTAGGAGGTCGCCCTGTAATACTAATAGACAAGCTGCCTATAGGAAAGAACAAAAACCGTATTCTAAGTCAACTCTCGGAAATCTCCTGCGGTGTCTCAGCAGTCCTGATGGGGGATTCAGGTCACGGTGGAGGTGGCCCTTTTGGTGCCACTCTAATATTAGCTCCATGGTGATAGATTTCTGGCCGGCTCAGGAGTGATAAGCGATGAGACATTTGAGGAGCGAGGCTCTGTAGGGAGGACCTGAGATAATGATGATCCTGGAAGTGCGGCTCAGGATTCATAATGTAAGACGTCAGCACTTTGTCCGCTCTTCCCGACTGGCACTGAAAATAACTTTGTGCCCGCAGTCCGCCCAGAGCAACTGTGCCGGGTGAGCAGGGATTATCTTCTCATTATATTCTGCTAAATGTTTTATATTCTACTTTATCCATTAGCACCGCGCATGATTCCCCGGGGAGCAAAGAGGACCGGTCTCCGCGTCCTTCTCATATCCCACAGCTTGGAGAAAGTTCCATGCATGGAAGGAGGAGCCCTCGGGACACAGCAACCCCCATAATCTGTTCTGGGCTCATCGCTGGGGTCTCCCCCATATCCTCTTTTGGGCTCATCGCTGGGGTCTCCCCCATATCCTCTTCTGGGCTCATCGCTGGGGTCTCCCCCATATCCTCTTCTGGGCTCATCGCTGGGGTCTCCCCCATATCCTCTTCTGGGCTCATCGCTGCGGTCTCCCCCATATCCTCTTCTGGGCTCATCGCTGGGGTCTCCTCCATATCCTCTTCTGGGCTCATCGCTGGGGTCTCCCCCATATCCTCTTCTTGGCTCATCGCTGGGGTCTCCCCCATATCCTCTTCTGGGCTCATCGCTGGGGTCTCCCCCATAATCTGTTCTGGGCTCATCGCTGGGGTCTCCCCCATAATCTGTTCTGGGCTCATCGCTGGGGTCTCCCCCATTTTCTCTTCTGGGCTCATCGCTGGGGTCTCCCCCATATCCTCTTCTGGGCTCATCGCTGGGGTCTCCCCCATATCCTCTTCCCACTTTGTGCCAGGAGATTTCCAAACCTCAGCTTTCTGCCTGGGAAACTCGTTATTCTGATCCCTCAGTCTTTGCTGCTCCATCTCTCTGTCTTCTGTCTCTCACTATCCATCCTCTCTTCTCACCTCTTTATGCTCCTTTCCCTTACTCCCTTCATTTTTCTCTTCTCTTCTCTTCTCTTCTCTCTTCTCTTCTCTTCTCTTCTCTTCTCTTCTCTTCTCTTCTCTTCTCTTCTCTTCTCTTCTCTTCTCTTCTCTTCTCTTCTCTTCTCTTCTTTCCTTTCTTTTCCTTTCCTTTCCTTATTCTTTTCCTCTCCATACTCTCTTCACATCCCCCCCCCATCTTTCTCTTCTCCCATTGCTCGCTCTCATTCTCCCCCACATCTCTTTCCCCCCACCACCCCACATCTCTCTCTCTCCACCCCCCTTTCTCTACACCCCCTCTTACTCTCGCTCGTTACCCTCTTCTCTTTCTACCCCCCCCCTACACTTCTCTCATACCTCTCCTTTTCTTATTCCTTTCCTTTCCTTTTCTTTCCTTTCTTCTCTTCTCTTCTCTTCTCTTCTCTTCTCTTCTCTTCTCTTCTCTTCTCTTCTCTTCTCTTCTCTTCT
>BLSH010099175.1:162221-174278 GCA_018402905.1 Glandirana rugosa | reverse complement strand
CTCCCCCCCCCCCCCCCCCCCCTTCCCAGTAGAGTTGAAGCTGTTATAGCTGCAAAGAGTGGGCCAACTTAATATTGAACCCTACGGACTAAGACTGGGATGCCATTAAAGTTCAAGTGCATGTAAAGGCAGGCGTCCCAATACTTTTGACAATTAGATACTTTTATAACAATTGTGTCGGCACCTTTAAAATCTCATTTGTTTCTCTATACATACTTATTGAATTTCTTTGAAGGGATGTGGTGCCCTTGAGTCTCAGACACCAGGTAATTCTACATCTTGTCCATGTATCCTAAGAATACCAGCTGACCAATATGGAATTGGACCTTCTGAATTCTCCATTGTACTAATAAAACACCAATAGATGACTCTCTATGACAGGGTTTCTCGACCAGGGTTCCGTGGAACCCTAAGGTTCCTCCAGAGGTTGCTAGGGGTTCCTTGGGCAATGGTCAACTTCTACCTCTCAGATAAATTCCCAATGACATCATTGATCTTTTTAGCTATCTGTAAGGGGTTAATTCTTCCCAATGACCATAAGTGTAAAGATCATTCTTCCCACTGACCATCACACTAATGTATCATGAGTTGTGGATTTTTAATTTTTATCAGGAGTTCCCCGAGCCCGGAGAAATATTTCAAGGGTTCCTCTGTGTTGCAAAGGTTGAGAAAGGCTGCTCTATGAACTGAGCACATTCCAATCACCGATCATCGAAGAATCATGATCATTTCAAAAAATCTAAACAAATATTGTAGAACATTTATGTTCACTTGAGAAAAGCAAGAATACCTATCATACAATATAACAAAATCTAAATCTAACACTGTATAAAGTAAAAATCTAATTATATAAACTATATTTTAAAAATATTAATTTGATCAATGGCTAAATTAAGCAGAACATAGAACAATAACGAGCAGCAACTCACCAACAAATTCCAAAATCAGTGAAAATATTTGGATTGGGTGCTATAAGTTATTACATTTTTTTTTGGTATTTTCCGGTATTCTTGTATTACTGAAAACTAGATCAGAAACAGTATATGGAACAAGTTGTCATCTAACACATGGAGAACATCTGGCCGCTTGAATTGAAGTACAATGGTAGGATTGCTTACTAGATCTCTAGAGAATAGGTCCCGATCACTGAGGATTAGCAATTCTAACATTTCAAAATATGAGTGTCTCTTGCAGAAATAGAGATTCAAAAAAATACAGTACCCAACAATTTCTTATATCTCAAAAAGTGGTGAAGGATCTGGCCTTGAGGTCCTGGGTCATCACACCTACCATGGTCATCACAAGGAGTTTCCACATTCTTGAGGTCAAAATTTACTACATCGGATGGCCAGTCCATCAAAAAGTGATTCTCATTGTTTGGTAAGTACTGGCACTGAGCACTTAGTTTCCTATATCTTGAAGATGGTGAGATCTTTGGAATTAAGGTCCTGGGTCTACACACCCAGGTCACACATACCATGGTTATCACAAGGAGTTTCCACATTCTTGAGGTCAAAATTTACTACATCGGATGGCCAGTCCATCAAAAAGTGATTCTCATTGTTTGGTAAGTATTGGCACTGAGCACCTAGTTTCCTATATCTTGAAGATGGTGAGATCTTTGGAATTAAGGTCCTGGGTCTACACACCCAGGTCACACATACCATGGTTATCACAAGGAGTTTCCAGATTTTTGAGGTCAATATTTACTACATCAGATGGTAAATCCATCCAAAAGTCTTTCTCATTGTTTGGTAGGTAGTGATGCTGATGCACCTAATAATTTCTTATATCTTGAGGATAATGAGATCCTTGAGCTTGAGGTCCTGGGTCTACACGTCTGTCAAAGACATTATAAGGTATCTCCAGGGGCACAATTCACAATCTCAGTTGGTCCAGCAATCCAAACATGATATTCAGGGTTTGGTAAAGACTGGAGAGCTAAACTACCTACCAATTTCTTATATCTCAAAAAGTGGTTAAGGATCTGCCCTTGAGGTCCTGGATCTTCACATATACCATGGTCATCATTAGGAGTTTCCACATACTTGAGGTCAACATTTACTACATCAGATGGCCAGTCCATCTCACTGTTTAGTAGGTGGTGATGCTGATGTACCTAATAATTTCTTATATCTTTGTGAGATCTTTGGAATTGAGGTCCTGGGTCTCCACAACTGTTAAAGACTTTACAAGGCATTTCCAAGGCCAACATTTACAACCTCAGATGGTCAATCAATCCAAACATGATATTCCTGGTTTGGTAGATGTCGACGAGTTAAACTACCCAACAATCTCTAAAAAGTTTGTCAAAACATGGGACCCTTGGACTCGTCACATTTCGGCTGCAGATTGACCTTCTTTTCTTTATATTGGGTTGTCTTTAGAGTCATATTAAGTTCTGTTCTTGATGACATTCTCAGGAATTGGTACAAAGGTTCCACCGTTACTCCATTATCCACTACTCCCACTCCACCCTCCCTAACCCACCCCCCCAACTGCCTATTTTCCCGTACCATACTTCAGTTCCTACACTCTACTGTACATGGTTACCTTCCTGGCTACTGATTAAAACTGTTAAGCTCCTGATCTTTAGTAGATCAGGTATAGGTTTGTTGTTCCCTGATATTGTCTGAGTTTCTATTCTCTGAATGCTTATCAGAGAACATCCCCTGACTACTGTATGTCCCTTTTTATTCATGGACCATGTTATTTTTGTTTGTTTATGCTATATGAATTCATGTTTTTGACATGGTGACAATCCGAGAATTGGCTTTTGTTTATATATTTGTCATTACCAGATTTTTTCAATAAAAACATTGAAATATAAACTACCCAACAATGTCTTATCTCTCAAAAAGTGGTGAAGTATCTGGCCTTGAAGTCCTGGGTCTTCACACCTACCATGGTCACCACCCTGATGGGGGGACCACAATATTTTTTTCTTTCTGCTATAATACATATCCAATAAAAATATAAGAAAACTAAATTCTTTATCAGTTTAGGCTGATATATATATTCTACATATTTTTGGTAAAAAAAAAAAAAAAATCGCAATAAGCGTATATTGATTGGTTTGCGCAAAAGTTATAGCGACTTCAAAATAGGGAATAGATTTCTGGACTTTTTTTAAATTGTTTTTACTGGTAATACTGGCGACATTGCGGCGGACAAATCCGACCCTAAGTGACACTTTTTGGGGACCAGTGACACCAATACAGTGATCGGAATAATAAGCACTAAACAATGTATAAATGACACTGGCAGGGAAGGGGTTAACACTATTGGGCGATCAAGGGGTTAACTGTGTTCCCTGGGTGTGTTCTAACTGTATGGGGGCTGGGCTGCCTGGGACAACAAAGAGATCGCTGTTCCTGATCACTAGGAACAACAGATCTCAATGTTGTCTCCTGTCAGAACTGGGATCTGCCTTGGTTACATAGGCAGATCCCAGTGTTGCCTCTATGTTGAGCGATCGCTGTGATCCGCCGGACCGGGGCGTGCGCCCACAGTATCTATTACACAAAACGACATACAGGTACGCCGTTTTGCGCAATAGAGCCGACCTGCTGCAGTATATATACTGTGGCTGGTCGAGAAGTGGTGAAATGCTAATTTCCTGGCCGCAATGCCGGCCTATGTTTCACACCTTTAAAAGGCACCTTTATTGCACTTTCTCCTACTATCCTTGCCCCACTTTATGTTTTTTTATGTGTTGTTTGTTGTGTGTGTGGCAGTTTTTGATTGAAGAGGTACACTGCACGAGTAATTAGTAAGGTGTACGGTCCTCGGGCTTACCCCGAACGTCTTGGGAGGGGGTGAATATGGTCTTCTGGCTTGGTTCATCCTCTCTCATGGGGTCTTCCTTTGGGGAAGCCCCATCTAGTATTTGGGACGGACGGTTATGGCTGACTGCCCAGAGAAAGGGGGCCGCCTGGCTTCGGCTAGGTGGTCCTATGCACGTACTCTAGTTCCTGTCAGGAGCCTTGCGCCCCGGGAATCAGGGTAAGGGTCCTCCCTCTTCGCAGGAGGATCATGTGTACACCTAGTGCACTTTTTGTGTCTTCACTTTTGTGTTGTGCACTTTTTTATGCACTGGGTGGAGTCTGAGTGTATTCACACACCACGGGCTTTAAAAATATCTGGCTCAAGGGCAAAAACTGATTCAGGAGGTCAAAGGAACACAGTTGTGACTCCTGCTATCCATGGCCTCAATCGGACCAGAAATTCTGCTCATGAAACCTGGCTTTGTAGCAGAATATTACTCTCTGGGCAGTAAAGAGGAAGTTTAGGTGGCAGATGGGCCAATAGAAGGTGCAGAGGAAGGCAGGGAGTCAGACTGGGCAACCATCAAGAGTAAAGGGTACTAGGGCCTATAGTGGATAAACTACTACTACTGTTGGTGTGCCAGGGCCATGCTGGTGCAGTAATGCTGAGCATAGTTATGTCAATGAAAGAAAAATGGCACCAACTTTAAAAATTCACTGGTGCTCCAAGCTGTGACCATCGGAATGGTGGTTGTCGGCACCCACACACCCGCAAGGTGGTTTACGGAAATCAAATGACACTCTGGGCATTAATGTTTAAGGAGCTTTGGCTATGTACTCACAGGTGATGCTCTACCAGCAGGATAGGGGAATATCTGGTTAACCAGGAATGAAGGAAAGACAATCATGTGGAGGGAGAGACCTTGCCAGGAGAATCTCCCTAGTAAAGCACCTTGTCTCCATGTTGATGAGGACAAGGGCCTCTTCCCCCAACCATGGCCCAGTGGTGTGGGGGTCTGCAGACAAGGGGCTTCTCATAATCTGTCTATGTGTGCAGCACTCAGAATGCTTCATGCACAGTAGTAGGAGCATGAATGTAGAGGAAACTCTGTGTTTGGACCAAACTGAAAGCTCATAACTAAACTGTACTATATACCAGAGACTCTGGATGGACAGTTGTATAAATGGTTCTATATTTAGGATGCATCTGGACTATAAACCAGAGACTCTGGATGGACAGTTGTATAAATGGTTCTATATTTAGGATGTATCCAGTCTATAAACCACAGGCTCTGGATGGACAGTTGGATAAATGGTTCTATATTTAGGATGTATCCGGTCTATAAACCAGAGGCTCTGGATGGACAGTTGGATAAATGGTTCCATATTTAGGATGTATCTGGTCTATAAACCAGAGGCTCTGGATGGACAGTTGGATAAATGGCTCTATATTTAGGATGTATCTGGTCTATAAACCAGAGGCTCTGGATGGACAGTTGGATAAATGGTTCTATATTTAGGATGTATCTGGTCTATAAACCGGAGGCTCTGGATGGACAGTTGGATAAATGGCTCTATATTTAGGATGTATCCGGTCTATAAACCAGAGGCTCTGGATGGGCAGTTGGATAAATGGTTCTTTATTTAGGATGTATCTGGTCTATAAACCGGAGGCTCTGGATGGACAGTTGGATAAATGGTTCTATATTTAGGATGTATCTGGTCTATAAACCAGAAGCTCTGAATGGACAGTGAGAAAAATGTCTCATCACAGTGAGGAAGAGGACGGACATGACGGGGGGGGGTTACTGGGTGTAAATATAAAATAAGATCTTATTACCTTCTTTGCTGCCACTTCCAGCAATGTCTCCTCTCTACTTTCACCCAACTCACCTTTCACCTGGAACTTCCGGTAAGCCCCATACATTACTTCCTGTCTGCATGTGACACCACTTCCTGTCTGTGCGAGCCACAAACAATACTCAAGATCGCCGCCTTGTGGTGAATGTAAAAACTGTACCCCTTTTTGTTTTTTAGCACTTTGACAGCTGCCTTATGTTGTATGAGTTATGTTCTTAAAGTGGATGTAAACCCATTTTTTTTTTATTAACAATTCTGCCTAGTAGAGTATAAGATGTCATGTCCTCTGTGCCCAGTCTTGCCACAAAGAGTTAATCCAGCTCTGAGCAATGCTCATCTTTTTTCAGTAGGAAAAAAACAGACACATGCAGAAATATGTGACTGTTTCCTCCCCTATGTTGTGACTGACAGCTCATTTCCTTATCTCATGCATGAGCATACAGAGCTTCACATCCCTCCCCCTCCTTTCTTCTCCAGCTCTCCCAGGATTGGCTGCTCCACACCTCAGCATGATTGGGCATGTTGAAGTTATGTGTTGACTTTCCTGAGCTCTGAAAGGATGTTTCTCAAAACTCAGGACTGGGAGAGCAGCAGAGTGTAGAGGTGGGCGGGGAGTCACGACTCCACTCACCGAGCTCCAACAAAGAGACCCACCCACTGATTCCAGAGATTTGTGGGGCTGCTACTGCTGAAGGGGGTGACATTTGCAAGGTAGGGATACATGCAGGAGGCTTGCATTTGTATATATACATTAATACTGTGCCATTGGTTTATACTGGGTGGGTGGTGGGCTTACATCCACTTTAAATCCAGAAATATGTCAAAATAAAGATTAGCAAAATGGACATAAAGTTTATTTCTTTCATTTTGTTATTTTTTAATCTTGGTAGGTTTACACTTTTAACTTCATTACTAATTATTGATGTACAGTCACTCAGCAAAACAATACTTTATATTCTATTGTATTAAATAAGACGGAAAATACTAGAATGTCCTCATTTACTGCGCATTTTAACACAGTACAAAGAGCCGCGTCGAGAGTGATGAACCCTCCTAACAACTGCTCATAGGGCTTTATGTTTCCTAGACCAAGTGTTCACAGGACATCCAAGTCTCAATTCTTCCTTTAGTGTGCTATAAGGTAGGTTTCTCATTTTTTACTTTCATTGCCGGAGGATTCTGCAACCATGAATACCATACCATTGAAAGTGATCACATCTACAAATTGCACCCAAGAAACGATCAGCAAAGGTCAGAGTGAGTGAAAAACAACTGACAGACACTTGAAGTCATGCACATCTTGGGTTAGCAATGGTATACTGTAGATATATATATATATTTCCCAAAAAAATGGGTTTATCCTAGACAGGCTCATTTGATGCCCTCATTTTCTATTTCACAACCTGGAGATAAAGAAGGATGATGCCGCTGTGTAATGGTATACTGCGTCCTGGGTTGCATGACCCCCTCATGCACAATCAGCCAAGTGGTGGGGAAGGACACATGGACGCAGGATCCTCTTCAGGGTAGCCCTTGAAACCTGACAATACCCAAGCACACCTCCTCAGAGGCGCTTGGCCTAAGGAGCACCAACAGGCTGTCCCATCCCTTCCTCAAACCTTTACGACAATTTCCCAGAAATTCTTATGATTCTCCATTAAAAAAAGTATGCTCTCTTAACCAACATGTCCCAATCACATATGAGTTTGGGCATTCTTCGAATTCAGTTCTATTCGAACTTCAAAGTTTTGCCTTATTTTAAGTCCAATCAGCTGGGGACCGGGTCATTCACTGCCCCACAGAACACGTAAACCATGTAACAGGATGCTCTGACATCAGTGCCCTTATGTGGACACGTGCCCAATGTGAAATTATGGAAGCCATCACTGTGACCATGAGGAAGATAACCCACAATGGAAGTGGTGGACATGTTCTATCTGGAAGTTGTAGTGGTCCAAAGGGCAGGATGCTACTGATATCAGTGCCCTTATGTGGACACGTGCCCAGTGTGAAACTATGGAGCCCATCATTGTGACCATGAGGAGAACAACGGAAGTGATGGGAATTTTCTATTTGGAGAATTGGAGTTAGTGGTCCAAGGGGCAGGATGCTTCTGACATCAGTGCCCTTAGGTTGACAGGTGCCCAATGTGAAATTATGGAAGCTATCGCTGTGACCATGAGGAAGATAACCCACAATGGAAGTGGTGGACATGTTCTATCTGGAAGTTGTAGTGGTCCAAGGGGCAGGATGCTACTGATATCAGTGCCCTTATGTGGACATGTGCCCAGTGTGAAATTATGGAAGCTATCACTGTGACCATGAGGATAACCCACAAATAAAATGGTGGAAATGTTCTATCTGGAAGTCATAGTGGTCCAAGGGGCAGGATGCTACTGATATCAGTGCCCTTATGTGGATAGGTGCCCAGCATGAAATTACGGAACCCACAATTGTGACCATGAGGAGGATAACAAACAATGGAAGTGGTGGGAATTTTCTATCTGGAAGTTGTAGTGGTCAAAGGGGCAGGATGCCACTGATATCAGTTCCCTTATGTGGACACATGCCCAGTGTGAAACTATGGAGCCCATCATTGTGACCATGAGGAGAACAACGGAAGTGATGGGAATTTTCTATTTGGAGTTAGCGGTCCAAGGGGCAGGATGCTTCTGACATCAGTGCCCTCAGGTTGACACGTGCCCAATGTGAAATTATGGAACCTATCACTGTGACCACGAGAAGGATAACCCACAATGGAAATGGTGGAAATGTTCTATCTGGAAGTTGTAGTGGTCCAAGGGGCAGGATGCTACTGATATCAGTGCCCTTATGTGGACACGTGCCCAGTGTGAAATTATGGAAGCTATCACTGTGACCATGAGGAGGATAACCCACAAATGAAATAGTGGAAATGTTCTATCTGGAAGTCATAGTGGTCCAAGGGGCAGGATGCTACTGATATCAGTGCCCTTATGTGGATAGGTGCCCAGCATGAAATTACGGAACCCATAATTGTGACCATGAGGAGGATAACAAACAAGGAAAGTGGTGGGAATTTTCTATCTGGAAGTCATAGTGGTCCAAGGGGCAGGATGCCACTGAAATCAGTGCCCTTATGTGGACACATGCCCAGTGTGAAACTATGGAGCCTATCATTGTGACCATGAGGAGAACAACGGAAGTGATGGGAATTTTCTATTTGGAGTTAGTGGTCCAAGGGGCAGGATGCTTCTGACATCAGTGCCCTTAGGTTGATAGGTGCCCAATGAGAAATGATGGAACCTATCACTGTGACCACGAGAAGGATAACCCACAATGGAAGTGGTGGGAATTTTCTATGTGGTATTTGTATTGGTTCTATGTATTCTTAGAATGTCATAAGTGGAACTGGACCTTCTGGCTGCCCCCCATCTCACTGATAAAACACCAATGAATGACGTTCTATGAACAGAGCACATTCCAAGCACCAATCATCTAATTACAGTCACTTATAAAGAAGGGATTCAAAACAAATATAAAGTGTGGAACTTTAATATTTACTTCAACATATCAGAATACGTGAATAACACACAATATAAAAAAAAGACTTCACCTAAATCAGATTGTGTATATTAAAAGTAAAGTCAAATTATACCCAGCTAATAGCCAATTTCTTCAGCAAAGCAGAACACAGAGCAATGACGAAGAGCAACCATAAGTGACCAATCAAAAGTATCATTCTGTGCAGAAATAAAGATGCAAAAAAAAAAAGTTTAATAACAGAATGTCTGGTGTCAGAGCCAAAAGCGATATTCACTGTTTGGTAGATACTGAAGAGTTTAACCACCTGATAATATCTCAACGGTGGTGATATAGAACCTTCCAGGACCTTTACGAGTAGTTTCCACTTTTCCTGCAGGATGCTTTGTTTTCCTATGCAAATAAAGAATTTGAGACAACCTAAGGCAGGGGTGTCAAACTCAATTTCATTGCGGGCTGCACCAGCAGTACGGTTGCCCCCAAAGGGCCGGTTCTATCTGGCATGCGCTACGTACAGAGTGCATAGTTCATGGGTGGACTAAATACCGAGTGCAGAGTTCAGAATTCAGGAGTGTGTTACGTACAGAGTGCAGAATTCAGGAGTGTGTCACATACAGAGTGCAGAGTTCAGGAGTGTGTCACGTACAGAGTGCAGAGTTCAGGAGTGTGTCACGCACAGAGTGCAGAGTTCAGGAGTGTGTCACCACAGAGTGCAGAGTTCAGGAGTGTGTCACACACAGAGTGCAGAGTTCAGGAGTGTGTCACGCACAGAGTGCAGAGTTCAGGAGTGTGTTACGTACAGAGTGCAGAGTTCAGAAGTTTTTTGCATACAGAGTGTAGAGTTCAGGAGTGTGTCACGCACAGAGTGCAGAGTTCAGGAGTGTGTTACGTACAGAGTGCAGAGTTCAGAAGTTTTTAGCATACAGAGTGTAGAGTTCAGGAGTGTGTTACATACAGAGTGCAGAGTTCAGAAGTGTGTCACGCACAGAGTGCAGAGTTCAGGAGTGTGTTACATACAGAGTTCAGAAGTTTGTTGCATACAGAGTGTAGAGTTCAGGAGTGTGTTAGGTACAGAGTGCAGAGTTCAGGAGTGTGTTACGTACCGAGTGCAGAGTTGAGGAGTGTGTTACATGCAGAGTGCAGAGTTCAGGAGTGTGTTAGGTACAGAGTGTTGAAGTGTGTTATGTACAAAGTGCACAGTTCAGGAGGGAGTTGCGTACAGAGTGCAGAGCTCAGGAGTGTGTTACGTGCAGAGTACAGGAGCATGTTATGTACAGAGTGCAGAGTTCAGGAGTGTGTTATATACAGAGTGCCGAGTTCAGAAGTGTGTTATGTACAAAGTGCATAGTTCAGAAGTGTGTTACGTAAAGAGTGCAGAGTTCAGGAGTGTGTTATGTAAAGAGTGCAGAGTTAAGAAGTGTGTTACCGACAGAATGCAGAAGTGTATTATGTACAAAGTGCAGAGCTCAAGAGTGTGTTACGTACAGAGTGCAGAAGTGTGTTGCGTACAGAGTGCAGAGTTCAGGAGTATGTTAGGTGTAGAGTGCAGAGCTCAGGAGTGTGTTATGTACAGAGTTCAGGAGTGTGCTACGTATACAGTGCGGGTTTTAGGAGTGTGTTACATACAGATGTGCAGGGAGCGCAACCGCCAAAGCTTCCCCGCATTTCTCTCCCCTGCCTGGCCCAGCTGTAATACCTCCCTGCCTGTGTCTGCGGTGCGCCTTGCAGGGAGATCATTCTCTCTCTCTGGAGATCTGTCCCCTCTGTGAGCAAAGCTGTCCTTTGCAAATATAAAAGGCTTCTTTCTCTACAAGAGACAGCGGGGAGGAGGAGCAGAGGGTGAATTTTTCCAGAATGTTCCAGCTGCAAAAATGGGTGCGAGGGCCAAATGACAAGGCCTGGCGGGCAGGATTTTGCCCGGGGGCCTTATGTTTGACATGTGATGTGACCTAAGGTGTTCAGTAAGAGAGCCAGGAGCATTGGCAGAAAAATCTCACCACTGCTATCTCCAGAATATATAAAAAGCCAGCAGGTGGCTCAGCCAATCAGACTTCACCTATACCCTTAACATTGCAGGGATGTACTTCATCAAAAACCTTTTGATCACGTTTATGGATGAAGAGTTCAAGCCGCCACCATTCGTTTGTTAACAGAATCAGGAGGTGTGTGTTTTCTGGTGTCTAATTAGATTTCCTTTATGTATAAAACATTTCCCGCACTCTGAACAGGAAAAAGGGCCCTCCCGAGAGTGAATTTTCTGGTGATAAAGAAGGCTGCTTTTTTCAGAAAAACATTTCCCGCACTCTGAACACGTATATGGCCGCTCACCCCTGTGCCTTTTTTGGTGTCTGTTGAGATCTGCTTTCTGAGTGAAACATTTCCCGCACTCCGGACAGGAAAAAGGGCGCTCGCCTGTGTGAATTCTCTGATGCGTAAGGAGTTTTCCTTTCTCGGTGAAGCATTTCCCGCACTCAGTGCAGGAAAAGGGACGCTCACCTGTGTGAATTCTCTGGTGTAGCAAAAGATGTCTTTTCAAAATGAAGCATTTCCCGCACTCTGAGCATGAAAAAGGACGCTCACCAGTGTGGCTTCTTTGGCGCAGGAAAAAGTACGAGTCTCACGCCCTTTACGAAGTAAAACTTTTCTGTAGAAAACGATGTGGTCTCTTAAGTGTGTCCACTCGCAGGGAAAAGGACGTGACTCACGCCCTTTACGAAGTGGCTCTTTCCTTTTGAGGAATGCGTAGTCTCTTAAGTGTGTCCGCTCGCGGGAAAAAGGACAGGCCTCACGCCCTTTACAAAGTGAGTCTTTCGTCTAGAGTTGTCTGTGGTTTTTTCCGTGTCCCCACTCGCCGGTATATGCACAAGTCTCACGCCCTTTACAAAAAGACTTTTTTCGTCGGAAGAAA
>BLSH010099175.1:150848-162198 GCA_018402905.1 Glandirana rugosa | reverse complement strand
TTCCCACAGTCTGAACATGAAAAAGGACGCTCCCCCGTGTGAACTCTCTGGTGGGTAAGAAGGTGTGCTTTTTGAGCAAAACTTTTCCCGCACTCTGTACAAAGGAATGGGCGCTCACCCGTGTGAATTCTCTGGTGTGTAATAAGTACGCTCTTCTCAGTGAAACATTTCCCGCACTCTGAACATGCATAAGGACGCTCACCCTTGTGACTCCTCTGGTGTGTAACAAATTCATTTTTGTCAGTGAAAGATTCCCCGCACTCTGAACAGGTAAAGGTCACCCTGGTGTGCGATCTGAGATGTATAAGAAGTTCAGAGTTCATGCTAAAAGATTTCCCGCACCCCAAACAAGAGAATGACGTTTCGCCTGTGGTAATTGCTTCATGGCTTAAAGACGATTTCTTGGGGATAGAAGAAGCTGCTGGTCCACCGGCACTGTGATGGAGATCTGGAATCACAGAATGAGATTTCTCAGACTCTCCCCCAATGGTATTCAGGACACGTTGTCCATCTGGAAGGAAAATGAAGAAGAAATTGAAGCATTTTTTATGTTTTTCAGTCAGTAGTCATGATTACCGGTCTAAGAATCCATAGCCTCACGTTTCTCATGGTGTACAGCATCTCCTCCGCATTTTTTGGGAACATGACATTATATTGAGGAATGGAGATGGACCTTTCATATGGTGTACAGTATCTCCTCCTCATTTGTTGGGAACATGACGTTATATTGAGGAATGGAGATGGACCTTTCATATGGTGTACAGTATCTCCTCCTCATTTGTAGGGAACATGACGTTATATTGAGGAATGGAGATGGACCTTTCATATGGTGTACAGCATCTCCTCCGCATTTTTTGGGAACATGACGTTATATTGAGGAATGGAGATGGACCTTTCATATGGTGTACAGTATCTCCTCCTCATTTGTAGGGAACATGACGTTATATTGAGGAATGGAGATGGACCTTTCATATGGTGTACAGTATCTCCTCCTTATTTGTTGGGATCATGACGTTATATTGAGGAATGGAGATGGACCTTTCATATGGTGTACAGTATCTCCTTCTCATTTGTTGGGATCATGACGTTATATTGAGGAATGGAGATGGACCTTTCATATGGTGCACAGTATCTCCTCCTCATTTGTTGGGAACATGACATTATATTGAGGAATGGAGATGAACCTTTCATATGGTGTACAGTATCTCCTCCTTATTTGTTGGGATCATGACGTTATATTGAGGAATGGAGATGGACCTTTCATACGGTGTACAGTATCTCCTTCTCATTTGTTGGGATCATGACGTTATATTGAGGAATGGAGATGGACCTTTCATATGGTGTACAGTATCTCCTCCTCATTTGTTGGGGACATGACGTTATATTGAGGAACGGAGATGGACCTTTCATATGATGTACAGTATCTCCTCCGCATTTGTTGGGAACATGACGTTATATTGAGGAATGGAGATGGACCTTTCATATGGTGTACAGTATCTCCCCCTCATTTGTTGGGTACATGACATTATACTGAGGAATGGAGATGAACCTTTCATATGGTGTACAGTATCTCCACCCCATTTGTTGGGAACATGACGTTATATTGAGGAATGGAGATGGACCTTTCATATGGTGTACAGTATCTCCTCCTCATTTGTTGGGAACATGACATTATATTGAGGAATGGAGATGACCTTTCATATGGTGTACAGTATCTCCTCCTCATTTGTAGGGAACATGATGTTATATGGAGGAATGGAGATGGACCTTTCATATGGTGTACAGTATCTCCTCATTTGTTGGGAACATGACGTTATATTGAGGAATGGAGATGGACCTTTCATATGGTGTACAGTATCTCCTCCTTATTTGTTGGGATCATGACGTTATATTGAGGAATGGAGATGGACCTTTCATATGGTGTACAGTATCTCCTCCTCATTTGTTGGGAACATGACATTATACTGAGGAATGGAGATGAACCTTTCATATAATGTACAGTATCTCCTCCTCATTTGTAGGGAACATGATGTTATATGGAGGAATGGAGATGGACCTTTCATATGGTGTACAGTATCTGCTCCACATTTGTTGGGAACATGACGTTATATTGAGGAATGGAGATGGACCTTTCATATGGTGTACAGTATCTCCTCCTCATTTGTTGGGAACATGACATTATATTGAGGAATAGAGATGGACCTTTCATATGGTGTACAGTATCTCCTCCGCATTTGTTGGGAACATGACGTTATATTGAGGAATGGAGATGGACCTTCCATATGATGTACAGTATCTCCTCCTCATTTGTTGGGAACATGACGTTATATTGAGGAATGGAGATGGACCTTTCATATGGTGTACAGTATCTCCTCCTCATTTGTTGGAATCATGACGTTATATTGAGGAATGGAGATGGACCTTTCATATGGTGTACAGTATCTCCTCATTTGTTGGGAACATGACATTATATTGAGAAATGGAGATGGACCTTTCATATGGTGTACAGTATGTTCTCCTCATTTGTTGGAAACATGACGTTATATTGAGGAATAAAGATGGACCTTTCATAGTATCTCCTCCTCATTTGTTGGGAACATGACGTTATATTGAGGAATGGAGATGGACCTTTCATATGGTGTGCAGTATCTCCTCCTCATTTGTTGGGAACATGACGTTATATTGAGGAATGGAGATGGACCTTTCATATGGTGTACAGTGTCTCCTCCTCATTTGTTGGAATCATGACGTTATATTGAGGAATGGAGATGGACCTTTCATATGGTGTGCAGTATCTCCTCCTCATTTGTTGGGAACATGACGTTATATTGAGGAATGGAGATGGACCTTTCATATGGTGTACAGTATCTCCACCTCATGTGTTGGGGACATGACATTATATTGAGGAATGGAGATGGACCTTTCATATGGTGTACAGTATCTCCTCCTCATTTGTTGGAATCATGACGTTATATTGAGGAATGGAGATGGACCTTTCATGTGGTGTACAGTGTCTCCTCCTCATTTGTTGGAATCATGACGTTATATTGAGGAATGGAGATGGACCTTTCATATGGTGTACAGTATCTCCTCCTCATTTGTTGGGATCATGACATTATATTGAGGAATGGAGATGGACCTTTCATATGGTGTACAGTATCTCCTCCTCATTTGTTGGGAACATGACGTTATATTGAGGAATAGAGATGGACCTTTCATATGGTGTACAGTATCTCCTCTTCATTTGTTGGGAACATTAGGTGGTGGGGTGGGTACACTGATGATGTTCGTATAGTCAGCAGATATTATTTCTCAGTTTTCTCCTTAATCAATCACGTGAAGCTCATTTTTATGGTGAACAATGATTACACAGGCTGACAGAGATCTAGAAATTAACATTTTATGAAGACAAAGAACGAAAAAAAAAATGTAAAAACTAAAATATGTAATTAAAGTTCTGACTTACCTGTGCTGATAATTTGAGAACATTTCTCCTGTTCACTTTTCACAATCATCTTGAATTTCCTCCTGGACCGCTGATCATCACCCGCATACGTCTCTACTTCTTCCCCTTTAACTTCAACTTTCATGTATATCAGGTCGTTGCTCTAAACGCCAAAATTATAAAAACCAGCGTGTATTAAATGTAAACAAAACAAGAGAATACATAGATGACTGTCATCTCCTGCAGTTTGGAATTACTTTGGAGTTTCAGATGTTCCATTCCACCTACCTGATGATGGTGAGGGATGGTGTGATCTTCTTGTGTGGAATCCCGGGAATACAGAGGATGGGGACATCTCTCTGGTGGGTTCCCATTACTGGATCCATCTGTAGGAAACACAACACTGACTGAATACATTGTTTCTACTGCTCTCTCCTTTACAATACAGTCTCCTCTTACCCGGTGATGTGAGGGGCGGCTGATTGTCCATCATGACGTCCTTGTAGAGATCCTTGTGTCCTTCTAAATACTCCCACTCCTCCATGGAGAAATAGACACTGACATCCTGACACCTTATAGGAACCTGACACACACAAGGATACAGTCACCATCCAGACACATCCCTTGTCTGTTACTGGATAATGTCCCAGAATTCCCAGCACCGCTCACCTCTCCTCTCAGCAGATCAATCATTTTCTTGGTGACTTCTAGAAATTTTTTCTTGTCCTTTTTCTGAAGTGTCAAGAGTGAAGGTGAAGGTATGAAGATGGAGCGTTGCGTTTCATTTTGTTCTTTGGACAACTGGTGGCTTCCCGTTCCGATGTTTTTCTTAGCTGATTCCTTCATAACTACAGCACAGTCCTGGGTTATACCGTGATACATATAATAATGTCAAAACCCACTTCACCTCTGCTATCAGACCTGTATCATATTCCATTGTAATAAAGATAAGCTTAACGTGATGTGGCCTTCCCCAGATTTTACTCACCTCTGCAGTCAGCAGACAGATGATCTCCAGAGTGTATTTCAGTATTATCTCATTCGAAAGAAAATCATTTTTTCCTACATTAACACAACTGAGAAGCTGCTGATTCTCCATCATGGCGTCTTTGTAGAGATCCTTGTGTCCTTCTAAATACTCCCACTCCTCCATGGAGAAATAGACAGTGACATCCTGACACCTTATAGGAACCTGACACACACAATGATACAGTCACCATTCAGACACATCCCTTGTCTGTTACTGGATAATGTCCCAGAATTCCCAGCACCGCTCACCTCTTCTGTCAGCAAACCAATGATCTTCCGGGTGATTTCTAGAATCTTCTCCTTGTCACATAAAGAAGTCAGGGACACAGATGAAGGGACAGTGCTGTGTCTTGGGGTTCCTCTCCATCCTTCTGACACATGGTGATGTCTACTGGAGGTCACACACTCACCAGATGTCTTCTTCACTACTGCATAACCCTATTGGGGACATCATGAGAGATGTGAATGATTACTAAAATCAGGCTCTGACATTTCCAGAATCTCCCCCGTATCAGGTCAGATCATCTTCAGAACGTTGTTCATCTGCTAGTCAGGTCTCTGATATAAATATATAGAAAGGCAATTGTTTAATAATCCCAGAATCCTCCTCACCTCTCCGCTCTGTGTTTTATTAATAGAGATAAGAGAGAAGTCATGTGACCTCCCAGAATCCTCCTCACCTCTCCGGTCAGGTCTGTGTTTTATTAATAGAGATAAGATTGATGTCATGTGACCTCCCAGAATCCTCCTCACCTCTCCTGTCAGCTCTGTGTTTTATTAATAGAGATAAGAGTGATGTCATGTGACCTCCCAGAATCCTCCTCACCTCTCCGGTCAGGTCTGTGTTTTATTAATAGAGATAAGAGGGATGTCATGTGACCTCCCGGAATCCTCCTCACCTCTCCGGTCAGGTCTGTGTTTTATTAATAGAGATAAGAGTGATGTCATGTGACCTCCCGGAATCCTCCTCACCTCTCCGGTCAGCTCTGCCTTTTATTAATAGAGATAAGAGTGATGTCATGTGACCTCCCAGAATCCTCCTCACCTCTCCGGTCAGCTCTGCCTTTTATTAATAGAGATAAAAGTGATGTCATGTGACCTCCCAGAATACTCCTCACCTCTCCGGTCAGGTCTGTGTTTTATTGATAGAGATAAGAGTGATGTCATGTGACCTCCCAGAATCCCCCTCACCTCTCAGGTCAGGTCTGTGTTTTCTTATTAGAGATAAGAGTGATGTCATGTGACCTCCCAGAATCCTCCTCACCTCTCCGGTCAGGTCTGTGTTTTATTAATAGAGATAAGAGTGATGTCATGTGACCTCCCAGAATCCTCCTCGCCTCTCCGGTCAGGTCTGTGTTTTATTAATAGAGATAAGAGTGATGTCATGTGACCTCCCAGAATCCTCCTCACCTCTCTGGTCAGGTCTGTGTTTTATTAATAGAGAGAAGAGTGATGTCATGTGACCTCCCAGAATCCTCCTCACCTCTCCTGTCAGCTCTGTGTTTTATTAATAGAGATAAGAGTGATGTCATGCGACCTCCCAGAATCCTCCTCACCTCTCCGGTCAGGTCTGTGTTTTATTAATAGAGATAAAAGTGGTGACATGTGACTTCCCAGAATCCTCCTCACCTCCCCCTCTCTGGTCAGGTCTGTGTTTTATTAATGGACAAATCCAGAATCCTCCTCACCTTTCCCATCAGTAGGTAGATCATTTCCAAGGTGAGGTCTAATATCCCCTTTGGATTGTGACAGCGGTCTTCATCCATCATTACTGATGTGTTCATGAGATCCATACAAGCCTCCCTGAAGATGGACAATAATCTGAGAATTATCTGGACTGCACTAGAATGTCTGCACAGTGTATAGGGTGAAAGGGTGTCCGCTCTAGGCCATTGCTCCTAGCTTATGTGCTTCTGGATGTCTTCTGCTTATGATAGTGGATTTAATGTAAGCGCAATACTTGGAATAAACTTCTCCCCTCCTTTTAATGGTTTTACACTATGTGGAGTTCTTTTTTTTCCTGTCCATGTTGGATGCTTGAACCTCTGGATATCATGAGGATCCTATAGAGGTTGTTCGGTGACGATTAACCATAATACAATTATTACGGGCCTGTTTCAAGATACCATAGGGTAAGCATACCCAACTACTCCTTTGGTGGAGGCACTTAGCGGTGTGTTTAGCTGCAATCTATCAAGATTTGTTACGAGTCTTATCACAAGTTGTATTGCGGTCAGCACACCCAACTAGCACTTCCGCTGGTGGGAGCACTTTATGGACTGATTTCCTTTTGACGCGCTTTATGGACATTACAATATGATGGATATGGACTAAATATGAACACTTGATTATTGATTATATATTTATTTATACTGCTGATTGATTTATGTGTATATTTTTGTTATTTAATTTTACCATATGAATTTAGCACCTTAAAATATTTTAGCGCGGCATTTTCTATATATACTGCACAGTGTATAACCCCATTTCTGATTGCTGCTTGTAGTATATAACATGTATTGCTCATCAATTTAACCAAAAGAAAACTAGAGTTAAAACCCAGCTACAGATTTCGATAGAGCAGACAAGGGTTAGAACCTCTAGTAATATTTACTTGTGCCCCCAATGCAAAGAAAACCCATCAATTTCTTTCTAGGAGATGCCGTGATTTTCTGGTGGTGGGGGTTAATATGAAGGACTGCACCTGGCAATCTTCAAACTTGCCAGCTATTACCGCTAAATGTGACTGCTTCCCCCTAGGGGCTCCTGGCCAGGGGCCATCAGCGCCCTAACAACCATGGACTCATCCCTATGGTACGGTTGCCACATCATCCCTTTAATCCAGGACTAGAGTTGCCACCTCATCCCTTTAAACCCGAACACATATGAATTACACAGGTTGTTCTGAGGCTAATTTAATACACATAAGGCACCAAGTGAGTTTTATTACCACCTTAATCAGCCACAGAACCTGTGTAATTAATATATGTTGGGGTTTAAAGAGATGAGGTGGCAACCCTATCCAGGACACATATGAATTACACAGGTTCTGTGGCTGATTAAGGTGGTAATTAATTAAATTGGTGCCTTATCTGCATTAAATTAGCCTCAGAACCTGTGTAATTCATATGTGTCCTGGATTAAAGGGATGATGTGGCAACCCTACCCTATGGGGTACATTCAGCTGTCACCCGGGAACGTGCCTTTTCAAAAACACATAGGTTCGATCATACTGTTCAATTCTGTGACGAACTGTTGAGTGTCTGGCCACGATTAGAGCCACATTTTCATCTGCCTGTATCAAGCGCATATTTAATTACGTCAAGAGTAGGGTTGCCACATCATCCCTTTAATCCAGGACATACATCAATTACACAGGTTCTGTGGCTGATTAAGGTGGTAATTAAACTCACTTGGCACTTATCTGCATTAAATCAGCCTCAGAACAACCTGTGTAATTCATATGTGTCCTGGATTAAAGGGATGATGTGGCAACCCTAGTCAAGAGATCTGGTAGACTACTCCTGAAAGGCTCAAACCACGTTCCTTCAGAAGCTACTTATTCTTCGTCTATTCCTTTGAATATTCTTTTATGTATAACCCAGCGGCTTTGGATGGAGAGCTGGATAAATTATTTAAGATGGGTATTAAGGCTAAATTTGGGGACAGAAACTAAATATGTATATATGTAGTGATAAAAAGACATCACGGTGACTATGGAGGAAGAGGACGGACATGATGGGGGGGTTACTGGGTGTAAATATAAAATAAGATCTTATTACCTCCTCTACTGCCAGTTCCAGCAATGTCTCCTCTCTACTTCCGCCCAACTCACCTCTCACCCGGAACTTCTTGTTTTATACCTGACATCACTTCCTGTCTATGCCTGACACCATTTCCTGTTTTTGCGTTCCACACAAAATGAGCAAGGTCCCCATCTGGTGTTGAATGTGGAAACCGCAGCTTGTGGTACATTCTTCTGTTACATTTGCCCCTACATTGACCACTTCAGCCCCGGAAGGATTTCCCACTGTAGGACCAGAGCACTTTTTGCGATACGGCACTGCGTCGCTTTAACTGAAAATTGCGCGGTCGTGCAACGTTGTACCCAAACTAAATTGATGCCCTTTTTTCCCACAAATAAAGCTTTCTTTTGGTGGTATTTGATAACCTCTGCGTCACTTCTGATCACCGCTATGAACAAAAAAGAGCGACAATTTTGTAAAAAAAAAAACAATATTTCATGCTTTTTGCTAAGATACATATCCAAAAAAAAAAAAATGTAAAAAAAACAAATGTATTCATCAGTTTAGGCCGATATATATGTATGGGGGATGGGTTGACTGGGGGAGGGGAGTGATCGCTGCTTCCATATACAGGAAGCTTGCGATCTCTCTTCTCTCCCCTGTCAGAACAGAGATCCGTGTGTTTACATACACGGATCCCTGTTCTGTCACTGCGGGGGAGCGATCGCGGGTAGACGGTGGACATCGAGTCCGCCCTACACGCTCCCTCGCTACACAGTGAGCGTGCGAGCGCGCCCACGATCTGCGATCTCGCTGCCGCCATCAGGTGACGACGATATGCCATATTGAGCCAAGTTGTTGCCATCAATCCACGGCGGGCAGTCGGCAACTGGTTAATAATCAGGCTTATAGAAGAGGGACTTCACCAAACAGGCCAAAAATTGGAAGCGACATCTTTTACAAGATGGTGTCATTTCCAATTTTTGGTTAATTTGGTGAATTTGGTAATGAGGAGATACTCCCCAGTATTTGTACTTTGGGTTCAGGCACCGCTGCCTCATTATTGGCATTTCTCAGGTGCATTTTTTTATTTATATCTGCTTATAGAAGAGTGACTTCAGAAAAAGACCAAGGGATCTTCATTGAGACTGAACATTTTTTGCTTTGTAACCTTTGTGTCTGAGTATAGATCTAGGTTTGTCCTCATCATGTTTGAATTCACTAAGTGCCCGTTCACATAGGGGCGACTTGCGATCCGACTTGAGTTGCCTCAAGTCACTTGACATTTGAAATCCCATTGAAATGAATGGGAGCCGTCTTAATATACACGACTGAAGTCGCTCCCACTTCAAGGCAACTTCTGAAAAGGTTCCTGTACAACTTCTCGGCGACTTCTGTCCAACTTGTGCCCATAGGATTCAATAGAAGTCACCTCCAAGTCGGATCCCCATCTACATGGATGCGACTTTACAGTTAAAAGAATAGAATTTATTTTTAGGCAGCCCCCTCCCTCCCTTCTCTGATTGGTCAAGGCAAAGTCGTCTGGCAAAAGTCGTGTTGTAAAGTCACCTGAGGTCCTTGAAGTCGTGCTGGAAGTCACGTTGAAGTCACCTAGCGAAATTGCGCCAAAGTCAGGTCACCCCTATGTGAATGCAAGCTTACTGTTGACGGACTCACTACATCTGCTGGAAGTCTGTACCAAGCATCAACTACTATTTCTGTAAAATAATACTTTCCAAGGTTAGTTTTGAACTTTCCTCCTGCTAGTTGGAGGTCCCCGTGTTCTTGATCTTGGCTTCATATTGAAAATACTGCCCTCCTGAACCTTATTCGCCCCCTTGATGTATTTAAAGCAGGCTCTTTCAACCAGGGTTTCATAGAACCCTAGGGTTCCTCCAGAAATTGCTAGGCATTCCTTGAGCAATGATGAATTTTTACCTCTCAGATACATTTCTAAGGATACCATTGATCCTTTTAGCTATCTGTAAGGGGTAATTCTTCCCAATGACCACAAGTGTAAGGAGCATTCTTCCCATTGACCATCACACTAATGCACCATGAGTTGTAGATATAGTAATTTTAGCAGGGGTTCCCTGAGACCAGAAAGTTATGGTTCCTCTGTGTTGAAAAGGTGGAGAAAGGCTGATTTGAAGGTTTCAATAATATCTTGCTTTTCCCTTCTTTCCTCTGGATTGTATATATTAAGTTCCTGGAGTTTTGAACCTTTCTCCTGGTAGTTTGAGGTCATTTGAGAATTGATAGTTTGAAGGGGCATTCTCCATCTCTGAATCTAAGCCTTCAAGGTAGCACTGATCTCAAACTAGATAAGTGCAGAACAAAATGATTTGTTATATTTTGTTAATTAACTAATTTTGTTTAGTTACATTTGTTAAATTCAATTTCAGAACTTATTTTATTTTGTTTATTCGTTTTCAATTCGAAAAGGCATTCCAATTCAATTTTTTTTCCAATTCGAATGCGGCTGCCAAATTTTTCATATTTATGACTTGCAATAGGTTTACATTTCATATCCGTTTCCAAATTCGAATAGAAATTCATCTGGAATAACAGAACTCAGTTTTCGTTATTTTGTACAATTTTTGAGGACTTGTTTACATTTGTTACTATTGTGATTCAGACATATTCGAATAATGAAAAATTTGCCCGGATTTCGATTCGTAACAAAATATATCATACATGTCTCTCTCCAAGTCAGTGCGATTACTTGAGTGGCAACTCCAGTTGTTGGGTTCCCTTGACCTGGCATCTTCCCTTCAGCTGCATTATGTTTTCTGAAGCCCTCACCCAGGGTGTGCACTGGAGGGCACATGCATCAATCTTCACCCGGTTAAAAGTCAGCAGCTACCAAAAGGGTAGCTGCTGACTTTTAACAATCGGACACTCACCTGTCCCGCGCTCCAGTGATGCGATCGCCCGAGGGCTCACTCTTCTCCCCCTCCCCTTGGCGGCGCCAGCATCGCAAGTGTGGGCACCCGGCTTTGGCTTCAAAGTCAGGCGCGCACTATGCATGCGCGAGTCGCGCTGTGCCTTGTGAATGGCTCAGTGTATCTTCTGGGACCTTTGACGTGTCCCAGAAGATCGCTGAAAGGGAGGGGGGGGGGGGAAGTAA
>BLSH010099175.1:105029-120002 GCA_018402905.1 Glandirana rugosa | reverse complement strand
GTCCCCTGTGCCCCTCACCCCTCCCTCCCCTGAACTGTAGTGTGCTTTGTGTTCCCTCTCACAGCAGTGTGTAGGTAATACTTTCCTACCTTACACCGGTGTATAGCAGAGCCAAGAACGGGAGAAGTTACTGTACTGGATAGAGGGCGGCATCTGACAGAGTCAACTTTTTACATTAACAAGCTGGTGATTGGTTGCTAAAACAACCTGCTGGTTATGGTAAAAAGTTAATTCCAGCAGCTCTTGCCCCCGCCCTCTACCCAGTACTGTGCCATATCCCATTCTCCGCAGAAAGCAGCGGCGGTGGCTGGGGGAAGGTCTGTGTGTGGGGCTGTGTGTGTTACCAATCGACCGGTTGGCTACCCACGGTCAGCGGGTCAATCGTGATTTATGGCTTGCCCACCCCCGGAGTAGGGTGACCAGACGTCCCGGCCCTGCAAAGTGGGGACAAAACCGGGCACAGATTTCCTCCGGGGACAGTGTCCTCATTTCGGGGACTGTCCCCGGAATCGGGGCGTCTGGTTACCCGAACCCAGGGAGTATAGCGTGTTTTTTTCAGGACAAATTGGGCTTTCTTTTTGTGGTAATTGGTTTTTTTATTATGATTATAAAATGAAAATTGGCCCAAAATAGTAAAAAACATATATATTTTTAGAACATTTTTGGCTGTGTATTTCATGCTGTCACCATAACTTACCGCCAAAGAACAACTCACAATAAATCCTGTTCCTGATGATCGCAGCAATACCACATACACTATACAAAGGCTTATACTGTACTTTAGCAATATCGTGCTATGAGCTATTCCTTATATATTTGGTAATATATATATATATATATATATTATATAATATAAGGAAATTGGAAGTGAGAGGAGTGGATCCAGGTAAACCCAGGAGGGGGGTCTCTGGTGGAATATATTGAGTTGGAACTGAACAGAATCTGAAGATCATACCTACACTATATTACCAAAAGTATTGGTACGTCTGCCTTTACACGCGCACA
Organism: Glandirana rugosa; assembly: GCA_018402905.1. NCBI lineage: Eukaryota > Metazoa > Chordata > Amphibia > Anura > Ranidae > Glandirana > Glandirana rugosa. Next base: position 118,997 of record BLSH010099175.1, on the reverse strand, counting down.
AACTTTAATGGCATCCCAGTCTTATTCTGTAGGGTTCAATATTGAGCTGGTCCACCCTTTGCAGCTATAACAGCTTCAACTCTTCTGGGAAGGCTGTCCACAAGGTTTAGGAGTGTCTATGGGAATGTTTGACCATTCTTCCAGAAGCACATTTGTGAAGTCAGGCACTGATGTTGGACGAGAAGACCTGGCTTGCAGTCTCTGCTCTAATTCATCCCAAAGGTGCTCTATCGGGCTGAGGTCAGGACTCTGTGCAGGCCAGTCAAGTTCCTCCGACCCAAACTCTCTCGTCCATGTCTTTATGGACCTTGCTTTGAGAAGGAGATGAAGTGAGATGACGATAAAATATTTTCTTAGAAAGGGGAGCCAATGTTTTACTATCATCCTTAACCACCTCCCACCCGGCCACTGTACATATACTGCCGGGTGGGAGCCTCACCGTTCAAAAATGCATTGTTTTTGAAAAATTTCGGTCTTTTTTAATTTGTAGCACAAAAAATTAAAAACCCAGAGGTGATTAAATACCACCAAAAGAAAGCTTTATTTGTGTGAAAAAATGATAAAAATGTCATGTGGGTACAGTGTTGCATGACCGCGCAATTGTCATTCAAAGTGCGACAGCGCTGAAAGCTGAAAATTGGTCCTGGAAGGAAGGGGGTGAAAGTGCCCAGTATTGAAGTGGTTAATGGCCTTCAGTACTAAATAAGTGTACTAACCACTTTCTTACCAGGCACTTTCTCCCCCTTCCTGCCCAGGACAATTTTCAGCTTTCAGCGCTGTCGCAATTTGAATGAGAATTGCACGGTCATGCAACGCTGTACCCAAATTAAATGTTTCTAATTTTTTTGAGACAGAAAGAGCTTTCCTTTGGTGGTATTAAATCACCGCTGTTTTTTTTTCGCTGAACGAACAAATGAAAAAGGAGGAAAAAAAACGTTTTCTTAGTTTATGTTATAAAAGTTTAAATAAGTAATTTTTCTTCTTTGCAGATGTGCACTGATGGCCAATGATAGGTTGCACTGATGGGGCAATGATGAGGCTGCACTGATGGGGCAATGATGAGGCTGTACTGATGGGCACTAATATGCTGCACTGATGGACACTGACGAGGCTGCACTAGGGATGCCACGTCATCCCTTTAATCCAGGACACATATTAATTACACAGGTTCAGTGGCCAATTAAGTTGGTAATTAAACTCCCTTGGTGCCTTATCTGCATTAAATTAGCCTCAGAACCTGTCTAATTCATGTGTGTCCTGGATTAAAGGGATGATGTGGCAACCCTAGGCTGCACTGATGGGCAATGATGAGGCTGTACTGATGGGCACTAATATGCTGCACTGATAGGCACTGACTGGCACTTATGGGGCTGTACTGACCATCAGTGTAAATGTGTGCTGTCACAGGAAAACCTCTTTTCCTCATACAGTGACAGTGTTTAGGAAAGGAAATGATGATAACCGGCATTTGTTTACATAGGATCAGCTGTGATTGGACACAGCCCCATTGTCGGTGTCAGTGGCAGGAACTATGCCACACTGTTGCTGACAGTGGGGGTAATAATGCCCCAAGGGCCAGGTAAAAGAAAGCAAAGGGCCGTATCTGACCCCTAGACTGCAGTTTGGAGACCACTGCTTTAGAATATCTGACATCTGACACACTTGTGGAACTAGACCTTCTGGGATTTCTGTAACTGGACCTTCAGGACTCTTCGTAAATGGACCTTCTGGACTCTTTGGAACCAGACCTTCTAGACTCCAGTTACTAGACCTTCTAGAATCTCTGGAACTGGACCTTCTGGACACCTGTAAATCTACCTTCTGGACAATCCACCTCGCTAATAAAACATTAATGGATAAACCTCTATGAACTGAACACATTCCAACCACCCATCCTCCAATTATGAACACTTAACAAGAAGAGCCGGAAAAAATCTGTGAAGACATTTTATGCTTATAATACCAGAATAACGGATTAAGACACAATAAAATTAAGCCTTGAGTTAAATAAAATATTGTATAATTAAATTAAAATAAAATTATATAGAGTGTAATAAATATTCATTGGACATATGCCCAGGCCAGGGCGACATTAGGGAAAACACAATGTACTGACCCATCTGTTACATTATTAGACAAAGGATCCATTCATTGAAGTGCTGTGAGTGTTATTGCTTGAAATGTGGTTCTTATGGCTAAAATATCAAGCCTCAGATGGTCAGTCCATCCGAAAGTGTGATTTTTACTGCTCAAAATTTGGTTCTTATGGGTAAAATGTCTGGTCATTCCATCAAAAAGTGTGTTACTGCTCAATATTTGGTGCTTCTGGTTAAAATATTGAGCCTGAGCTGGTCACTCCATCCAACAGTGTAAAAGTTACTGCTCAAAATTTGGTTCTCCTGGCTACCAAATGTCAAGCCTAAGATGGTCATTCTATCCAAAAATGTAATTTTTACTGCTCAAAATTTAGTTCTTATGGCTAAAATGTCAAGCCTCAGATGCTCATTCCATCCAAAAGTGTGAGTATTACATTAGTCATAAGACCCAAATTTCGAGCAGTAACACTTTTGGATGGAATGGCCCTCTGAGGCTTGACATTTTAGCCATGAGAACCAAATTTTGAGCAGTAATATTCATACTTTTGGATGGAAGATGGAATGACCATCTAAGGCTTTATTTTTAGCCAGAAGAACCACATTTTGAGCAGTAACACATTTTGGATGAAATGGCCATTTGGGGCTTGACACATTAGTCATAAGACCCGAATTTCGAGCAGTGTCAAGCCTCAAATGGCCATTTCATCCAAAATGTGTTACTGCCCAAAATTGTGTCTTCTGGCTAAAATATCAAGCCTTAGATGGTCATTCCATCCAAAAGTATGAATATTACTGTTCAAAATTTGGTTCTGATGGCTAAAATGTCAAGCCTAAAATGTTCATTCTATCCAAAAATGTAATTTTTACTGCTCGAAATTTGGTTCTTATGACTAAAACGTCAAGCCTCAAATGGCCATTTCATCCAAAAATGTGTTACTGCTCAAAATGTGGTTCTTCTGGCTAAAAGATCAAGCCTTAGATGGTCATTCCATCCAAAAGTATGAATGTTACTGCTCAAAATTTGGTACTCATAGCTAAAATTTCAAGCCTCAGATGGTCATTCTATCCAAAAATGTAATTTTTACTGCTCGAAATGTGGTTCTTATGACTAAAACGTCAAGCCTCAAATGGCCATTTCATCCAAAAATGTGTTACTGCTCAAAATGTGGTTCTTCTGGCTAAAAGATCAAGTCTTAGATGGTCATTCCATCCAAAAGTATGAATATTACTGCTCAAAATGTGGTCCTTCTGTCTAAAATGTCAAGTTTCAGATGGTCATTCCATCCAAAAGTGATGTTATATGTTTGGTAGAAGCTGGAGAGTAAAACCACCTAAAAATGTCTGCTATCCAGAAGGTAGTGAAGTGTCTGAGCTTCAGGTCTGGGATCTCCACACCTTCCATGACCATTACGAGGGGTCTCTCATTGTTGGATGGTTTTATCTTTTATTATGAAAAAAAAAAAAGGATCAGGGACAACCTAAGGTGTACAGTAATAGAGCCAGGAGCTCTAAAAGGGAAAATCTTGCCGTCGTTACCTTCAGCAGGTGACCAAGCCAACCAAACTCCCCCGATAAGTGAAATGTGAATGTGACCGGGATGCTAAAATTGTACTATACATTTGATCTATAGAATTTAGGCCATGCATTTCCACCATTCATTTGTCAAAATCATCAACAGGCGTGTGTTCTCTGGTGTCCAATCAGTTTTTCTTTATGTATAAAACATTTCCCGCACTCTGCACAGGAAAAAGGCCCCTCACGAGTATGAATTCCCTGGTGTTTAAGAAGGCTGCTTTTCTGGGTAAAGCATTTCCCACACTCTGAACATGAAAAAGGACGCTCACCTGTGTGAATTCTCTGATGTCTATAAAGGTCTGTTTTCTGAGTGAAACATTTCCTGCACTCTGGACAGGAAAAAGGACTCACACCGGTATGAATTCTCTGATGTTTAAAAAGTTTTGCTTTCTCAGTGAAGGATTTCCCGCACTCTGAACAGGAAAAGGGACGCTCACCTGTGTGAATTCTTAAGTGTAAAACAAGGTGCCTTTTAAATAAGAAACCTTTCCCGCACTCTGAACATAAAAAAGGACGCTCTCCTGTGTGACTTCTCTGGTGTCTAAGAAGGTTTCCTTTCTGAAAGAAACATTTCCCGCACTCTGAACATGAAAAAGGACGCTCCCCGGAGTGACTTCTTTGGTGTTTAAGAAGGTTTGATTTTTGAGTGAAACATTTTCCACACTCTGAACATGAATAAGGGCGCTCTCCCGTATGAGTTCTCTGGTGAGTAAGCATGTCTGCTTTCTGAGTGAAACATTTTCCGCACTCTAAGCATGAGAAAGGATATTCGCCCGTGTGAATTATCTGGTGTTTAAAAAGTGCTCTTTTGTCAGCGAAACATTTCCCACACTCTAAACATGAAAAAGGATGTTCCCCTGTGTGGAGTCTCTGGTGTCTAAGAAGGCTTCCTTTCTGAGTGAAACATTTCAAGCACCATGAACATGAAAACGGTCGCTCATCCTTGTGACTTCTCTGATGTGTAAGAAGGCTTCCTTTCCCTGTGTAACATTTTCCGCACTCGGAACATGAATAAGGACGTTCACCTGTGTGACTTCTCTGGTGAGTCAGAAGGTTTCCTTTCCCAGTAAAACATTTCCCGCACTCTGAACATGAATGACGTCCAGTCTTGTTAATGCTCTTGTTCATAACAAGCTTGCTTTTCTGATTGAAAGATTTCCCACAATCTAAAAATCAAAAGATCACAATAGTGTTAGATCCAAGATATAAAAAAAGTCTTTATTTCATTATAAACATTTTCCCACACCCCAAATACCAACAAACTCTTGCCTGTGTGGACTCCTTCATGGCTTAGAGAAGACTCCTCAGGATTAGAAGGATCCATTATTTTCCCCATATGGTAAGGTCTGTGATGTTTATATCGAATAACTGGATTGGCTCCTTGAGAAAAAGCTGCATCTCCATTATTGTTCACATCTGAGAAAATAACAGGATCTCCCTCCAAGGAATTTTGGACATAATGTCCTTCTGCAAAACAATTTTTAAGATAAACGGGAATTATGTTTTTTACATTTTAAGTTTAGGAGTGACGCTTGTTGGTCTTACAGTCCTGGCATGAAAATGAGTTTAAAAACACCAAGAAATGAATCCACCAACACCTCATTTGTTGGGAACATGACGTTATATTGAGGAATGGAGATGGACCTTTCATATGATGTACAGTATCTCCTCCTCATTTGTTGGGAACCTGACGTTATATTGAGGAATGGAGATGGACCTTTCATATGGTGTACAGTATCTCCTCCTCATTTGGTGGGAACATGACGTTATATTGAGGAATGGAGATGGACCTTTCATATGGTGTACAGTATCTCCTCCTCATTTGTTGGGAACATGACGTTATATTGAGTAATGGAGATGGACCTTTCATATGGTGTACAGTATCTCCTCCTCATTTGTTGGGAACATGACGTTATCTTGAGGAATGTAGATGGATCTTTCATATGGTGTACAGTATCTCCACCTCATTTGTTGGGAACATGACATTATATTGAGGAATGGAGACTAACGTCAATCTTAGATCTGTTGATCTACCATTGTTAACTCTAATCTTACCCGATGTCAAGGTCTGCTCATAGTGGTGAACTCTTGGCTAACCTGTTGATAGAGAAAAATGTAAATGGTAACAGATTTTGCATGTAATATTCAATGTTTACCTGTGTTTATATCTAAAGAAGGTTGCTCCTGTTTACTTTTGATAACCATTCCATCGTCTGTAGACTTCTCCGTGGATATCTCTTCCTCCTTTACCTCAACTTTCACATATATCAGGTCTTCACTCTAAATACCAAATTAATAACATCTGTAAAAGTAAGCACTAATAACAATGGACAAGATGAAGAAGAATGTCATCACATACAGTTCGGAATTGCTTGTAAGTTATAGACCTTCCACCTACCTGATGATGGTGAGGGATGCTGTGATCTTCCTGTGTGGAATCCTGGAAATACAGAGGACGGGGACATCTCTCTGGTGGGTTCCCATTACTGGATCCATCTGTAGGAAACACAACACTGACTGAATACATTGTTTCTATGTGTTTATCAGATGATGGGGGATCTAGGTGGACCCTGTGTACTGCTCTCTCCTTTACAATAAAGTCTCCTCTTACCCGGTGATGTGAGGGGCAGCTGATTCTCCATCATGACGTCCTTGTAGAGATCCTTGTGTCCTTCTAAATACTCCCACTCCTCCATGGAGAAATAGACAGTGACATCCTGACACCTTATAGGAACCTGACACACACAATGATACAGTCACCATCCAGACACATCCCTTGTCTGTTACTGGATAATGTCCCAGAATTCCCGGCACCGCTCACCTCTCCTGTCAGCAGATCAATGATCTTCTTGGTGACTTCTAGGATCTTCTTCTTGGTGTTTCTCTCAAGAGTCAGAAGGGGAAGAAGAGTCACGGTAGTGGGACTCTGTTTTCCTTTCACTCTTGTGGACACGTGTTCTCGGTTTATTTTTGTATTATCGTCAACTGATGTCTTCTTCATAACTATGATACAGTTCTGCATTATATAGCAATAAATATAATATCAGAATGTTTTCACCTTTCCTATGAGATTTGTGTTTAATTATTTTTAGAGATAGATGTGATGTCATGTGATCCTCTCAGAATCCTCCTCACCTCTCCGGTCAGGTCTGTGTTTTATTAATAGAGATAAGAGTGATGTCATGTGACCTCCCAGAACCCTCCTCACCTCTCCGGTCAGGTCTGTGTTTTATTAATAGAAATAAGAGTGATGTCATGTGACCTCCCAGAATCCTCCTCACCTCTCCAGTTAGCAGACAGATGATCTCCATGGCATGATTCATTATCTCATTTGTTAATAATGCCTTTTTTGGCATTTTTACACAACTGAGAAGCTGTTGGTTCTCCATCATGACGTCCTTGTAGAGATCCTTGTGTCCTTCTAAATACTTCCACTCCTCCATGGAGAAATAGACAGTGACATCCTGACACCTTATAGGAACCTGACACACACAATGATACAGTCACCATCCAGACACATCCCTTGTCTGTTACTGGATAATGTCCCAGAATTCCCAGCACCGCTCACCTCTCCTGTCAACAGCTCAATAATCTTCTGGGTGACTTCTAGAACCTTCTTATTGTTTCTTTCAGGAATCAGGCATGCAGATGAAGGGACAATGCCATGTCTCGGAGTTTCTTTCTGAAGGTTACTGGATGTCATATACTCACCAGTCTTCTTCACTATCATGTAACCCTGTTGAAAGAGGCCAGATAAAAAAATGACTGGAAAATTCATTATGACCACCTCTCCAGTCAGGTCTGTGTTTTATAAATAGAGATAAGAGTGATGTCATGTGACCTCCCAGAATCCTCCTCACCTCTCCGGTCAGGTCTGTGTTTTATTAATAGAAGTAAGAGTGATGTCATGTGACCTCTCAGAATCCTCCTCACCTCTCCGGTCAGGTCTGTGTTTTATTAATAGAGATAAGAGTGATGTCATGTGACCTCCCAGAATCCTCCTCACCTCTCTGGTCAGGTCTGTGTTTTATTAATAGAGATAAGAGTGATGTCATGTGACCTCCCAGAACTCTCCTCACCTCTCCGGTCAGGTCTGTGTTTTATTAATAGAGATAAGAGTGATGTCATGTGACCTCCCAGAATCCTCCTCACCTCTCCGGTCAACAGGTAGATGATCTCCAGGGTGAGGTCTAATATCCTCTCAGTCATGTGACTCCAGTCCTCATCCATCCTCGTTAAGGTGGTCATGGGATCCATATAGGTCTCTCTGTAAACAAATAATTATCTGACAACTATCTTACTTGTACTGGGTAGAATAATATCTGCACAGTCTAACATCTCAGACTGCACCTTATAATATATCACAGGCTTTGTTTATGAACGTAATTAAGATGAAAACCAGAGTCGCAAGCTGTAGCTTAAGCATTTTAAGGTTTGAATAGAGTAGGAATGGGTTAGAACCTCTTTGTAGGGCTAGAACCTGTTATTTCAAGAGGGTGCTGCCTTCTCAAGCATTGAGATAATTGCAAATTTTGTAGCGGTTGTGTGTTATTTATTTACTTTGGATCTTCTCCGTGAGGAGCACCAAGGTGTGCAACGAACTGTGGTGGAGCTGTACAGGAAGCTTCCTCGGACGTTCACAACCAACATTTCTCCGGGTGCTCCCTTCAACTGTCACATGACATAAGATGTAGGGCAGCCTTTTTTCCCCTAAAGGAAACTCTAAAATACATTTCAGGTCCCAGAGTACCCTTACTAAAACCAATCCATCTGGGATCACAAGGAAAAAATTATCCTGACATTGTTGGTCAGTAGGAAGCCACCCTTACATAAAGCTAAAAACATAATTGGTGTCAGGCCATGATACCAACTAGAGGTGGTCCTGGAACTATGAAGGCGCCATTAAATGGGAGTTCAATCAGCCACAGTTCAAGGATCCTTTAGTAACCTTTGGAGGAACCCTGATTGAGAATACTTGATGTAGGGCAGTGGTTCTCAACTCCTGTCCTCGGGACCCACCAACAGGCCAGATTTTAAGTATTACCTTGGGGAGATCCAGACTAGAATACTGCAATCACTGAGCAGCAAATTATATCAGCTGTGATGCATTTCAGTTATCCTGCAAACCTGGCCAGTTAGGGCCGGTTCACACTCAGCGGGGCAGAGCGGCGCGACTTTGCGGCCCGTTCACATCTAGGCGAATTGTCAGGCGACTTGAGTCACCTGACAATTCGCCTCAATGCTGTGCAAATGGGACCGTTCTAATAGGAGCGAATTGCTTCGCTCCGCATTAGAAAAATGGTCCCTGCACTATTTTCAGGGCGATCTCAGGCGGCTTGCATTGACTTCTATGATAGAAGTCTCCTAGCAAGCCGCTTTGAGATCGCCTGGAGCGCCGCATCGCGCCGCTCCGCCCCGCTGCAGTGTGAACCCAGCCTTAGTGGGTCCCGAGGACAGGAGTTGAGAACCACTGATGTAGGGTAAAGTATGGTAAAGTATTTTGGGGCTCATCTGGCATTTACATGCCATTATACAAATAGAAAACAGAGATTTCCAAGCCCAATATACGACTCAAATTCCCTTCAAATTACAAGTCAAAGAAGTTTGCGAAAATAATGTTTCCCAAAGTCTTTGACTCGTAGCTCCAAGTTCATAACATCGTAAACAAAGCTTTGGTCTACAACGAGCTGGCCATCGTAGAAAAGGTTCCCTGCATCACTCTGCAATATATGGATGGATGGGGAGCTCCAGTTGACCATGAGAGGGAAGAGAAAAGTCAGGCGTGTCTCCAAATGATTGGGAGACCTGACAAATATAGGGGTCACCGGGTATAAATATAAAATAAGATCTTATTACCTCCTCTGCTGCCAGCTCCAGCAATGTCTTCTCTCTACTTCCTCCCCAACTCACATCTGACCCGGAACTTCCTTTTTATACCTGACATCACTTCCTCTCTACGCATGACTTCACTTCCTGTCTGTGCGTTCCATTTGCAATACTTGAGATTGCCACCTTGTGGAAGATGTGAGAGCTCCCGCTGCTGTTTTTTTGGAACATTGACCACTGACTCACAATGCATTTACCGATATATTGTATTTATATGTTACAGGATTAAGGTACTTACAGTATATAACATGGACTATTTACACAGCACTTTACGTTCTGTGTAAAAATTGAAAATTGTTGGCGTATATCAGTATCTGAAAAAATTAATATACGTTTTTTTTCGACCTCAGTGATGAGAAAATTCAAAGGAGCAGGATGGAAAATTGTTCTCGAACACATTTCTAACAGTGTATGTGGTTTTCATTCAGTCAATTCCATTCATTCTAAAATCAAATGTTAAATGCAAATAGAATCTTCTGAACATTTGAACGTGCTGAGAATTTTTGTACAAATTTTCCTAAGAATTTGTTCTATACATCTATGCAGAGATCTAACTAGAACTTTCAGGGCCCCGGTGCAAGAAAGCATGAAGAGCCCCTCTGACCCCCAGCCAGTGCTCTTCCTGGTGGTGGAATGCCAGTGCAACAATTGCGACCCTGGTAGTTCCACCACTGGTGTCAGTACCAACGACTGGGAAGTGGAACTAGTCTCCCAAAAAAATAGCTGGACAAAAAAAGGATGGAGATACAAAAAATTAAAACAAATATACTTTATGGGGTCTGGTATAGTCTAGGGCAGGGATAAGCAAATAGCGGACCTCCAGCTGTTGCAAAACTACAAGTCCCATCATGCCTCTGCCCCTGGGTGTCATGCTTGTGGCTGTCAGTCTTGCTATGCCTTATGGGTTCTGCAACAGCTGGAGGTACACTAATTGCATATCCCCGGTCTAGGGTAAACAATTTTAATTTGAAATTCTATACATCTATGCAGAGATCTAACTAGAACCTTCAGGGCCCCGGTGCAAGAAAGCATGAAGAGCCCCTCTGACCCCCAGCCAGTGCTCTTCCCGGTGGCGGAATGCCAGTGCAACAATTGCGACCCTGGTAGTTCCACCACTGGTGTCAGTACCAAGGATTGAGAGGGGAACTAGTCTCCCAAAAAATAGCTGGGCATTATGGGCACACCAAAGGATGGAGATGCAACAAATTAAAACGAATATACTTTATTACAAAAATGGCTTAAAAACTGACATATGCAAATAAACATAAAAAGCACCCTCGTAAGAAAAGGACTGAGCACCACCCATAGGACCAGGAAAGGAAAGGAGAAATGGGGTCTGGTATAGTCTAGGGTAAACAATTTTAATTTGAAATTCTATACACCTATGCAGAGATCGAACTTGAACCTTCAGGGCCCTGGTGCAAGAAAGCCCCCCAGACAGTGCTCTTCCCGGTGGCGGAATGCCAGTGCAACAATTGCGAACCTGGTAGTTCCACCAATGGTGTCAGGTTTTTTTTTTTCTTTTTTTAGTTTTTCTTTATATTTTCACTATTTCATTTTATTTTTTTTTTACAATATTTTTGGGGGGCTTTGGTGAGATATCAGGTGTCTAAACAGACCTCTGATGTTTCACCTTTGAGACAGAGAAAGGAGATTGAGGACAGAGCCCCAATCTCTGCATCCTCAGCTACACAGGATGAATGAACAGGAATAGCTCTGTACAGAGCTTCCTGCTCATTCATAAACTGAAGCCTAGTAAACACAGTTTACTATGCCTCATTTTTGAATGTACAGAGTCAGTGATTGGTACCGGTCACTGACTATTCATTCAGACAAGGAATGGGCAGGTAAATTAAACATTTACCATCCCATTCTCTGATCTCCATACTGAGATCATCCCCAACAGCTGGTGGTAGAGGGGAGGGGGAACACGGCAGCACTGTGGGGGGGGGGGTGGGTTAGGATAGAGCACAGGGGCCCAGTGAGAGCACGGGCGGTGGGAGAGAGCACAGGAGGGGGCCCTGGGGCAGAAGAAGGTAACTGGATAGGAGGGGCAGCAGCATGTAGAGGAGCCAATCACCCTCATCTCCCCCTGCAGCCCTGAATACCTGCAGGAGGGAGAAGAGGAGATGTGGACATTCAGCGGCCACAGGAGGAAGATGAGGGAGATTGGTTCCTCTACTTGCTGCCGCCCCTCCTATCCAGGTGTACAGGGGGGCTGCATGGGCCCCCTGGAGCATGGGGCCGGGTCGCGATTGCGATCCCTGTAGCTACGCCCCTGTATCTATAGCTAACTTTAGTCGCAACACACAGGACAACCAGTCACAGCACACACGAGCATCTACTGTGTGTGGTCAGGTACTGGTGTTAGATGAGAAAACCCGACTTGCAATCATCATTCCAATTCATCACATACTGTATATATTCAGATGGATTTAGGTCAAGGCTTTGTGCAGGTCACTCAAGTGCCTCCACACCAAACTCATCAAACCTTCTCTTTAACCACTTGCCGACCACGTAGGGTTGCCACCTCATCCCTTTAATCCAGGACAAATATGAATTACACAGGTTCTGTGGCTGATTAAGGTGGTAATTAAACTCACTTGGTTCCTTATCTGCATTAAATTAGCCCCAGAACCTGTGTAATTCATATGTGTCCTGGATTAAAGGGATGATGTGGCAACCCTACGACCGCGTTGCGTACATTTACTGCGGCAAAGTGGATCCCCTGCTCAAATCTCCGTATATAAGCTCCGTGAGTGTGGCCACGGGTCGGGCGGACTCGATGTCCGTTGGCGACCCGCAATCGCCTACTACAAAGCTAGAACGGGGAACCGCCGATGTAAACACGGCGGTTTCCCGTTCTGACAGGTGACATGACAGTGATCTACTGTTCCCTGTGATCGAGATCAGTTAGATCTGTCATGCCCCTGGCAGCCCAGCCCCCACACAGTTAGAGCACATTTAACCCCTTGATTGCCCCCTACAGCTTAACCCCTTCCCTACCAGTGACATTTATACAGAAATCAGTGGCGATTTTTAGCTCTGATCGCTATATAAATGTCGGTGGTATCAAAAAACTGTAAAAAGTGTCCGACATGTCCGCCGCAATATCGCAGTCCCGATAAAAATCGCAGATCGCCGCCATTACCAGTAAAAAAATAAATAAAAATAAATACTCCATGAATCAATTCTCATAGTTTGTAGATGCGATAACTTTTGCGCAAACCAATCAATAAACGCTTTTTGCGATTTTATTTACCAAAAATATGTAGGAGAATACATTTTGGCCTAAACTGATGAATAAATTAGTTTTTTTATATTTTTTTTTTCAAAATTGTCGCTCTTTTTCTGTTTATAGCCCAAAAAATAAAAACTGCAGAGGCGATTAAATACCACCAAAAGAAAGCTCTATTTGTGGGAAAAAAGGACGTCAATTTTGTTTGGGTACAACGTTGTATGACCGTGCAATTGTCAGGTAAAGCGACACAGTGCTCTTGTCAGGAAGGGGGTAAATCCTTCAGGGGCTGAAGTGGTCAAGGATCTGGCTTTGTGCGCAGGGGTACAGTCATGCTGGAACAGAAAAGGACCTCCTCCAAAGATCCCATTCCTGCACATCAAACTCATCTGACCAAATATTTATGGATCTGGCTTTGTGCGCAGGGGTACAGTCATACTGTAACGGAAAAGGACCTTCCCCAATTATCTTGTTCCTCTACACCAGGGGGTCTCTAAACCTTCTAAACAAAGGGCCAGTTTACTGTCCTTCAGACTTTGAGAGGGCCGGACTGGCTTTTGGGAGTAGAAAAGGTCCTGAAGTCAATGGGAATAAACAATGCATCTCTGGTATCAGTGGGAGGAATAGTGCCCCATCATTGGTGTTAGGGGGAGGAATAGTGCCCCATCATTGGTGTCAGTGGGAGGAATAGTGCCCAATCATTGGTGTCAGTGGGAGGAATAGTGCCCCATCATTGGTGTCTGTGGGAGGAATAGTGCCCCATCATTGATATCAGTGGGAGAAATAGTGCCCCATCATTGGTGCCAGTGGGAGGAATAGTGCCCCATCATTGATATCAGTGGGAGAAATAGTGCCCCATCATTGGTGTCAGTGGGAGGAATAGTGCCCCATCATTGGTGTCAGTGGAAGGAATAGTGCCTCATCATTAGGATCAGTGGGAGGAATAGTGCCCCATCATTGGTATCAGTGGGAGGAATAGTGTCCCATCCTTGGTGCCAGTGGGAGGAAAAGTGTCCCATCATTGGTATCAGTGGGAGGAATAGTGTCCCATCATTGGTGCCAGTGGGAGGAATAGTGCCCCATCATTGGTATCAGTGGGAGAAATAGTGCCCCATCATTGCTATGGTTACTACCCCGTGATAAGGAGGGTGACCGTGGTTACTACCCTGTGAT
>BLSH010099175.1:4752-15969 GCA_018402905.1 Glandirana rugosa | reverse complement strand
AGTAATAAATGGGAGAAGCTAAAATCCACATGGAGGGTACTCCTCGAACCAGTCATAAACGTGAGAAACAAACTTCCACATGGAGAGGACTTCTAGAACCAGTAATAAATGGGAGAAGTTAAAATCCACATGGAAGGGACTCCTAGAACCAGTCATAAATTTGGTATTTCGCTTTTCCATCACCCACACCGCGACGGTCTTTATGACCTCTCATGTGTTCACTTTTGGGACACACACGTTTCATTTATTACTTATCCACTCATTCAATTTATGGTTAATCTTTCCCACTATCGTATACGTTAATATCACGGTAGACCACCGCTCACTTTTTGTTAGCATGAGCATTTTTCACATGTGAGATACTAATTGTTTTTCACTCGCCACCAGATGGCACTATAATTGCATATGCTATCACCCTTTCTAATTGGTATTTAACTTACTCACCTATTCATTATTTACTTTGCACACACAGGGTTTTCACTTGTGTACTCTCCAGTATTTCTGGCAGCGCCACACCCACTACCTTTTCGCTTTATGGTTTAAATACTGACCAAGATCCTCAGGGAAGGTACACCTAAAATTGAAGAGGGTAAATAATGACCAAGATCTTCAGGAGAGGTACACCTTCAAACAAAGAGTGCAAATACTGACCAAGCTCCTCATGGGAGGTACACCTAAAATCGAAGAGGGTAAATAATGAGAAGTATGGTCATTTATAAAGAAGGGAGTCAAAACAGGATATTATACATTGAGCATTTTTTTCTTTTACTTTATAAAATAAAAATAATTAATTGACACAAAATAAAAACGTATATCAAGTTTTAGATACTAAATTCCTTAAATACCAATGTCCAAAGTCCATCAAACTCCATTAAAATGTATTTATCGTGTGGACCATTGAGGAGCTAGCACCTTAGGAGCACAAACCATGAGCACCCAACCTAAAAGGATCTTCTGGGAAAGGTAAGTTGATTGGGTGTTATGGGTTCCTGCAGGTTTACAATGATACTTTGAGGACCAATTTGCTCTTTTCTATTTTCAGTGTTTTTTTATGGCATTGTAAGGATAGTGGAATATCTATGAGGTCAATAAGGTCCTGAGGAAGAGGGTTTTTTTCCAGCGAAACGCGTCAACCTCTTCACAGCGACCACCTTGACACCCTGTGAGGGTTTTCAGGAATTAGCTGTTGATAGATTTATGACCTTAAATTTGTATTTTAATAAAATACCAATGGATGACTCTCTATGAAGACAGCTCATTCTAATCACTGATCATCTAAGAATTATGGTAATTTATAAAAAAGGGAGCCGAAACAGGATATTATACATTAAGCATTTTTTTCTTTTACTTTATAAAATCATAATAATTAATTGACACAAAATAAAAACATATATCAAGTCTTAAATACTAAATTCCTTAAATACGAATGTCCAAAGTCCATCAAACTCCATTAATATTTATGTATCGTGTGGACCATTGAGGAGCTAGCACCTTAGGAGGACAAACCAAGAGCAACCAACCTAAAAGGATCTTTTGGGAAAGGTAAGTTGATTGGGTGTTATGGGTTCCTGCAGGTTTACAATGATTCTTTGAGGACCAATTTGCTCTTTTCTATTTTCAGTGTTTTTTTTATGGCATTGTAATGATATTGGAATATCTACGAGGTCTAAAAGGTCCTGAGGAAGAGGGGGTTTTGCAGTGAAACGCGTCAACCTCTTCAGAGAGACCACCTTGACACCCTGTGGGGGTTTTCAGGAATTAGCTGTTGATACATGTATGACCTGAAAAATGTGTATTTTAATAAAATACCAATGGATGACTCTCTATGAAGACAGCTCATTCCAATCACCGATCATCTAAGAATTAAGAAGGGAGCCGAAACAGGATATTATACATTGAGCATTTTTTCCTTTTACTTTATAAAATCAGGATAATTAATTGACACAAAATAAAAACGTATATCAAGTCTTAAATACTAAATTCCTTAAATACGAATGTCCAAAGTCCATCAAACGCCATTAATATTTATGTATCTAGTGGACCATTGAGGGGCTAGCACCTTAGGAGGACAAACCAAGAGCACCCAACCTAAAATGATCTTCTGGGAAAGGTAAGTTGATTGGGTGTTATGGGTCCCTGCAGGTTTACAATGATTCTTTGAGGACCAATTTCCTCTTTTCTATTTTCAGTGTTTTTTTATGGCATTGTAATGAAACTGGAATATCTACGAGGTTTATAAGGTCCTGAGGAAGACGGGGTTTCCAGCGAAACGCGTCAACCTCTTCACAGCGACCACCTTGACACCCTGTGGGGGTTTTCAGGAATTAGCTGTCGATACATTTATGACCTGAAATGTGTATTTTAATAAAATACCAATGGATGACGCTCTATGAAGACAGCACAAACCAAGAGCACCCAACCTAAAAGGATCTTCTGGGAAAGGTAAGTTGATTGGGTGTTATGGGTGCCTGCAGGTTTACAATGATTCTTTGAGGACCAATTTTTAATAATATCAATAATTTATTTATCGTAAGAGGCTGCAAAGATAGTACGCAACAAATGGCGCCGTCCTATTTCCCGTGTGTTGGGTCACTTCAGATCAGGTAGCTTGAGAAGAAACCACTGCCTATCACTAGAACTAGGATCCAGTCATTGAAGAAGGTGATACTGCCCAAAATTCGGGTGCCATGGTCTTCAGGAATGGAGGTTAGAAAAACTCCATCCTCACGTCATACTTTGTGGCATCAGATAATCATTCCATCCGAAAGCGAGATCCCAGTTTTCAGTATAGCAGCCTTTCTCAGCCTTTTCAACATGGAGGAACCTTTGAAATAACTTTCCGGACTCAGGGAACCCCTGCTAAAAATGACTTTATCTACAACTCATGATACATTAGTGTGATGGTCAGTGGGAAGAATGCTCCTTACACTTGTGGTCATTGGGAAAAATGACCCCCTTACAGATAGCTAAAAAGATCAAAGGGGTCAATGGGAACTTATCTTATCTAACCTTGAGCTTACTGCTCAAGGAACCCTTAGCAAGCTCTGGAGGAACCCTAGGGTTCCATGGAACCCTGGTTGAGAAACCCTGCAGTAGAGGCTGCAGGGTTTACCCACCTACCCTTCTCCTTTCTTTTAAAAGGACAACTTTGTCCTTTAATGAATGCAGAAACCCTCTGGAGTGCGGCCCACCTGGCCTCACACTTAACCCCATCCTTGACCCAGCCTTGCTTCACAAAATGCCTTCACTGGACCCTCTTTGGTGAGCAAATATCAAAATACAGAAGTAAAAAAAGGGTCTGCTATGGACTGGAGAGAGTCCCACACTGTTTTTTTTTGTACCGGAAAAAGGGTATCAAAAAATCATCTTTTTTTTGGAAAGGAGGGTGTCCCTGAATGGCAGTTTGGTAATGTGGTCTAGGGTGACCACCCTAGGGGTTCTCAACCTCAGTCCTCAAGTACCCTCAACAGGCCATGTTTGCAGGTTTTCCTTTATCTTGCACAGGTGGAGTCAATGGCTTGGTATTGTGGACAGCTATTTTGTCTAAGAGAAATTCCCAAAACCTGGCCTGTCAGGGGGGTACTTGAGGACAGGGTTGAGAACCACTGCTCTAGCACATCGTGTCAACTCACCCTCCCGTCAGGCCCTGTTCTTGTCTGAACGATGTGTCCGGGTTTCAGGTGGACTGAAACCAGGACAATGTGGTTCAAAACCTGGAATGTCCGGGTGAATCCCAGACAGGTGGCAACCCTAGGTGTGGGGGAAGAGATCTTCCTACAGCAGGAAGATCTCACCACTGAAGTGTTTAGAAAAATAACATCTCAGCCAATCAGCTGTCACCTTTAATTCATGCCCCTATTAAAAAACTGATACCATAAAGTTGTGGGATGAACGGAGCTAATAAAATTGTTAATGCTCCATTCACACTGTGGCGTCCCGTTTTGCGGGCGGAATCGGCCCGATCCTACCCGCGATTCGGAAATGCCGCAAATCGCGGGACGCCCTTGCGATCCCCGCTATTTTGAATGGCACCAAAGTGCGGCGCGATTCCGCCTGCTGAATCGCGGTTAAAATCGCAGTAAAAACGCGCAAACAAAATCGCAGGGCGCCGACGCCCAAGAGAAGTTCTTGTACTTTTTTTGGGCGTCCCGCGATTCTGTTTGCGTGTTTTTACAGCGAATTTACCACGATTCAGCAGGCAAAATCGTGTGGCGTTGGTGCCGTTCAAAATAGTGGGGATTGCTAGGGCATCCCGCGATTTGCAGCATTTCCGAATCGCAAAACGGACCGCCACAGTGTGAATGGAACCTTAATGTCACGGGACGTTGGTCAGCAGTATCAGCAGGTATGTGTTCTCTGGTGTCTAAGTAGATTTCCTTTACTTGTAAAACATTTCCCGCACAATGAACACGAAAAAGGACGCTCTCCCGTGTGAATTCTCTGGTGTTTAACAAGCGCTCCTTTTTGAGAGAAACATTTCCCGCACTCTGAGCATGAATGTGGACGTTCTTCCGAATGGATTCTCTGGTGTCTAACAAGGTCTCCATTCTGAGTGAAAGACTTCCCGCACTCTGGACAGGTAAAAGGACACTCGCCTGTGTGAATTCTCTGGTGTCTAATCAGTTCTTTTTTCCGCCTGAAGCATCTCCCGCACTCTGTACACGAAAAAGGGCGCTCGCCCGTGTGACTTCTCTGGTGTATAAGAAGTTCTGCTTTCCGAGTGTAACATTTCCCGCACTCTGCGCATGAGAAAGGACGCTCACCTGTGTGACTTCTCTGGTGTCTAAGAAGTGCAAACCTCTCTGTGAATGTTTTCCCGCACACAGGACACGGAAAAAGATTATCACCCGTGTGAATCCTATGGTGCGAAAGAAGTTTTTCTTTGCGAGTGAAACATTTTCCGCACTCTGAACACGAATAAGGACGCTCGCCCTTGTGACTTCTCTGGTGTGTAAGGAGGTTTCCTTTTTGATTGAAACTTTTCCCGCACTCTGAACACGAGAAAGGATGTTCACCTGTGTGACTTCTTTGGTGTCTAATGAGGCCTTCTTTGTTAGTGAAGTATTTTCCACACTCTGGACATGAGAAAGGACGCTCACCGGTGTGACTTCCCTGGTGTCTAAGAAGGCTTCCTCTCTGAGTGAAACATTTTCCGCACTCTGAACATGAATAAGGTCGCTCACCTGTGTGAATTCTCTGGTGTACAAGAAGGTCTGATTTCTGAGAATAACATTTCCCGCACTCCGAACATGAGAAAGGATGCTCACCCGCATGAATTCTCTGATGTGTGAGAAGTGAACTTACATCAGGGAAAGATTTCCCGCACTCTGAACATAGAAAAGGACGTTTTGTGTGAATTTGCTGGTGTCTAATAAACTCTCCATTCTGAGTGAAACATTTCCCACACTCTAAACATGAATAAGGACGCTCACCCGTGTGAACTCTCTGGTGTATAAGAAGTTGTCCTTTCCGAATGAAACATTTCCCGCACTCTGAACATGAATAAGGACGCTCCCCTGTGTGACTTTTCTGGTGTCTAAGAAGATTTATTTTCTGAGTGAAAGATTTCCCGCACTGAACACATGAATAAGGACGTTCACCTGTGTGGCTTCTTTGGTGTCTTTGAAGACCTCCTTTCTGAGTGAAAGATTTCCCACACTCTGAACATGAAAAAGGACGCTCACCTGTATGAATTCTGTGATGGCTAAGGAGTTCTCCCTTCTTACTGAAGTATTTCCCGCACTCTGGACATGAGTAAGGACGTTGACCCGTGTGAATTCTTAGGTGTCTAAGAAGACTTCCTTTATCACTGAAACATTTCCCGCACTCTGTGCATGAAAAAGGACGCTCACCTGTGTGAATTCTCTGGTGTATACGAAGATTTCTTTTTCGAGTAAAACATTTGCCACACTCCGTACAGGAATAAGGGTTCCCACCCTTGTGAGTTCTCTGGTGTGTAAAGAGTTCACTTTTCTCAGTAAAACATTTCCCGCACTCTGAACACGTGAAAGGACTTTCTTCACCTGTGTGGGTTTTCTGGTGTATAACAAGTGCTCCTTTGTCAGTGAAAGATTTCCCGCACTCAGAACATGCAAAAGACACACTGGTGTGAGATCTGAGATGTAGAAGAAGTTCTGATTTTGCCTTAAAACATATCCCACACACTAAACATGACAACGAACTCTGCTCTGTGTGAACTTCTTTTTGGCTAGCCGAAGATTCATTGGAATTAGATAGATCGGAAGACTTATCCGCACTGCAAAAACTAAGATGCACGTCTGGTTTAACGGTAGAAGTTTGATCCGGAGATTCCTCAGGATTAGAGGGATCAGTTGATGTCTCCACATGGTGTGGTCCATCGTCTATGGTTGGAGTAATGGGTTTTAATTCTGGAAAACATTGGGTGATGCCGTTATCTTCTGCATTATGAGATGAAGATAGAAGAAGATCTTCAGAGTTATTCTGGACATAGCGCCCATCTGTTGGAAAGCAATATTTTAATAAATGCCAATAATTTTCACTTCTTGAAGTCATTTATGAAAGAAAAATCAGATATAGCGTACAGTACATTCACATAAACTATGTCAAGGGTAACAGTGGTTGTGTATTAATGAAACGGTCATACTGAGGAATGGAGATGGACCTTTCATATGGTGTACAGTATCTCCTCCTCATTTGTTGGGAACATGACGTTATATTGAGGAATGGAGATGGACCTTTCATATGGTGTACAGTATCTCCTCATTTGTTGGAAACATGACGTTATATTGAGGAATGGAGATGGACCTTTCATATGGTGTACAGTATCTCCTCATTTGTTGGAAACATGACGTTATATTGAGGAATGGAGATGGACCTTTCATATGGTGCAGTATTTCCTTTGCTCAGGCAATGCAGCAGCACCATGAACTCCTCCTCCTGGCTCTCTATTATTCACTCCCGCTTGCAGTGGGACAATCTGCCCACAGTTCAGCATTAAGAAGGCATCCTGTTACCAGACAATGGCCTCAGTCTTTTCCTCCCCCAGCCTTGATTTGTCCATCCTTTCACCAGAACCTGAGTTAAACTTTACTGACCCTGCATCTAGTGCTCGTTATAGGTTTTCTCATGCGCCTGACTAGCTACCATTTGCCTGCATCTGATCTCCTGAGTACCGACACTTTGCTTGTTTTCCAACCATGATTCTCCCTGCTGCCTGGACTGACCCTTTACCTGTTTACTGGCCACATATCTGCCTGCTGCCTGGACTGACCCTTTACCTGTTTACTGGCCACATATCTGCCTGCTGCCTGGACTGACCCTTTACCTGTTTACTGGCCACATATCTGCCTGGACTGGCCTTTTGCCTGTATTCTGATCACAGATCTGCCTGCCACCTGGACCAACCCTTTGTATGTTTTCTAGCCATGTTTCTGCCTGCTGCTTGGACTGACCTTTTACTTGTTTACTGGCCACATATCTGACTGCTGCCTGCTATGACCCTTTGCCGGTATACTGGCCACAGATCTGCCTGCCACCTGGACCAACCCTTTGCTTGTTTTCTAGTCTGCTGCTTAAACTGACCTTTTACCTGTTTACCGGCCACATATCTGACCCTTTACCTGTTTACTGGCCACATATCTGCCTGTTGCCTGGACTGACCGTTTACCTGTTTACTGGCCACAGATCTGCCTGCTGCCTGGACCAACCCTTTGCTTGTTTTCTAGCCATGTTTCTACCTGCTGCTTGAACTGACCATTAACCTGTATACTAGCCACATATCTGCCTGCACTGACCCTTTGCCAGTATTTTGACCACAGACCTGCCTGCCACCTGGACCATCCCTTTGCCTGTTTTGTAGACATGTTTCTGCCTGTTGCCTGAACTGACCCTATACCTGTATACTAGCCACATATCTGCCTGCTGCCTGAACTGAACCTTTGCTTGTATACTGATCACAGATCTGCCTGCCTCCTGGGTCAGCATTTTTTTTGTTTTCCAGCCACATTTCTGTCTGCTGCCTGGACTGTCTGTTTTCCTGTTTCTTGGCCAAGTATCTGCCTGCCGCCTGGACCAACCTTGTGCCTGTTGGCTGACTACATCTCTGCCTGTACTCACATGTCTGCATATTTCACTGATCATGTTCCTACCAAGGGACCTGTCCCAGCCATCCTCTGGATATTTGTACCCCTGGTACTACAGGTACTCTGTCCACCTATTGCTCAGCCTCCTATGCTTCCTGGCCAGTGAATATAGGATTATGTATACGTTCTGGGGCAACCAAGTACCAATAGACCTGCTTGTTTTAAGAGACTTGGGGCCGCTACAAGTGAAGCTTTACCAGACCAGCTATATTGATTAACCCCAGGAGCATTAAACTAATGAAGAAATGATGACTCCGTCTAATCTGAGGAAGGGAAGCACAGCTAATCTTTCCAAACTTTTAGTCAGACAACATACTGTATATTCACAGAAGCAAACTAAACATGGTAACAGTGTACCCAGTTGGACCCTCCGTACTGATCTCTCCTTTACAATAAAGTCTCCTCTTACCCGGTGATATAAGGGGTGGTTGATTCTCATTGTGGAGATCCTTGTGTCCTTCTAAATAGTCCATGTCCTTCATAATTCCAATCTCTTCATTCTCCTCTTTGACTTCTTTTTTAATTATGACTTCACAATAATTTAGGTGTTTTTTCTGAATATAGAATGAAAAAAAAAGTATAAATTGTAAAATTCTAGAAAATGTACAAGTTATAATAACGTTATATGAATTTTACAAAAGGCTTCTACCCGACTATTTTTTGCATAGTTGTGATCTTTGCGTGCGGAATCCGGGGAATACAGAGGACGGGGACATCTCTCTGGTGGGTTCCCATTACTGGATCCATCTGTAGGAAACACAACACTGACTGAATACATTGCTTCTATGTGTTTATCAGATGATGGGGGATCTAGGTGGACCCTCCGTACTGCTCTCTCCTTTACAATAAAGTCTCCTCTTACCCGGTGATGTGAGTGGCGGCTGATTCTCCATCATGACGTCCTTGTAGAGATCCTTGTGTCCTTCTAAATACTCCCACTCCTCCATGGAGAAATAGACAGTGACATCCTGACACCTTATAGGAACCTGACACACACAATGATACAGTCACCATCCAGACACATCCCTTGTCTGTTACTGGATAATGTCCCAGAATTCCCAGCACCGCTCACCTCTCCTGTCAGCAGCTCCATCATCTGTTTGGTGACTTCCAGAATCTTCTTCTTGGTGTTTCGTTTAAGGGGTTGGAAGGGAAGTGAAGAAACGTTGACGGGGCTCTGTCGTTCTTTCAGTTTTGCAAACAAGTGTTGATTTGCATTCTCAACAGATGTTTGCTTGATAATCACATTCTCCTGTATTATACAGCAATACACATATTATTATGAGCATAAGGTGTTTTATTACTAGCAATAATAGTGATGTTATCTGACCCTCCCAGAATCCTCCTCACCTCTCCGGTCAGCAGGTAGATGATCTCCATGGTAAGGTTCAATATCATCTCCTCTAAGTTAAATGTATTGTTTTCTTTTTTTACATAACTGAATGGCTGCTGATTGTCCATCATGACGTCCTTGTAGAGATCCTTGTGTCCTTCTAAATACTCCCACTCCTCCATGGAGAAATAGACAGTGACATCCTGACACCTTATAGGAACCTGACACACACAATGATACAGTCACCATCCAGACACATCCCTTGTCTGTTACTGGATAATGTCCCAGAATTCCCGGCACCGCTCACCTCTCCTGTCAGCAGACCAATGATCTTCTTGGTGACTTCTAGGATCTTCTCATCGCTGTTCCTCTCAGAAGGCAGGACAGTTATGTGTCTATGGTTCCCTATCTGATGGCCACCAGATGTCTTCTTCACTACTGTGAAACCCTATCAAGAGATGTCACAAGAAATGTGAATGATTACTAAGTTCAGGCTGTGATATCCCCAGAATCTCTCCCATATCAGGTCACATCATGTTAACTATCACCCTCACCTAATACAGTCAGATCTTTGTTTCATAAATAGAAAGAGGATTGTGTAAATATCCCAGAATCCTCCTCACCTCTCAGGTCAGGTCTGTGTTTTATTAATAGAGATAAGAGTGATGTCATGTGACCTCCCAGAATCCTCCTCACCTCTCCGGTCAGGTCTGTGTTTTATTAATAGAGATAAGAGTGATGTCATGTGACCTTCCAGAATCCTCCTCACCTCTCAGGTCAGGTCTGTGTTTTATTAATAGAGATAAGAATGTCATGTGACCTCCCAGAATCCTCCTCACCTCTCTGGTCAGGTCTGTGTTTTATAAATAAAGATAAGAGCGATGTCATGTGACCTCCCAGAATCCTCCTCGTCTCTCCGGTCAGGTCTGTGTTTTATTAATAGAGATAAGAGTGATGTCATGTGACCTCCCAGAATCCTCCTCGTCTCTCCGGTCAGGTCTGTGTTTTATTAATAGAGATAAGAGTGATGTCATGTGACTTCCCAGAATCCTCCTCACCTCTCCGGTCAGGTCTGTGTTTTAATAATAGAGATAAAAGTGATGTCATGTGACCTCCCAGAATCCTCCTCACCTCTCCGGTCAGTAGGTCAATGATTTCCAAGGAGAGGTCCAAAATCCTCTTCTCCATGCTCATGATGGTCATCATATGACCTATAGCGGGATCTTCTCTCTGGAGAGAATAACCTGATAATAATCTGTACTTGGATGAGTAAAGGCAGTCTTATGCCTCAGATGGGTTAATATTCCCTATTCTAGGCAGCATTCATCTGTCTCATTGAAGGTAAAGGCAAGCTTCTTATTTTAGGCTTGGATTTTGCCTGTCTCCTTGTTAGGGAGATTTTCCCTAACTGTTTATTTGACCTGTACAAGACAGAACAAGAAGTGAGTGGAATCCACTGTGGAGACAGTTGGATAAATGGTTCTATATTTAGGATGTATCCGGTCTATAAACCAGAGGCTCTGGATAGACAGTTGGATAAATGGCTCTATATTTAGGATGTATCGGGTCTATAAACCAGAGGCTCTGGATGGACAGTTGGATAAATGGTTCTATATTTAGGATGTATCTGGTCTATAAACCAGAGGCTCTGGATGGACAGTTGGATAAATGGTTCTATATTTAGGATGTATCTGGTCTATAAACCAGAGGCGGAGACCAAATATCTGGTCTATGTAGGATTTATATCTTGGTAAATAGGTT
>BLSH010099164.1:158968-169590 GCA_018402905.1 Glandirana rugosa | reverse complement strand
TTAGAACAATAGTCTGTCCCTCACAGCACCAGTAGGAACCTTTCCCTCAAGCAGTATGTGATGCTTTTAGAACAATAATCTGTCACTCACAAGAGCATCAGGAACCTCTCCCTCTAGCAGTATGTGATGATTTTAGAACAATAATCTGTCCCTCACAGGAGCAGCAGAAACCTCTCCATATAGCAGTAGGAGATGATTTTAGAACAATAATTGGTCCCTCACAGCACCAGCAGGAACCTCTTCCTACAGCAGTATGAGATGATTTTAGAACAATTATCTGTCCCTCACAGCACCAGCAGGAACCGCTCTCTCTAGCAGTATGTGATGATTTTAGAACAATAATCTGTCCCTCACATAAACATCAGGAACCTCTCCCTCTAGCACTAGGAGATGTTTTCAGAATAATCTGCCCCTCACAGGAGCAGCAGGAACCTCTCCCTATAGCAGTAGGAGATGATTTTCTAACAATATTCTGTCTCTCACAGCACCAGCAGGAACCTGTCCCTCTAGCAGTATGTGATGATTTTAGAACAATAATCTGTCCCTCACAGCAACAGCAGGAACCTCTCCCTGTAGCACTATGATGAGATGATTTTAGAACAATAATTTGTCCCTCACAGCAACAGCAGGAACCTCTCCTTATAGTAGTAGGGGATGATTTTAGAACAATAATCTGTCCCTCACAGCACCAGCAGTAACCTCTCCCTATAGCAGTAGGAGATGATTTTAGAACAATAATCTGTCCCTCACAGGAGCAGCAGGAACCTCTCCTTATAGCAGTAGGAAATGATTTCAGAACAATAATCTGTCCCTCACAGTACCAGCAGGAACCTCTCCCTCTAGCAGTATGTGATGACTTTAGAACAATAATCTGTCCCTCACAGCACCAGCAGGAACCTCTCCCTATAGCAGCAGGAGTTGATTTTAGAACAATAATCTGTCCCTCACAGAAGCAGCAGGAAACTCACCCTATAGCAGTAGGAGATGATTTTAGAACAATAATCTGTCACTCACACCGCCAGAAGGAACCTCTCCCTATAGCTCTAGGAGATGATTTTAGAACAATAATCTGTCCCTCACAGCACCAGCAGGAACCTCGTCCTATAGCAGTATAAGATGATTTTAGAACAATAATCTGTCCCTCACAGCACCAGCAGGAACCTCTCCCTCTGGCAGTATGTGATGATTTTCAAACAATAATCTGTCCCTCACAGTACCAGCAGGAACCTCTCCCTCTAACAGTATGTGATGATTTTAGAACAATAATCTGTCCCTCACAGGAGCAGCAAGAACCTCTTCCTATAGCAGTAGGAGATGATTTTAGAACAATAATCTGTCCCTCACAGCGCCATCAGGAACCTCTCCCTCTAGCAGTATGTGATGATTTTAGAACAATAATCTGTCCCTCACAGCACCAGCAGGAACCTCTCACTCTAGCAGTACGTGGTGATTTTAGAACAATAATCTGTCCCTCACAGCATAAGCAGGAACCTCTAACTATAGCACTAGGAGATGATTTTAGAACAATAATCTGTCCCTCACAGGAGCAGCAGGAAACCCTCCCTCTAGCAGTATGTGATGATTTTAGAAAAATAATTTGTCCCACACAGGAGCAGCAGGAACCTCTCCCTCTAGCAGTATGTGATGATTTTAGAACAAAAATCTGCCACTCACAGCACCAGCAGGAACATCTCACTATAGATCTAAGAGATTTTAGAACAATATTCTGTCCCTCGCAGCACCAGCAGGAACCTCTCCCTATAGCAGTAGGAGATTATTTTAGAACAATAATCTGTCCCTCACAGCACCAGCAGGGACCTTTCCTTATAGCACTAGGAGATGCTTTCAGAACAATAATCTTTCCCTGTCAGAAGAGGCAGGAACCTCTCCCTATAGCAGTAGGAGATGATTTTAGAACAATAGTCTGTCCCTCACAGCACCAGTAGGAACCTCTCCCTCTAGCAGTATGTGATGCTTTTAGAACAATAATTTGTCCCTCACAAGAGCATCAGGAACCTCTCCCTCTAGCAGTATGTGAGGATTTTAAAACAATAATCTGTCCCTCACAGGAGCAGCAGAAACCTCTGAATATAGCAGTATGAGATGATTTTAGAACAATAATCGGTCCCTCACTTGAGCAGCAGGAACCTCTCCCTATAGCACTAGGAGATGATTTTAGAATAATAATCTGTCCCTCACATGAGCAGCAGGAACCTCTCCCTATAGCACTAGGAGATGATTTTAGAAAAATAATCTGTCCCTGACGGCACCAGCAGGAACCTCTCCTTATAACAGTAGGAGATGATTTTACAACAATAATCTGTTTCTCACAGCACCAGCAGGAACCTCTCCCTCAAGCAATAGGAGATGATTTTAGAACAATAATCTGTCCCTCACAGCACCAGCAGGAACCTCTCACTATAGTACTAGGAGAATATTTTGGAACAATAATCTGTCCCTCACAGCACCAGCAGGTACCTCTTCTTATAGCACTAGGAGATGATTTTAGAACAATAATCTGTCCCTCACAGCACCAGCAGGAACCTCTCCCTAGAGAACTAGGAGATGATTTTAGAACAATAATCTGTCCCTCACAGGAGCAGCAGGAACCTGTACCTATAACACTAGGAGATGATTTTAGAACAATAATCTGCCCCTCACAGGAGCAGTAGGAACCTCTCCCTATAGCAGTAGGAGATTATTTTAGAACAATAACCTGTCCCTCACAGCACCAGCAGGAACCTCTACCTCTAGCAGTATGTGATGATTTTAGAACAATAATCTGTCCCTCACAGAAGCAGCAGGGACCTCTCCCTATAGCACTAGGAGATGATTTTAGAACAATAATCTGTCCCTCACAGCACCATCAGGAACCTGTCCCTATAGCAGTAGGAGATGATTTTAGAACAATAATCTGTCCCTCACAGCACCAGCAGGAACCTCTCCCTATAGCAGTAGGAGATGATTTTAGAAGATTAATCTGTCCCTCACAGCACCAGCAGGAACCTCTCCCTATAGCACTAGGATAATCTTTTTAGAACAATAATCTGTCCCTCACAGCACCAGCAGGAAACTCTCCCTATATCAGTAGGAGATGATTTTAGAAATGTTATCTGTCCCTCACAGGAGCAGTAGGAACCTCTCCCTATAGCAGTATGTGATGATTTTAGACCAATAATCTGTCCCTCACAGGAGCAGCAGGAAACTCTCCCTCTAGCAGTAAGTGATGATTTTAGAACAATAATCTGTCCCTCACAGCATCAGCAGGAACCTCTCCCTATAGCACTAGGAAATGATTTTAGATCAATAATGTGTCCCTCACAGCACCAGCAGGAACCTCTCCCTATAGCAGTAGGAAATGATTTTAGAACAATCTATCCCTCACAGGAGCAGCAGGAACCTCTACCTATAGCACTAGGAGATGATTTTACAACAATAATCTGTCCCTCACATGAGCAACAGGAACCTCTCCCTATAGCACTAGGAGATGATTTTAGAACAAAAATCTTTCCCTCACAGCACCAGCAGGTACCTCTCCCTATGGCAGTAGGAGATGATTTTACAACAATAATCTGTCCCTCACAGGAGCAGCAGGAACCTCTCCCTGTAGCACTAGGAGATGATTTTAGAACAATAATCTTTCCCTCACAGCACCAGCAGGTACCTCTCCCTATGGCAGTAGGAGATGATTTTAGAACAATAATCTGTCCCTTACAGCACCAGCAGGAACCTCTCCCTATAGCAGTAGGAGATGGTTTTAGAACAATAATCTGTCCCTCACAGCACCAACAGGAACCTCTCCCTATAGCAGTAGGAGTTGAATTTAGAATAATATTCTGTCCCTCACAGCACCAGCAGGAACCTCTCCCTATAGCACTAGCAAATGATTTAAGAGCAACAATCTGTCCCTCACAGCAGCAGCAGGAACCTCTACCTATAGCACTAGGAGATGATTTTAGAACAATAATCTGTCCCTCACAGCACCAGCAGGAACCTCTCCCTATAGCAGTAGGAGATGATTTTAGGACAATAATCTGTCCCTCACAGCACCAGAAGGATCCTCTCCCTATTGCAATAGGAAATGATTTTAGAACAATAATCTGTCCCTCACAGGAGCAGCAGCAACCTCTACCTATAGCACTAGGAGATGATTTTAGAACAATAATCTGTCCCTCACAGCACCAGAAGGAACCTCTGCCTATAGCACTAGGAGATAATTTTAGAACAATAATCTGTCCCTCACAGCACCAGCAGGAACATCTCCCTATAGCAGTATGTGATGATTTTAGAACAATAATCTGTCCCTCACAGCACCAGCAGGAACCTCTCCCTATAGCACTAGGAAATGATTTTAGAACAACAATCTGTCCCTCACAGGAGCAGCAGGAACCTCTACCTATAGCACTAGCAGATGATTTTAGAATAATAATCTGTCCCTCACAGCACCAGCAGGAACCTCTCTTTATAGCAGTAGGAGATGATTTTAGAACAATAATCTGTCCCTCACAGCACCAGAAGGATCCTCTCCCTATAGCACTAGGAGATGATTTTAGAACAATAATCTGTCCCTCACAGGAGCAGCAGCAACCTCTCCCAATAGCAGTAGGAGATGATTTTAGAACAATAACCTGTCCCTCACAGGAGCAGCAGGAACCTCCCCCTTTAGCACTAGTAGATGATTTTAGAACAATAATCGGTCCTTCACAGCACCAGCAGGAACCTCTGCCTATAGCACTAGGAGATAATTTTACAACAATAATCTGTCCCTCACAGCACCAGCAGGAACCTCTACCTATAGCACTAGGAGATGGTTTTAGAACAATAACCTGTCCCTCACAGCACCAGCAGGAACCTCTCCCTCTATCAGTATGTGATAATTTTAGAACAATAATCTGTCCCTCACAGTACCAGCAGGAACCTCTCCCTATAGCAGTAGGAGATGATTTTAGAACAATAATCTGTCCCTCAAAGGAGCAGCAGGGACCTCTCCCTATAGCAGTATTATATTATTTTAGAACAATAATCTGTCACTCACAGCACCAGCAGGAACCTCTCCCTAAAGCAGTATGTGATGATTTTAGAACAATGACCTGCCCCTCACTCCACCAGCAGGAACCTCTCCCTCTAGCAGTATGTGATGATTTTAGAACAATAATCTATCCCTCACATACATGAGCAGCAGGAACCTCTCCCTATAGCACTAGGAGATGATTTTAGAACAATAATCTGTCTCTCACAGCACCAGCAGGAACCTCTCCCTCAAGCAATAGGAGATGATTTTAGAACAATAATCTGTCCCTCACAGCACCAGCAGGAACCTCTCACTATAGTACTAGGAGAATATTTTAGAACAATAATATGTCCCTCACAGCACCAGCAGGTACCTCTCCTTACAGCACTAGGAGATGATTTTAGAACAATAATATGTCCCTCACAGCACCAGCAGGAACCTCTACCTCTAGCAGTATGTGATGATTTTAGAACAATAATCTGTCCCTCACAGAAGCAGCAGGGACCTCTCCCTATAGCACTAGGAGATGGTTTTAGAACAATAACCTGTCCCTCACAGCACCAGCAGGAACCTCTCCCTCTATCAGTATGTGATGATTTTAGAACAATAATCTGTCCCTCACAGTACCAGCAGGAACCTCTCCCTATAGCAGTAGGAGATGATTTTAGAACAATAATCTGTCCCTCAAAGGAGCAGCAGGGACCTCTCCCTATAGCAGTATTATATTATTTTAGAACAATAATCTGTCACTCACAGCACCAGCAGGAACCTCTCCCTAAAGCAGTATGTGATGATTTTAGAACAATGACCTGTCCCTCACTGCACCAGCAGGAACCTCTCCCTCTAGCAGTATGTGATGATTTTAGAACAATAATCTATCCCTCACATGAGCAGCAGGAACCTCTCCCTATAGCACTAGGAGATGATTTTAGAACAATAATCTGTCTCTCACAGCACCAGCAGGAACCTCTCCCTCAAGCAATATGAGATGATTTTAGAACAATAATCTGTCCCTCACAGCACCAGCAGGAACCTCTCACTATAGTACTAGGAGAATATTTTAGAACAATAATATGTCCCTCACAGCACCAGCAGGTACCTCTCCTTATAGCACTAGGAGATGATTTTAGAACAATAATATGTCCCTCACAGCACCAGCTGGAACCTCTACCTCTAGCAGTATGTGATGATTTTAGAACAATAATCTGTCCCTCACAGAAGCAGCAGGGACCTCTCCCTATAGCACTAGGAGATGATTTTAGAACAATAATCTGTCCCTCACAGCACCATTAGGAACCTGTCCCTATAGCAGTAGGAGATGATTTTAGAATAATAATCTGTCACTCACAGCACCAGCAGGAACCTCTCCCTATAGCAGTAGGAGATGATTTTAGAACATTAATCTGTCCCTCACAGCACCAGCAGGAACCTCTCCCTATAGCACTAGGATAATCTTTTTAGAACAATAATCTGTCCCTCACAGGACCAGCAGGAACCTCTCCAAATAGCAGTAGGAGATGATTTTAGAACAATAATCTGTCCCTCACAGCACCAGCAGGAACCTCTAACTATAGCACTAGCAAATGATTTGAGAACAATCTGTCCCTCACAGGAGCAGCAGGAACCTCTACCTATTACACTAGGAGATGATTTTAGAACAATAATCTTTCCCTCACAGCACCAGCAGGTACCTCTCCCTATGGCAGTAGGAGATGATTTTAGAACAATAATCTGTCCTTTACAGCAACAGCAGGAACCTCTCCCTATAGCAGTAGGAGATGGTTTTAGAACAATAATCTGTCCCTCACAGCACCAGCAGGAAACTCTCCCTATAGTAGTAGGAGATGATTTTAGAACAATAATCTATCCCTCACAGCACCAGCAGGAACCTCTCCTAATAGCACTAGGAAATGATTTTAGAACAATAATCTGTCCCTCACAGCACCAGCAGGAACCTCTCCCTATAGCAGTAGGAGATGAATTTAGAACAATATTCTGTCCCTCACAGCACCAGCAGGAACCTCTCCCGATAGCACTAGCGAATGATTTAAGAACAACAATCTGTCCCTCACAGCAGCAGCAGGAACCCCTACCTATAGCACTAGGAGATGATTTTAGAAAAATAATCTGTCCCTCACAGCACCAGCAGGAACCTCTCCCTATAGCAGTAGGAGATGATTTTAGAACAATAATCTGTCCTCAACAGGAGCAGCAGCAACCTCTCCCTATAGCAGTAGGAGATGATTTAAGAACAATAATCTGTCCCTCACAGCACCAGAAGGAACCTCTACCTATAGTACTAGGAGATAATTTTAGAACAATAATCTGTCCCTCACAGCACCAGCAGGAGACTCTCCCTCTAGCAGTATGTGATGATTTTAGAACAATAATCTGTCCCTCACAGCACCAGCAGGAACCTCTCCCTATAGCACAAGGAAATGATTTTAGAACAACAATCTGTCCCTCACAGGAGCAGCAGGAACCTCTACCTATAGCACTAGGAGATGATTTTAGAACAATAATCTGTCCCTCACAGCACCAGCAGGAAAATCTCCCTATAGCAGTAGGAGATGATTTTAGAACAATAATCTGTCCCTCACAGGAGCAGCAGCAACCTCTCCCAATAGCAGTAGGAGATGATTTTAGAACAATAACCTGTCCCTCACAGGAGCAGCAGGAACCTCCCCGTATAGCACTAGTAGATGATTTTAGAACAATAATCGGTCCTTCACAGCACCAGCAGGAACCTCTGCCTATAGCACTAGGAGATCATTTTAGAACAATAATCTGTCCCTCACAGCACCAGCAGGAACCTCTCCCTATAGCAGTAGGAGATGATTTTAGAACAATAATCTGTCCCTCACAGCACCAGAAGGATCCTCTCCCTATAGCACTCGGAGATGATTTTAGAACAATAATCTGTCCCTCACAGGAGCAGCAGCAACCTCTCCCAATAGTAGTAGGAGATGATTTTAGAACAATAACCTGTCCCTCACAGGAGCAGCAGGAACCTCCCCGTATAGCACTAGTAGATGATTTTAGAACAAAAATCGGTCCTTCACAGCACCAGCAGGAACCTCTGCCTATAGCACTAGGAGATCATTTTAGAACAATAATCTGTCCCTCACAGCACCAGCAGGAACATCTCCCTATAGTACTAGGAGATGATTTTAGAACAATAACCTGTCCCTCACACCACCAGCAGGAGCCTCTCCCTCTAGCAGTATGTGATAATTTTAGAACAATAATCTGTCCCTCACAGGAGCAGCAGGAACCTTTCCCTATAGCACTAGGAGATGATTTTAGAACAATAATCTATCCCTCACATCACCAGCAGGAACCTCTCCCTATGGCAGTAGAAGATGATTTTAGAACAATAATCTGTCCCTCACAGCACCAGCAAGAACCTCTACCTATAATACTAGGAGTTGGTTTTAGAACAATAACCTGTCCCTCACAGCACCAGCAGGAACCTCTCCCTCTATCAGTATGTGATGATTTTAGAACAATAATCTGTCCCTCACAGGAGCAGCAGGGACCTCTCCCTATAGCAGTATTATATTATTTTAGAACAATAATCTGTCACTCACAGCACCAGCAGGAACCTCTCCCTAAAGCAGTTAGTCATGATTTTAGAACAATGACCTGTCCCTCACAGCTCCAGCAGGAACCTCTACCTCTAGCAGTATGTGATGATTTTAGAACAATAATCTGTCCCTCGCATGAGCAGCAGGAACCTCTTCCTATAGCACTAGGAGATGATTTTAGAACAATAATTTGTCTCTCACAGCACCAGCAGGAACCTCTCCCTCAAGCAATAGGAGATGATTTTAGAACAATAATCTGTCCCTCACAGCACCAGCAGGAACCTCTACCTCTAGCAGTATGTGATGATTTTAGAACAATAATCTGTCCCTCACAGAAGCAGCAGGGACCTCTCCCTATAGCACTAGGAGATGATTTTAGAACAGTAATCTGTCCCTCACAGCACCATCAGGAACCTGTCCCTATAGCAGTAGGAGATGATTTTAGAACAATAATCTGTCCCTCACAGCACCAGCAGGAACCTCTCCCTATAGCAGTAGGAGATGATTTTAGAACATTAATCTGTCCCTCACAGCACCAGCAGGAACCTCTCCCTATAGCACTAGGATAATCTTTTTAGAACAATAATATGTCCCTAACAGCACCAGCAGGAACCTCTCCCTATATCAGTAGGAGATGATTTTAGAAATATTATCTGTCCCTCACAGGAGCAGTAGGAACCTCTCCCTATAGCAGTATGTGATGATTTTAGAACAATAATCTGTTCCTCACAGGAGCAGCAGGAAACTCTCCCTCTAGCAGTAAGTGATGATTTTAGAACAATAATCTGTCCCTCGCAGCACCAGCAAGAACCTCTCCCTATAGCACTAGGAGATGATTTTAGATCAATAATGTGTCCCTCACAGCATCAGCAGGAACCTCTCCCTATAGCAGTAGGAAATTATTTTAGAACAACAATCTGTCCCTCACAGGAGCAGCAGGAACCTCTACCTATAGCACTAGGAGATGATTTTAAAACAATAAGCTGTCCCTCACAGCACCAGCAGGAACCTCTCCCTATAGAAGTAGTAGATGATTTTAGAACAATAATCTGTGCCTCACAGTACCAGCAGGAACCTCTCCCTCTATCAGTATGTGATGATTTTAGAACAATAATCTGTCCCTCACAGTACCAGCAGGAACCTCCCCCTATAGCAGTAGGAGATAATTTTAGAACAATAATCTGTCCCTCACAGGAGCAGCAGGGACCTCTCCCTATATCAGTATTATATTATTTTAGAACAATAATCTGTCACTCACAGCACCAGCAGGAACCTCTCCCTAAAGCAGTTAGTCATGATTTTAGAACAATGACCTGTCCCTCACTGCACCAGCAGGAACCTCTACCTATAGCTCTAGGAGATGGTTTTAGAACAATAACCTGTCCCTCACAGCACCAGCAGGAACGTCTCCCTCTATCAGTATGTGATGATTTTAGAACAATAATCTGTCCCTCGCATGAGCAGCAGGAACCTCTTCCTATAGCACTAGGAGATGATTTTAGAACAATAATCTGTCTCTCACAGCACCAGCAGGAACCTCTCCCTCAAGCAATAGGAGATGATTTTAGAACAAAAATCTGTCCCTCACAGCACCAGCAGGAACCTCCACCTCTAGCAGTATGTGATGATTTTAGAACAATAATCTGTCACTCACAGAAGCAGCAGGGACCTCTCCCTATAGCACTAGGAGATGATTTTAGAACAGTAATATTTCCCTCACAGCACCATCAGGAACCTGTCCCTATAGCAGTAGGAGATGATTTTAGAACAATAATCTGTCCCTCACAGCACCAGCAGGAACCTCTCCCTATAGCAGTAGGAGATTTTAGTAGAGGATCACGATATCCCTCTCCAGGGACGACGAAGACACTCACTGTCTAATAACAAGATTTTAGTAGTGTATGACGATCTCCACCTCCAAGGACGACCACGACACTCCCTGTCTAAAAACAAGATTTTAGTAGAGGATAACGAACTCCCTCTCCAAGGACGACCACGACACTCTCTGTCTAATAACAAGATTT
>BLSH010099164.1:139097-153321 GCA_018402905.1 Glandirana rugosa | reverse complement strand
TTCATGCACCCCCTCGGTCACCCCTTACTTTTACTTCCTCTTATCTCCACACCTAGACCTTTTTACTATACACCTTTTAGTACCATATTAAGGGTACCCACTGACAGTGCCTTCTTCTCCCCCCCTTGCCCCTCCTCCTAGTGAGTGGGGGTGGGCGGGTGGAGGGGGTCCTCCCATGAATCGGCATCATGCGTACACGCCCGTTCTGTGGCGTCATTTTGGCGCCGCAGGACGGGGAGGTCTCTTGCTCTCCATTTAATTTAAATTGAATTGAATAAATTAAAATGAATAAAACCAATGTTGGATTTCATAGGTAACTATAGTGCAAGAAAAATGTATATATGGTTGTATAGATCTCTATATCACAAATTATAGTCTGCGATACGGGCAGCTCCACAGTTAATTATTTTCCCTTTGCGCTGGTATTGCAAATTTTCTTATTTTCATGTGGATGATAAAGACATGGATGAGCCAGTTTGGGGTGGAGGAACTTGACTGGCCTGCACCTGAACCTCAACCCGATAGAACACCTTTGGGATGAATTACTGAACATCCTGACCTCACAAATGGGCATCTGGAGTAATGGTCAACACTCCCATAGACACTCCTAAGCCTTGTGGACAGCCTTCCCAGAATAGTTGAAACTGTTATAGCTGCAAAGGGTGGGCCAACTCAATATTGAACCCTACAGACTAAGACTGGGATGCCATTAAAGTTCATGTGCACCCCAGGCGTCCCAATATTTTTGGTAATATAGTGTATATAATGTTTAGGGGTCCTAAGTAATTTTTTAGCAAAAAAAAGTTGATTTTTACATGCAGGAGCGAAGTATCAGAATTGGCCCGGATGGCAAGTGGTTAAAGTAGTGCAGTGCCCATAACACAAAATGGCCTGGTCATGAAGGGAATAAAACCTTCCGGAGGTCAAATGGTTAAAAATGACACCAGCGATGTTTATTATTCTCACTTAATATTTGTATCAGAAGTCATATCTTTCTTAAGACAGCGTGTGATTTCAGTCTGACACATAATAAGTTGCTTTTATTTGCCCAAATGTTTGCTCTAAGCAATGTGTGTTGACAGGTAAGCAAAGCCTCAGAATATTTGGAGAAAATGAAATTCCTACCAATCCACCTTTATTTACCGGAACGCACATGAAAAAATGACTCTGGATGACAATATTGATGAGAAAAGTCTTTTAGTCGAATTATCATGTTACATAGTGTGACGTTATGCGAGGCACCACAATGGATGGGCGATACTTGCTGCCTCGCATGCGATCATTTTCGGACCCAGGTTTTGCCGGCCACCATGGGAGACCTGGTTCAAGCCCGGACTTTCTGGTCTTCTCAAACCCCTCTCCACCTGCATTTAATGACCAGGAAGAGAGCAGAGGTGAGCTCTATCCTGGATCTCAGAGGGAGAAAGCTGAGAGAGCCCTGTGTGTTAATTTGAACTCTAAAATAAAGGTTTGCAATGTGCTTATGTTTTGTGGGTGTCGGGGACAGCCCCACACTGTATAGCAGGGTTTCTCAACCAGGGTTCCGTGGAACCCTAGGGTTCCTCCAGAGGTTGCTAGGGGTTCCTTGAGCAATGGTCAATTTCTACCTCTCAGATAAATTCCCAATGTCATCATTGATCTTTTTAGCTATCTGTAAGGGGGTAATTCTTCCCAATGACCACAAGTGTAAGGAGCATTCTTCCCATTGACCACCACACTAATGTATCAGGAGTTGTAGATTTTTCATTTTTAGCAGTGGTTCCCAGAGAACAGAAAACTATTTTAAGGGTTGCTCGGTGTTGAAAAGGTTGAGAAAGGCTGCTGCATAGCCAGGAGTCTCTTTGTTTAGTGTAGGGCCAGATGGCGAGGTTTTGTTTTCTGTTTCTTTTTCTGTTTTGATCTTGCAAACCTGTAAAACTAAACCTGGCAAGCTGCCAGACTTTAAAGAAACAGACATCCATGCTGAATCTTTTCCCCTGAAAAGTGATCCTCACAAGCTAATCTCCCACAATAGTTACATAATTGATTAGTTAGGTTGGAAAAAGGCCCAAGTCCATCTAGTATATCCAATAATGTTGCTGTTTTGTTTTTACTGGTTGTCTTTTGTAACCTGCCAAACATAAGGAAATAGTAAACACCGCTCAGGTTTTTTGGAAGAGAGCCTGTATATGGATCCGGGTGCTTGCCTTGGCTCGTTGCTGTGCACAGTAGAGATAGACAGATTTGGCAGCACTCTATGGATGAAAGTGAAAAAGCTTGCAATTTATTGTAACAGGCATATGCAGGTACAGGTGGATACAGGTACAGGTAGACGCGTTTTACTCGTCAACAGCGAGCTTAGTCATTACCAGTAAATACTAAGCTCGCTATTGACGAGTGAAAACGCGTCTACCTGTACCTGTATCCACCTGTACCTGCATATGCCTATTACAAGAAATTGCAAGCTTTTTCACTTTCATCCGCAGAGTGCTGCCAAATCTGTCTATACCTTTTGTAACCGGCTACCGTATTTTTACTGCGGCAATGTGGCACTGTCTCACGAATCGCTGTATATAAGCGTGCCCCAGTGTTGCCAACCTACCAAATTGAAATTTACTGGCACAACACCCAAAATTTACTGGCACGGCCAAGTTTTTACTGGCATTTTACAAAAGTTACAAAATTACAGTTTTCAGTGCAAATTTCAGTATTTAGGCTACAAGCAAATACATTGTGCAAATAGCAATGTGATTTAAGGTAGATAGCAAGGTAAAAAAACATATTTCTGTTATTTTCAATATAATAAGGGTGGATTATTTAGTCCATCATAACCACCACAGAAAGTGAGGTGAAATTCCTGGTAGCCACTAGGTTCACCAGAATTTATGTCCCCACTTCTAAAGACTTCCTGTCTCCATCACCTTCTGTTTTATCCCTCCAGTCTCCATCCCTCCATCACCCCTCTTGAATCTCCATCACACCACCCCCCCCCCCCCCCGTCTCCATCCCTCCATCACCTCTTGTCTCCATCACACAATCCCCCATCACTTCCTGTCACCATCCCTCCATATCCATCACACCATCCCCATCACCTGCTGTTTCCATTACACCGTCCTTCCATTACCTCCTGCCACTTATCCAGTGCACACTGCACTCATACAGCGCACACTCACACTAAGAGAGAGAGACTCCGGCAGCCTGGCTCGCGGCTGTCTGTCAGAGTGAGCGGAGACAGTGTGGGTGTCAAGCAGTCACACACTCACTGTCCCGACTCTTTTTGGATGGCTTGAAGAGGAAGCGTACTGCACTCACCACTGTCACCAGGAGGGCTGCAGGGTCAGCCAGAGCAGGGAGGCAGGCAGGAATCAGGAGGATCCATCCATCCGCAGCGTTTGCTCCGGTCGGGTGCTGGCTGGCGGTGGTGTGGCGGGAAAATGCAGTAACCTCATTTAAGGGTGGATGGGCTGGGCAGAGGCACTAGCTGGCGGCAGGAGGAGTGGTCGTCCAACTCGTCTCAGGGCAGGATCGGATCTTCTCACTTGCTGCTTGGGGATTTCCGTAATTGCACATACGCAGCTATGACCGGAGCCTATGGCCGACGTTTTTACTGGCACTTTTCGGCTGCTACAGACGGACACCCAAAAAACTGCCCTGTTTTTACTGGATGTCCGTAAATTTACGGACGGTTGGCAACACTGGCGTGCCCGCCGCACTCGAGAGGCGTGTGCCCGCGGCTCAGGCGAACCCGATGTCTACCAGCGAGCCGCGATGAACTGCCAGAGGGAAAGAACGGGAAACCGCTGAAGTAAACAAGGTGGTTCCTCGTTCTGGCAGGCGGCATGTAAGAGATCTACTGATCCCTGTCACTGGGATCAGTTATATCTCTTATGCCCAAGACAGCCCAGCCCCCTCACAGTTAGAACATGCCTAGGGAACATAGTTAACACCTAGATCGCCCCCTGCAGGCTAACCACTTCACTGTCAATGTCATTTATACAGTAATCAATTGATATTTAAATTTCTGATCGCTGTATAAATGTCACTGGTTCCAAAAAAGTGTCCGACAAGTCCACCCCAATAAAAATCGCAGATCGCCGCCATTACTAGTTAAAAAAAATAAAATGTAAAAATGCCAGAAATTAATTCTTATAGTTCGTAAACGCGGCAACTTTTGCGCAAACCAATCAATAAATGCCGATTGCAATTTTTTTTACCAAAAATATGAGGAAGAATATAAACCGGCCAAAACCGATGAATACATTTGTTTTTTTATATATTTTTTGGATTTGTATTTTAGCAAAAAATAAGGGTTTTTTTTTACAAAATTGTTGCTTTTTTTTGTTTATAGCGGCAATCAGAAATGACGCAGAGGTGACCAAATACCACCAAAAGAAAGCACTATTTGTGGGAAAAAAAGCACGCAAATGTAGTTTGGGTACAACATCGCGCGACCACACAATTGTCAGTTAAAGTGCCGAATCGCAAAAAGTGCTCTGGTCCTACAGTGGCAAATCCTTCCAGGGGTGGAGTGGGTAAGGAGGCTGGGAGCTCTGGATTGTAGAACAGGAGCTAAAAGTTTATTCTGTAAAGAACTACCATGCTTGTGAATCGATTCATAAAAGTTCAGTAACTGTAAAAAGTTCATATGCTTTAATAAAGTGTGCTCAGTGCTACAAAGTACATGAATCCAGTGCTTCAGGAGCAACACTCTGTGCACTCCTTCTTTGTGCCCCCACTCCCCAGAGCAATGTGATACCAAATATCAGAAGGTCAGGCCAGCTTTTCCTTTAGCTTCCCTCATTACTTCATCACAAGTACATGTTTAGGGAAACATCCATAGCATACTGCCATTTGTTAAAAATTACTAAAACATATACAAGTAGCTACTCACATTAACCACTTCAATACGGGGCACTTCCCCCCTTCCTGCCCAGGACACTGATGGGCACTGATGAGCTGGCACTAATGGGCCAGCACTGATGGGCACTACTAAGCCGGCACTGATGAGGTGGCATAGATGAGGCATCACTGATGAGGAGGCTCTAATATGCAGCACTGATGGGCACTGATATGCAGCACTGATCTGCACTGATAGGTGGCACTGATGAGCAGCAATGATGGGTGGCACTGATAGATGGCACTGATAGGCAGCACTGATGAGAAGGCACTGACAGGCATTACTGATGGGCACCGACTGGCATTACTGGTGGCACTGATTGGCCCAGAGTAGGTAAGTATGACATTTATACAGCGATCAGAGCTAAAAAAAACACTGATTACTGTACGAATGTCACTGGCAGGGAAGGGGTTAACCTGTAGGGGGCGATCTAGGGGTTAGCTGTGTTCCCTATGTGTGTTCTAACTGTATGGGGGCTGGGCCGCAAGGGGCATGACAGATCTAACTGACCCCGAGTACAGGGATCAGTAGATCAGTGTCATGCCGCCTGTCAGAACGGGGAGCGGCCATGTTTTCATTGGTGGTTCCCCGTTCCTCCTTTGTAACAGGCGATCGCGGGTCGCCGGCGGTAATCGAGTCCACACTGCCGCAGTAAATGTAACAGACGCGGTCAGGAAGTGGTTAAAAAAAACCTTTGGTATCGCTTTAAGTCAATAAACGGTCCTGGTTACCATGTGATCGGCTGTGATTGGACAGAGCTAATCACATGGTACAGAGCCTACATCATAGGATTTTTACCTAGATTGGAGATGCGCACCACCAATCTGTGTGCCCCTGGGGTGGCGCACAAGCAGCTTATCATGCTGGGCGTCATATGATGCCCAGTCAGGATAACTGATCCCTGCTGTGGCTGTCATTTTGCAATAGGCAAAAACATGCTCGCATTACACAAGCTGTATGCGCAATTCAAACAAACCATCTGTGTTCCACAGTCTGCAACCACCCTGATGGAAGTGACGCCAGCCAGCCCCGCCCAATGCGCTTCGTCCTTCTGATGTCACATTATTGCGTTAATTGAGTGCTTTATCTATAGGCAGTGCCATACATGTCTACTGTTGTGTATTGTGGTTAACCCCTACCAGGGTAGTCATAGTGCAGGCAGCTACCCTTTTTATGCACACTGTAGTGTAGGGTTTATTGTATTTAGCAGAATTAGCCAGCAGAATATTAGCATGCATTGTAAAGGGAATTTACTCCAGAGATAAAACGGTAATGCTGCCATTTTATAAAACTCAGGTTCAGCCGCATCTGGAGTGTTCCATCCAGTTCTGGTCACCAATCCTCAGAAAGGACGTGCTGGAGCTTGAGAGAGTCCAGAGAAGGGCAATTAAATTAATATGGGGACTGGAGGACCTCAATTATAAGGAATGACTATAAGCCCTAAATGTATTCTCCCTGGAGAAGAGATGCTTGAGAGAAGATATGGTAGTGATATACAAATATCTCAATGGTGATCCCAGTGTAAGTTTGAAACTTTTCATTCCCAGGGAGTGCAAGAGGACACGGGGTCACATGATGAGAATAAAGAGTAGTGGTTTAACCTTAACCACTTCCCGTCCGGCGCATAGACAAATTATGTCCGGGCGGGTGGTTCATTATCCTCACTGGATGTCTATTGATGTCCTCAGGATAATCCACGATTGCGCGCCCCTGGGGGCACGCATCGCGGCGATCGGTGGTGCCGTGGGTCACTCTGACCCACCGCATTACCGGCCGAGGTAAAAGGCTTCGATCCGAAGCCTTTTACCATGTGATCAGGTGTGACCAATCACGGCTGATCACAGTGTAAATAGGAAGAGCCATTTATCGGCTTTTCCTCTGCTCAGGTCTGCAGACCTGAGCAGCGGAGAGCTGATCGGCTGCTCTCCTGACAGGGGGGGACTGCGCTGAACGTTTATCAGCGCAGCCACCCTCAGGATCACCCCCACTGGACCACCAGAGAGCCAGATCAG
Source organism: Glandirana rugosa (assembly GCA_018402905.1). Taxonomy (NCBI): domain Eukaryota; kingdom Metazoa; phylum Chordata; class Amphibia; order Anura; family Ranidae; genus Glandirana; species Glandirana rugosa. The sequence continues at coordinate 146,433 of BLSH010099164.1, read as the reverse complement.
GACCACCAGGGAGCCCACCCCCGGACATCGCGATAAGGCCGCCCAGGACCACCAGGGAAGGCGCATAGAGGCCGCCCCAGGACCACCAGGGAGCCCCCACTAGACCACCAGGTAAGGGAAATATTATTCACTGTAGGGATGGCACTGTGCCCATGTATGATGCCTGCCAGTGCCATCCCTATCAGTGCTCGTTCCACCAGTGCCCACCACTGCCACCTATAAGTGCCCATCTGTGCCACCTATCAGTGCCCACCTGTGCCACCTATCAGTGCCCAGTGCCACTTATCAGTGCCGCCTATGAGTGTCCATCAGTGCCGCATATTAGTGCCCCATATCAGTGCCCGTCAGTGTTGCTTGTCAGTGCCGCCCATCAGTGCTGTATATGTGCCCCATCATCAGTGCAACCTTATCAGTGCCACCTCATCAGTGCCAATCTGTACTGCCTCATCAGTACCCGTCAGTGTAGCCTCATCAGTGCCCATCAGTGTAGCCACATCAGTGCCTGTCAGTGAAGGAGAAAATGTACTTTATACAAACTTTTGTGACAGAAACAAAGAAAAATGTTTTGTTTTTTTTTTAATTTTTTTTTTTTTTTTTTTTTTAGCGCAAAAAATAAAAACCGCAGGGGTGATCAAATAACACCAAAAGAAAGCTCTATATGTGGGAACAAAATGATAAAAACTTTGTTTGGGTGCAGTGTCGCACGACCACGCAATTCTCATTCAAATCGCAACAGCACTGAAAGCTGAAAATTGGTCTGGGCAGGAGGTGTTCTAAGTGCCCGGTATTGAAGTGGTTAAACTGCGTAGGGGGCTTTCACTGTCAGGGCGGTAATGATGTGGAACTCTCTTCCACAATCGGTAGTGTTGGTAGAAAGTATGGATAGTTTTAAAAGACTCCTGGACGTGCAATCTTAAGGAAAACAATATACAGGGATATGAGAAATGATTTGCTACACGCGCACACATACACCAACACAGGGTGAACTGGATGGACTGTTGTCTTTTTTGAACCTTACCAACTATGTAATAATAATATAATAATAATAAACTTTATTTTATATAGCGCCTTTAAAGGTGGCTTCTCAAAGGGCTTTACAAGAAAAACATAAGAAATACACAGGATAACATGAAATACACAGGATAAAACACAAGAAATTCACAGGATAACATAACATATGGGATAAAGGGGCAATTAAGTAAAAGCTTGCCTAAAGAAAAAAGTTTTTAGATTTGATTTGAATGAGTTTAGAGAAGAGGAAGCTCTGACATTCTTAGGAAGTGAATTCCATAGCTTTAGAGCATAGCAGGAGAAGGCTCGGTCCCCCATTGAGTGTAGGTGAGAAGGGGGACACACAGTATACCAGAATTTGAGGAGCGGAGGTTACAGGGGGGGGGGAGTAAGTTGAAAAAATTTCAGAGAGATAATGGGGTGGCAAGCCATGAAGAGCCTTGTAGATGAGCAAGAGGATGTTAACCACTTCCTTACCGGCGTATAGTAATTATACGTCGGCAAGGAGCACTCCCTATGCTAAGTGGACGTCATATGACGTGCATTTGTTTTCGCCGCTTTGCGGGCCCCTAGGGGCCCACATCGCGGCGATCGGGGACCGCCCGTGTCCCTCGGGACTCCGGCCTTCCGTGATCGGGGTAAAGAGCCAGTAAAATTGGCTCTTTATCACGTGACCGGCTGTGTCCTATCACAGCCGGTCACTTCCAACAACACACACAGAGTGGCATGCACAGACCTGTCACCATCCCATGAGAGTACCCGAGTACTTGTCACTAGCCCATCAGAGTACCCGAGTACCTGTCACCAGCCCATCAGAGTATCAGAGCACCTGTCATCAACCCATCTGAGTACCCGAATACCTGTCACCAGCCCATCTGAGTACCCGAGTACCTGTCACCAGCCCATCAAAGTACTCGAGTACCTGTCACCAGCCCATCAGAGTACCCGAGCACCTGTCATCAACCCATGAGAGTACCCAAGTACTTGTCACCAGCCCATCAGAGTACCCATGTACTTGTCACCAGCCCATCAGAGTACCCGAGCACCTGTCATCAACCCATGAGAGTACCCAAGTACTTGTCACCAGCCCATCAGAGTACCCGAGTACCTGTCACCAGCCCATCTGAGTACCCGAGTACCTGTCACCAGCCCATCACAGCACCCGAGTACCTGTCACCAGCCCATCACAGTACCCGAGTACCTGTCATCAACCCATCTGAGTACCCGAGTACCTGTCACCAGCCCATGAGACTACCTGAGTACTTGTCACCAGCCCATCAGAGTACTCAAGTACCTGTTACCAGCCCATTAGAGTACCCAAGTACCTGTCACCAACCCATCTAAGTACCCAAGTACCTGTCACCAGCCCATCCCAGTACCCGAGTACCTGTCACCAGCCCATCACAGTACCCGAGTACCTGTCAACATCCCATGAGAGTACCCAAATACTTGTCACCAGCCCATCAGAGTACCCAAATACCTATCACCAGCCCATCAGACTACCTGAGTACTTGTCACCAACCCATCAGAGTACCCAAGTACCTGTCACCCACCCGTCTAAGTACCCGAGTACCTGTCACCAGCTCATCAGAGTACCCGAGTACTGGTCACCAGTCCATCTGAGTACCCTAGTACCTTTTACCAGCCCATCAGAGTACCCGAGTACCTTTTACTAATCCATCAGAGTACCCGAGTACCTATCTGCAGCCAGGGGCGTTGCTGGGTTGGAAAAAGACCAGGGGCTCTAGCCCGGAAAAATGCGGCGTGGAACGTGCGCTGTGGCGAAAATGGGTGTGGCCTAAACAAAATGGTGGGCGTGGCTTTAGGGGTGTGGCTCGCGTCTGAGTTGAACGAGAGATGGAGGAAGGAAAAAAGAAAGAGATAGGGAGGGAAGGGAAGAGAAGGAAAGAAAGAAATTGGGATGGAGGGACAGCAGGCCCAGATCCTTCACCACAATACATGTATTCCAGAAAGTTTAACACTCAGCAGATAAAGATACTCCAAACACCTGGTGCTGGCGCTTCAATCATCCCGGCACCATGGTTGTTATGGTGTCAGGATGATTGAAGTGCATTATTACTATAATTACATTGTAATATAAAATGAAATAGTTCAACTCACCAAATGCAGAATCAGTGGGAACTCCGAGCGTGTCACTTGCCACCATCGCCTGCTACAAAATGCCATCAGGTGCCCCCCGCGAAGTCCCTCCATCCATCAGGTGCCCCCAGTGGAGTCCCTCCTTCCGTCAGGTGCCCCCAACGGAGTCCCTCCTTCTGTCAGGTGCCCCCAACGGAGTCCCTCCTTCCGTCAGGTGCCCCCAGCAGAGTTCCTCCTTACATCACAGGTGTCCCCCAGTGGAGTGTCCCTCCCTCAGCGTCACCATGCCCATATGCAGCCATCATGTGCCCATCCCATCTGTAGCCATCATGTGCCCATCTGTATCCTCCCCTTATCAGTGCCCATATGCACCCTCGCCAGTGCGTGGATTATTCACAGTCACAGCAGATCAGCGGTCTCCCGCTGTGTTACTATAGAGCAGTGCTCTGAAATATCCGGCGGCCGGCCACTGTAGCAAAGCTCCGTCTCCTAGACGCGATAGACGCAACACTGTTTCAATTTCCCGTCATTGGACAGTGTTCCATGATCCATCTATCATGTCTAGGAGGCGGAGCCTTGCTACAGTGGCCGGCCGCCGGATATTTCAGAGCACTGCTCTATAGTAACACAGCGGAAGACCGCTGTGATGTGATTGAGGGAAGGAGGTCACTCTCTCTGAACAAGAATCGGCCATGGGCGCCGCTGCAGCCACAGCTGAAAGCGGCCCCAGGACAGTCCGGACCTGCCTGCAGCTCTGAAAAGCCGCCTGCTCGCGGCTCCGACAAGCCGCGCACTCGCGGCTCTGAAAGCCGCCCGCTCGCGGCTCTTACAAGCCGTGCACTCGTGGCTCTGAAAGCCACCCGCTCGCGGCTCTGACAAGCCGCGTGCTCGCGGCTCTGAAAAGCCGCCCGCTCGCGGCTCTGACAAGCCGCGCGCTCGTGGCTCTGAAAGCCGCCCGCTTGCGGCTCTGAAAAGCCGCCCGCTCGCAGCTCTGACAAGCCGCGCGCTCGCGGCTCTGAAAGTCGCCCGATGGCGGCTCTGACAAGCCGCCCGCTCGTGACTTGATAGAGTGGAGCGGAGCGGCGCGAAGCGGCTCGAGGCGATCTCAAGGCGGCTTGCCAGTAGACTTCTATGATAGAAGTCAATGCAAGCCACCTGAGATCACCCTGAAGGGACCCCTCAGGACACTCGGGGCTATGGGCATGACATTCGGGGCTGCAGCCCTGATAGCCACCCCCTAGCGACGCCCCTGTCTGCAGCCCATAAGAGTACCCGAGTACCTATCTGCAGCCCATGCCTCATAAAATATACATTGGGTGTTTGCTTTCCAAAATGGGGTAATTTTGTGGGTAATTCCACTGTCTTTGTGCTCCAGGACCTTCAAAAGTGTGATAGGTAGGAATGAAATTAGATGTGTAATTGTATGCTCCTAGAACGCCTGAAGGTACTACTTCAATGTTGGACCTCTCTATGTGGCCGGGCTGTGTAAAAGCCTCACACATGTGGTATCGCCATACTCAGGACGAGTAGTAAAATATATTTTGGGGGGTCATTTTTGCTATATATATGCTATGTGTTAGAAATATCATATAAATTGACAACTTTGTGTAAAAAAAAATAAGTTTTCATTTTCTTTCCATGTTTTCCGAAGACTTGTGGAAAAAATGAACCGTACAAAAGACTCATAATGCCTCATGGAATATACATTGGGGTGTTTGCTTTTCAAAATGGGGTCATTTTGTGCATAATTCCACTGTCCTGGTGCTCCAGGACCATCAAAAGTGTAATAGGTCATTAGGATATTTTATGTGTAATTTATGCTCCTAGAACGCATGATGGTGCTCCTTGCATGTTGGACCTCTCTATGTGGCCAGGCTGTGTAAAAGTCTCACACATGTGGTATCGCCATACTCGGGTGATGAACAACAGAATGTATTTTGGGGTGTAGTTTTTGCTATGTACATGCGTGTTAGAAATACCTTATAAATTGACCACTTTGTGTAAAAAATAATAGAGTTTTTATCTTCTTTCCATGTTTTTCAAAGACTTAACCCTACAAAAGACTCACAATGCCCCATAGAATATACCTTGGGGTGTTTGCTTTCCAAAATGGGGTCATTTTGTGGGCAATTCTATTGTCCTGGTGCTCCAGGGCCTTCAAAAGTGTAATAGGTGGTTGAGAAATGAGATGTGTAATTTATGCTCGTAGAACGCCTAAAGGTGCTACTTCAATGTTGGGCCTCTGTATATGGCCAGGCTGTATAAAAGTCTCACACATGTGGTATGGTCATACTTAGGAGGAGTAGCAAAATGTGTTTAGTGGTGTCATTTTTGCTATGTACATGCTATGTGTTGGAAATATCTTATAAATGGGCAGCTTTGTGTAAAAAAAAATGCGTTTTAATTTTTTTCCCACATTTTCTAAAAACCTCTGGAAAAAAATGACATGTTCAAAAGACTCATTATGCCTCATAGATTATACTTTGGGGTGTTTGCTTTCCAAAATGGGGTCATTTTGTGGAAAATTCCATTGTCCTGTTGCATCAGGGCCTTAAAAAATGTAATAGGGGGTTGAGAAATGAGATGTGTAATTTATGCTCGTAGAACACCTAAAGGTGCTACTTCAATGTTGGGCTTGTGTATGTGGCCAGGCTGTGTAAAAGTCTCACACATGTGGTATCGTCATACTCAGGAGGAGTAGCAGAATGTATTTTGGGGTGTCATTTTTGCTATGTACATGCTATGTGTTGGAAATATCGTATACATGGTCAACTCTGTGTTAAAAAAATGCATTTTCATTTTTTTCCCACATTTTCAAACAACTTTTGGAAAAAAATTAACCATTCAAAAGACTCATTATGCCTCATAGATTATAGGTTAGGGTGTTTGCTTTCCAAAATGGGGTCATTTTGTGGGCAACTCCATTGTCCTGGTGTTCCAGGGCCTTCAAAAGTGTAATAGGTGGCTGAGAAATGAGATCTGTAATTTATGCTTGTAGAACGCCTGAAGGTGCTACTTCAATGTTAGACTGTGTAAAAGCCTCACACATGGGGTATCGCCATACTCAGGAGGAGTAGCAGAATGTATTTTGGGGTGTCATTGCAAGTATGCATATGCTGTGTGTGAGAAATAACTTGTTGTTTGACAATTTTATGTAAAAAAAAAAAAATCTTCATTTTGCATTTTGAATTGTGGGAAAAAAATTACAACTTCAAAAAACTCACCATGCCCTTACTAAATACCTTGGAATGTCTACTTTCCCAAAAGAGGTCATTTGGGGTTGGGGGGTATTTGTACTTTCCTGGCTTGTTAGGGTCTCAAGAAATGAGATAGGTGGTCAGTACATCGGGTGTGATCAATTTTCAATGATTTGCACCATAGCTTGTAGACTCCATAACTTTCACAGAGAATAAATAATATCCACTAATTTGGGTTATTTTTACCAAAGATATGTAGCAGTATAAATTATGGCCCCAATTTATGAAGAATATGTACTTTTTTGCAAAATATTTCAATACAAACTAAAAAAAAGTGTTTTTTTTTTAATTTCGCTACTTTTTCGCTTATATTGAAAAAAATAAAAAACCCAGCAGTGATTATACACCACCAAAAGAAAGCTATATTTGTGAGAAAAAAAATGATAAAAATTTTGTTTGGGTACAGTGTAGCATGACTGAGTAATTGTCATTTAACCACTTGACCACTGGGCACTTAAACCCCCTTCCTAACCAGACCAATTTTCAGCTTTCAGTGCTCTCACATTTTGAATGACAATTACTCAGTCATGCAACATTGTAAACACACTTTTTTTCCTGCGTTTAAAGTATACCCATGTTACAACGTACTGACTCATTAACAGTAAGTTTTACACTCTCGTGACTTTCGACTTTTAACCAGACCAATCCTTCCCCCAAATTCACGGGTCACCAGTTCACCAATTTACTGTTAATGAGTCAGTACGATGTGACATGGGTTTGTTTTAAAAATAGTAAAAAAAAGAGTGTTTATATCGAAAGAAAACCACCACATATTAGTGACGACCCAAAAAATAAAAAAAGTTATATTCGCTTTTTCATCGCTTTAATTTTTTTTTTGTGAAAAAAAATCAAACATAACTTTATAAAACGTTTTTTCATGTATAAGAAGTATTTAACCCCGGTATTAAATATGACGATGTATAGAAACCATTTTTATTGGGTTTAATCACCTATAATAAATAAGAGAC
>BLSH010099164.1:110335-120791 GCA_018402905.1 Glandirana rugosa | reverse complement strand
TATCACAGACACACTATAAACCTCCATTACTAGTATAGTGTCTGAACAGATTAATATCTTTCATCAGATCAGAACGACAGTATACTAGCATCCCCAATAGTATAGTGATCCCAAAAATGCAGCGTTAGCAGGATCAGCCCCGACACCTGCCAGCACCTGCGTTTATCCCCTCCACCCCTCCCTTCACAAACAAGTGCAGTGTCACTAGATCACTGTCACTTTTGATAAATACACCCTGCAAGATCAGGACTGATCTCTGCTAGCACTAGCAGGGACATTTTTTTGTAGCAGTTCAAGCAATCCCTGACAGCCAGGTGCTATTTTTGGGTACTCTAGTGAAGAGGCCTACAGGATTCTGAGCATGACAGATGAGGGCGATGGGGAAGCCTCACTGTCAGAATCAGGTTCACTATATGAACCTGTAGAGAGCAGCGCCACCCTGAGAAATAGCTCAGACGATGGAGTAGTGGTCCCTGCTAAGGTCGGGTGTATCCAACCCCATGCCCAGGTTGCTGAGGCGCTACAATCACATGAAGATTCCCGTATGCAGCAGAGTGCCAGTACTGTGCTGCACTAACTTTTGGTGAACTGGCAAGCACCAGTCACATTGTACATCCTGGTATTTTACACACCAGCACTGCAGTATCACTTGGTGGAAGGGCAGGGCTGGCAGCCTTAGGCCTGGGGGGCAAGTCCAGTCAAGTGGCCCATTGAACCACTGAATCAGCTCACCATCCATGCCCACCTGGTTTTAGAACAGATATTGATGTTATGAAGCAAGACAAATATGATACAATGTGATTACACAGAGCGGGGATTTCCTGCTTACCTGGTGCGGCCGCTGTCATATGAAGTCCCGCCTCCTGGACCTGCTCCTATGATAGACATCACCAGTGTGCTGTCTATTATAGAAGCTGGTCCAGGTGGTAGGACTTTGTAAGCAGGAGATCCCTGCTCTGTGTAATCCCCCCCCCCCTGAGGCAGCCCAATGGGCCCAGCGGGATCCATGGTAGGGCCAGCCCTGGGTGCCCTCCCTTTGCCTGCAGTTAGTTGGTGGCTGCGCCCCTGGGCGGGCAGCAGCTGTCAGCCATTTTGAATGTAAGTTAGGGTGGCCTGGGGGGCAATTGCCACCCTGCCCCCCGGCCCAGCCCTCCCCTGCTTGGTGGCATGGGAAGTCCCATAAGTACAGTCCAAGTTGGTGCAGTGGCTAGGGTTGCCACATCATCCCTTTAATCCAAGACACATATGAATTACACAGGTTCTAAGGACAATTTAATGCAGATAAGGTACCAAGTGAATTTAATTACCACTTTAATTAACCACAGAACCTGTCTAATTAATATGTGTCCTGAATAAAAAGGGATGATATGGCAAACTCTAGCAGTGGCTAGCACAAGTAGCATCCCACAGCCACCAAGAATTAGAAGACAGGCCCATAGAGCCTATAGTGTCCTTCCTGATTTGCTTGCAAATCCTGATTGGCAGCCCACAGATTCTGTAGCACCCATACTTCCCCCATTTAATGCCCAACCCAGCATTCAGGTGGAAACAGAAAATTTAACGCTCCTTGAGCTGTTTTTCACAGAAGATCTGTATCAATTGATTGTGGACCAAAGTAATATATATGCCAAATAATTTATTGCTGACAACCCAAATTTGTTCCTTGCCAGACCATTTGAATCAAGGTTTGCGTATTTAACATTTTTGGGGTCTAACCCCCAACATGGGCTTAAAAAAAAAAAAAAAACAAAGAGCCACGGTCATATTGATCCATAGACCTGATTCATCACATGCCTATGTTCTCTGCTGTCATGGCTAGGCATATATACGAGAATATAATGCGATTTATGCCCCAACAAAACATCTGCTTAGATGAGTCCTTTATTGCGTTTTCTGGCCGCCTTGCATTCAAACAGTTTCTCCCCAGCAAATGTACCAGATATGGGGTCAAAATGTATAAGCTGTGTGAGAGGGCAACACATGTGATTTCCAGATTTATGAGGGAAAAGATAGTTGCGTGGAGCTCCCCGACTGCCCAAAATACATGCGGAGCAGTGGTAAGATTGTTTGGGACTTGGTGTCTCCCTTGTTCCTTAAGGGGTACCATTTGTAAGTGGACAATTTTTACACAAGAGTGCCACTTTTTAGAGAAAGTGGCCTAAATACTTCCTCGGGTAGGAGTTCCATTTCTACATTTCAGATTCAAAAACTTAAGAAGCTTCTCACTTAATATAATTTAGTGGATATATGGAGGATATCTCATCCCACGGAACTAACGGAACTAACGGAATATCTCATTTTTCTGTTAGTCAATATGCTCTTACTTTTCAACCGAAATGTGAAATAGGGAATTTACTTTGCTCTGACCGTGCCCCTATGTATTTCTTTCTTTCACTACCAAATATAACCAGACAGGATTGGGCATGGAAATTGAACAACAATCTGTTGAGGGATACGGAATGCACTACAGAAATTGCAACCACCATCTCCTATTTTATTTGAGACCACCAATGTGAAGATACCCCTTTGCCCACTCAATGGGAAGCATTAAAATACGTATTATGGGGAATTTTCATCAAACATGATTCACGTTTGAAGAAAATTTGTGAATCATTAATTAAAAATTTGCTGACTCAGATTGTTCAACTTGAAATTTCTCATAAAAGAAATCAGACTAATGAAATAATGTTACAGCTTTCTGAAACTAGACATCAATTGGTGGATCTATTGAACCAGAAAACAGCTATTAGGAGAGATCATTTAAATAAGCAAATATATATGGAGGGAGATAAGCCAGATAGATTATTAGCATAACATATCAGAAAGGGTATGACATCCATCTCAAAAATAAAAAAAATCTGATGGTCATATGACTTTTCCTCCGTAGAAGTCGTGATGACGAAACGCGTCAGGCCGTGACCCCACGACAGGAAGTGACAGGAAGTGATGTGTGCGTTTCAAGCCGAGTGGAGGAAGTGGTGTACACACGCCGCGGTATGTTCTAGGAGCGGTGAGACGCCTCGTAGCTATAAGGAAACTGTGATTTTATGCTGTTCTACTACAATTATTTTGTAAGTGTGATTTTAACAAGGGGTTTAATAACTGTTTTGAAACTGAGTCACACTATGTGGGGTTTTTCTTTTATGGGGATTGATCTGCCGCAATGCAAGTTTATACCAGTGGAATCTCTATCGCTACAATCCAGTTTATATGGTATATCGGAGCCCCCGCAGTGTGATCGTATATTGGTAGAATTCTCATTGTTATGAGCCTGCCTATATGTATTATCTGGTAAGCAGATTTGGTTTAAGAGCACATTGCACTGTGGGAATTTTTCTTCTCCTGGTGGTCGGTGGACATCTCTTGAAAATCTCTTATACTCATACACGTGTGTATCTCGTATCTTGTGCACCCCTGACCTATATGGACTTTTAGGACTTTCAAAGCGCTATCACACTTTTTGGTTAACAACATTTATATGGTCCGTTTTCCCTCATTGACGTGATTTGTTAATTGCAATGTGTTGTGTTTGACATGATTTGTTTTTGGAAGATGGCAGCTTTGAGATAAGTCCCAGTGTTTAACCACACTACTGGAGTCCAGCAGCCCCAAGCTCTCCATATGCGCTGATTGTGTATATAGGTTGAGAGAATTAGTTACACATTATTCTTTATCATATGACTTACCACCCTAAAGAAATTAATTTGATGTTTCATTTATTTTATGAACGTCTCTATAATATTCCGTCAAATGTCTCAAATCAAGACCTTTCTGTTAAAATTAGGGATTATATGACACAAACCGCCCTTCCTACTTTATCGGTAAATGTTATAGACAGTCTAGAGCAACCTTTTCAGGTTAAGGAATTAGTAAGAGTGAACTCTTCTCTCCAGCCTAACAAGAGCCCCAGGACCAGAGGTGTTGCTAGGTGGGAAAAAGACCAGGGGCTTCAGCACGAAGGTAAATTTGATAACCCCTCCCACATTTTAAATTAAGTACCGCCCAAGCTTCACCCAATGCCCCACCCAAGCTCCACCCAATGCCCTGCCCACAATTTAAAATGAACCCATTATGACACCAAATTTTGGAATTGTTCTTAATTGGCAATTAATTCAGAGTATTATATAAACCTATATTTAAGACAGTTGTAATCTCATGCAGGGAGCAAGAGAGAGAAGACCAAGAGAGAGAACCAAGCGATGTGACTGCTAGATGGCAGAGGATTGAGCAGTGAGAATGCTGGGGCATGAATAATACATCAAAACTGCTTCATTACTTAGGCTAAAGTTGTTTTGGTGCCTATAGTATCACTTTAAAGATTGTATAACCATTTACATGGAATCCCACATTTAGGGTCATAGGGGTAGATTGGAAGGGGAGAATACCCTAAAACATGGGTTTCCTAGGCAATATTTAAGACATTTGTTATTAGGGATGAGACGAATACCCCCCAGTTCGGCTTGCACTAGAACATGCGAACAGACAAAAAAGTAATGCGAACATTCGAACTCCGTTACAGTCTATATATACCAAAAGGCTGCTCCAGGTGAAAGATCTCTTAAGTGGTGAAATAAAACATCCCCCGGGGGTGCACGCCCTGCTGTTGCTGCAGTATGCACATGTAGTGAAGGAAATGAGGACAGCGGCACTCCCGACTGGATGCAATCAATGTGAAAAAAGTCTACTATAAATGGTAATAGCAAAAAGCAGCGCTAGAGTTAATTCATTAACCACTTCAATACTATGCACTTAGAACACTTTACTACCAGACCAATTTTCAGTTTTCAGTGCTGTTGCGCTTTGAATGACAATTGCACGGTCGTGCGACGCTGCACCCAAACAGATTTTTTATCATTTTGTTCCCACAAATAGAGCTTTCTTTTGGTGGTATTTGATCACCCCTGCGGTTTTTATTTTTTGCGCTACAAATAAAAAAAGACAGAACATTTTGAAAAAAAAAAAAATTCTCTATGTTTGTCACAAAACTTTGTAAATAAGTACATTTTCTCCATCACTGGTGGGCACTAATGAGGCTACACTGACAGGCACTGATGTGGCAGTACTGATTGGCACTAATGAGGCAGCACTGATGAGGTGGCACTGATGATGAGGCACTTATATGCAGCGATGATAAGCACTGTTAGGCGGCACTGATAAGCAGCACTGACGGGTACTGAGAGGTGACACTGATATACAGCACTGATGGGCACTGATATGCAGCACTGATGGACACTGCTAAGCGGCACTGATGGGCCCTAATAGACATCACTGATTGGCACTCATAGGCGGCACTGGGCACTGATAGGTGGCACTGATGGGCACTGATAGGTGGGCACTGGTAGGTGGCAATGGTGGGCACTGATATGTGGCACTGGTATGCATTGATAGGGGCACTGGTGGGCACTGATAGGGGCACTGGTGGGCATATACATTGATAGGGTCTCATTCCCTGGTGGTCTAGGGTGGCATCTGAAGGTGGCACTGAGTGCCATCCACATTGGGCAGTATGTCACTTACCTGGTGGTCTAGGGGGGTCTCCCTGGTGGTCCAGATCGGCTCCCTGGTGGTCCCTGGTCGGCTCCCTGGTGGTCATGGGTGGGCACATCCCTGGTGGTCCCTGGGCAGGCTCCCTGGTGGTCTAGGGTGGCGATCTGAGGGAGGGCTGTGCTGATAAATCATCAGCACAAACCCTCCCTGTCAGGGATGCAGGCGATCGGCTCTCCCCTCCTCAGGTCTGCAGACCTGAGTACAGGAAAGCCGATAAATGGCTTTCCTGTATTACACTGTGACCAGCCGTGATTGGTCATGGCTGGTCAGATGGTAAAGTGCTTCGGATCGAAGCGCTTTACCGAGATCGGTATTGCGGGGGGTCAGACTGACCTCCCACACCACCGATCGCCGCGATGCGCGCCCCCCCCCCGGGCGTGCGGCGACTTGTTATCCTGAGGACGTCATATGACATCCAGTCAGGATAACTGAGCCACTTCCCGGCCGTCATTTTGCATACGGCGGTCGGGAAGTGCTTAAACTCATACACTTAAATATAAGGAAAAGTGCTAGTGCAAAATATCAAAAGTGCAACAATGTGTATAAGGTGCAAAAGTCCTCTTTAATTGAAGCAGCTATGATGTTTTTCAAAATAAAGTCCTCCACCACTGATCACCGCATGCGTGTGCACACTATGGGGGCTCACCAGAAATCAGAAGGTATAACGGCTCATCTTTCCACAACAAAAGGACTCATCAACTTCTCAAGGGTCACCTCCACAAGGACTCGGTACACAGAGATCAGAAGGTAAATCAGCTCGTCTATCCCCAGAGAAAAGGCTCATCCCAGATTCACTTCATAAGGATCACCACCACAACACAGGTATATAAGAGGACCGCCCACCACCCACAATATGGCCGACATCTGTATAAACCCACACCGCTAATGGCACTCGGTGCTCTAGCTCTGGAGGACTTTATTTTGAAAAACATCATAGCTGCTTCAATTAAAGAGGACTTTTGCACCTTATACATATTGTTGCACTTTTGATATTTTGCACTAGCACTTTTCCTTATATTTAAGTGTATGAGTTTAATGAATTAACTCTAGCGCTGCTTTTTGCTATTACCATTTATAGTAGACTTTTTCACATTTTTTATTCACATAGCAGCTGCTCAATTTATAATTTATTGTTTATTTATTCATTTATTTGTTCTTGTTGAGCGCAGTGTTTTTTGTACTCATGGATGCAATCAATATTTATTTCAGAAGATCATAAATACATTGCAAATGCAGTTTACAGAAACCAAGGTTTTGATGAAGCACGCTAGACGTGTGAAACCTGTTAACCTTTTCCTTTCTGTGTCCATGCTCTTTGCATTTACATGGGATTTATGATCTTCTGAAATAAATATTGATTGCATCCAGTCGGGAGTGCCGCCATCCTCATTTCCTTCACTAAACCGTTAAAGTCTATGTGACCCGAACATGAAAAACCAAAAGTGCTCATTTTAAAGGCTTATATGCAAGTTATTGCCATGAAAAGTGTATGGGGACCCGGGTTCTGCGCTAGGAGACATCTATCAATGCAAAAAAAGTTTTAAAAGCAATAGTTTTTTCAGGAGCATAATAGATAATGTGCCTGGGGGGTCCTCTTAGTATGCCTGTAAAAGGGCGCACCTCTGTGGTGTTTAGAACAGTGCCACCGCAAAATGACAGTTGTAAAGGAAAAAATGTCATTTAAAACTACACACGGCTGTAATGTATTGCCGCCTCCCAGCAATATAGATAAATATCACTGAAAAAATTTGCATAGGGTCCCTCCCCAGTCCATACCAGGCCTTTCGGGTCTGGTATGGTTTTTAATCACTAAACGACTGCCCGCCGCTCACTGTGTATTGGGGGAGCCAGGGAGCAGGTAGGGAGGACTCAATGTCCACCGGCTATCCGTGATCGCTCCCTCACAGTAACAAAACCGGATCCATGTGTGTAAACACAAGGATCTCCGTTTTGACAGGGGGAAGGAGAGTGATCTTCTGTTCCCTGCATATGGGAGCAGAGATCACTCTACTCCCCCAGTCAGCCCAGCCCCCACACAGTTAGTAACACTATCCACAGAACACAGTTAATCCTTTGATTACCCCTAGTGTTAACCCCTTCTCTGCCATTGACATTTACACAGCAATCAGGGCATTTTTCATAGCACTGATCGCTGTATAAATGCCAATGGTCCAAAAAAAGTGTCAAAAGTGTCCAACATGTCACTTTAAAGATTTAAATTTTTTTTTTTTAAAAGACCATAAAGTAATTCTCATCATTTGTAAACGTGGCAACTTTTGTGCAAAGCAATCAATATACGCCAATTTATTTTTTTTTATTTTCTTTTTTTTACTTTCAATAGTGTTTTATTGAAAAATAAGATATTAATTCACATAAAATGTAAACAGTATTAAGTATACCATACAACAGCATCTCAGCATATTCAACACTCTAAGAATAATCAAGACCATTGTGAACTCAGTCTATCACTCACTTGCATAGTAAACCAAAACCAGAGAACATTTAAGTAGCCATAGTTAAGTAATCTCTAATGTAATTAAGACAATCTTGTAAGACCCACTGAGCCCTTCCGTGCAAAGTCCCTTATGAAACCATGATGGGCACGAGTGTCCGGGTCGTTCCGACCCGCCCCTAGAGGGAACAAGCTGCGGATCAGACATCCCCAGGCACCCCCACCCACCATGAGAAGAGGAAAAGACGTGTTCCTCCGCAGGGAAGAGTCAGCCCTTAGTCCACAAACATTGTAAACTGTCAAAATTAAAGACAATATTATAGAATAAGTGCACAGTATCCTATATTACGGGTCTTGCCAGGTTTTTATAGAGGTATCAGTGAAAAAGAAGAATGAAAAAGACAGAGTTGTCAGAGGAGAAAGATTGAAGAAAAGGCACAAAAGAAGATAGGTCTACGAGAACCAGTTAGGCAGAAAGAATAGCCTCTCGGGTCATCCGGAAAGAGAGGTTTCATGCGGCTGTCATTGATCCCGGTAGGAGAGGGGCTTGAGTGAATTGCACCCAGGGCTCCCAAACCAAATCAAATATCTGCTCCCTATCCATCAGGGTGCTGGCTATCTTTTCTTGAACCATTATCCACATGATCTTGCGCCTAACCGCTGACCAAGGTAACAAGGGTTTTTTCCAATATTTTGCTATGGTGATTTTAGAAGCTGTGAGTATGAAGAGAACCAGCCGTTGAGTGTGTTTGCTCACTTTTTCAATGCAATGGTTCAGCAAAGCAATCTCCGGGGTCTGTGGAATCGCCACCCCAGTGATTTTACGTAATACAGAAAAAACTTTGTTCCAGAGGCTTCGTATCCTAGGACAAGACCACCAGATATGAACCATTGTGCCCGTATGGGAGCATCCTCTGAAGCAAAGAGGGGAGACGTTCGGAAAGATCTTGGCTAGAGCATGCGGAACCCTATACCATCGTATAATAACTTTGACATTAGCTTCCAACAGTGAGATGTTCATTACCCCCTTGGAGGAGCGAAGAAGGCAAGAGTTCCACTGCTCAGGATCCCAAGAGCTATTCAACTCCCTTTCCCATGCAATAGCATATGGAGTTTTAACACTGTTGTCAGCCAGGAGCGAATAGATCAGTGATATCCCCCCTCTCTGGTCCGATATATTAGAACACCATGATTCATAAGCTGTAACCTTAGGAGGTTCCGGTTTAGTAGTCCAAATTGAGTGCAGATAGTGTGAAATTTGCAGGAATCTGTATCTCTCCGAACCGGGCCTCTAAAGTTTACTGGTGCAATATCCTAATGTGAGAGGGCCCGCGGAGTTAAAAAAGTGCCCAATCCTATATAGACCCTTATTCAGCCACCATTTGAATGCCTGAATATTGCAGCCTGGATAGAATTTAGGATTGTTGAATATATGGGACAATGGGTGGAGCGGTGATATGAGAGAGGGAATCTTATGTAGACGATCACAAAGCGCCAAAGAATGTGAGAGAGTCAGGGCCATAACTGCTGGGCGAAGATTTGATGGCATCCACAGGAAAAAATCAACTGTATAATTGGGGATTGCTTGCCTCTCCATCAAGATCCAATCAGGTTTAGCATTACGTGTGTAAATCATGGAAAATTGCGTCAGTTGGGCCGCCTGATAATACCACCATAAATTTGGGACACCTAACCCCCCTGTTTTCTGAGACGAAATAAGATATTTTTTGAACATCTGTGCCCTTTGGGACCCCAAATAAACTGGATGATTTTAGACTGGAACTTTAAGAGATGGTCTTTTTTGATAGGCATGGGAAGAGACCTAAATAAGTAAGTGAGGCGGGGCAAAAGCGTCATCTTGACTGCATTGATGCGACCTATCCACGATAACTCAAATTTGGCCCAGGAAGCCAGCTCATTGTTTAATTTTTGGTACATTGTTGGGTAATTAGCCTGGTATAAGGACTCAATTTTGGGAGTGAGGGTTATTCCTAAATATGGGATGGAAATAGTGCAAGTATAGGGCGCAAAATATTATATTACTATTTTTCCTTGCCCATTCCTTATATTCCATTTTTTTCTTTTTGCCCATTCCTTATAATCCATTTTTATCTTTTTTTATCCTTTGCTAAACTCAGTCCATTATTTATCCCCTTGTTTTTAACATCTCCATGCTGTTTCATCTGGTCACTCCTCCCCTCCCCCCCTCCCTATACATTTTGTCTGTAGCATAGCCTTTGACATGTCCCCTGGTCCTCTGCACACTTGGATGGATACACACACAATTGTACAGACCCCTGCCTATTATTTTTATTTATTTATTTAATCTTTTTTTTTTTTTGCTTCTCTATCACTACCGCTTTGCAGCTACTTCGCCTTATTTATTTTATTAAATTTTTTTTTTTTTTTTCAGGAATATGGTCCGATTAATGGGTTGTTACATGGTTTTTAATTTGT
>BLSH010099164.1:77687-98466 GCA_018402905.1 Glandirana rugosa | reverse complement strand
CTCTCGCACGCTCACTGTGTTCTGGGGGTGTCAGGGAGCGGGTAGGGCGGACTCGATCGCCACTGGCTACCAGCGATGGCCCCTCTGCAGTGAAAGAACGGAGGTCCGTGTATGTAAACATGCATCTCCGTTCGGACAGAGGGGGAAGGGCGGTGATCACAGGCTTCCTGTATATGGAAGCTGTGATCACTTCCCTTCCCCTGGCAGCCCAGCCCCAATACAGTTAGAACTCCCCATAGGGAACACAGTTAAGGCTCTCCAGGTTAACCCCTTCACTGCCAATGCCATTTCTACAGTAAGCAGTGCATTTTTAGACTACTGATCGCTGTATAAATGCCAATGGTCCAAAAAAAATGTCTAAATGGTCCGACATGTCTGCCGCAATATTGCAGTGCCACTAAAAATCGCAGATCGCTGCCATTACTAGTAAAAAATGTAAAAAATACAACTCCAGAAATGAATTTGCATCATCCCTAAGCACAGCAACTTTTGCGCAAACAAAACAATAAACGCTGATTGCAATTTTTTATTTAACAAAGATAGGAGGAAGAATATAAATTAGCCAAAAACAAGTAAATAAACAGATTTTTATTTTTTTACAATTGGATTTGTATTTTAGCAAAAACGAAGAAAAACTGGTTATTTTGAAAAATTGTTGCTCTTTTTTTATTTAGAACAGCGATCACAAATGACGCAGAGGAGATCAAATATCAGCAAAAGAAAGCGGTATTTGTGGGTAAGAAAGGATGCAAATTTTGGTTGGGTACAACGTCGCACTACCACGCAATTGTCAGTTAAAGCAACGCAGTGCCAAATCGCAAAAAGTGCTCAGGTCCTAAAGCGTGAATTCCTTCCGGGGCTGAAGTGGTTAAAGGAATATTTTTTTTTCACTTTAGCCATTATTAAAACTGCTGCTCCTGAAAAAAAAAAATAGAAACTTTTTTCTTCTATTCAGACGTGCCCTGGGGCTAAGGCTGTTACAAATAGAGAGAGGGGTGGTAATGTTTTTTTTTTTTTTTTTATGGCAATGAACTTGCATACAATCGCAAGTTCAATCCCAGCCAACATCAACACCTAACCTGAGAGGCATCTTCACAGGCAAATAGAGCTCACATGTGTGCTATTTTACTCGAGTGGGTGAGAGCTGAAGTTGTAATTGCCTTTAACTGGGAGTTATTTTAAGGCACTGCTGGAGTAGATTTGGGAGGTATAGTAAATCAGGGCCATTGTGTCGTTATATTGCCCAAACCATTACATGCGTTTTATGTGCAGTGTGGTGTGAATTCCAGCCCCATTTTTTTCAATGGAAACACATCTAATTCAGAGATGTGTTCCGCATTGAACGGGGATCTTTCCCCCTCCTCTCAGCACCTCCTCTCCTTGGACAGCTGATGCGTTGTGAGAACAGACAGGAGCCGCTGAACAGGGCTGTCCTTCTCACAGGCTACGGAGCTGGAATTCACACCGGACTGGTGTAAATCCAGCCTTAAGTGGAATTCCAGTCCAAATTTTTGTTTGGTTTTATATACAGAAGCATGGGGTAATTTTGGACAGTTAGGTGTTTAAGCGTTCAGTCAGTCAGAAAGTGAGCGGCACATTAACATCCAATTTTGTATGTGAATTGCTGTTGCAATAAAGTTTACTTGGTACCAGAAAGTGATTGGATTCTGGGGGACAGACCCCGCTTTCGGGAGACTCTCCTTAGATAGAAAGTTTCCCTATTTCTGTCTCCAGCAGTGGTGGGGCTCAGGGTGGCATTCAGAATTCCCAACCCGTGGCCAGCCCAGCATGAGGAGGGACACAGGATTACTGCCGTTGTGCTGCCTCCATCCCACTTCTTCAACCAATAGTGACTGGCATGACTGAACCCCCGTTACCCCATCTATTCTACTACCATTAGCCCACCACAGCCAGGGAGTCAGAAGAGAAGAGACAGGCTGACGCCCAGTACTGCTCACCAGGTCAACTGCCCCCAAGGAAGACAGACATGAGAGGGAGGAAGTGGAATAATCAGGTAAGAAGAAATAAGAGCCCAGTGATATCTGCTGCTGAATCTATCTCACCAGTGGTGGCTAGACATGTGCAGGATGAAAAAAATAGTTTCGTTTTGTTTCGTTAGTTAACTAAATTTGTTTAGTTAAATTTGTTGCATTCGTTACATTCGTTTTCGGAATTCATTTCGTTACGTATTCGAATCCAAAAAAAATCCACCGAATTCAAAAAAATTAGATCAAATTCAAAATAAAATCGACGGCATTCGAAAAATTCTACTGCATTCAAAAAATTTCTATCGGATTTGAAAAATATCTAACGCATTAGAAAAAATTTAAAATTTGAATTTTGGAAAATTGTTATATATTATATTCTTTCTATTTCATTATATTCTTTTCTATTGTTTGTCTATTCTATTCTTTTCTATTGTATTCTCTTATGTTCTATTCTATTCTAATATTTTCTATTTTATTATAATCTTTTGCTATTCAAATTCAAATTTATTCTATTCAAAATTAAAATTTTGGAAGACGGCTATATATTCTTTTTTAATCTTCTATTCTATTGTTTTTCTATTCTATTGTTTTATTCTCTTATTTTCTATTCTTTTCTTTTATTTTCTATTCTATTCTTTGAAATTATTTTCTATTCCATTCTAATCTTTTGTATTCAAATTCAATTTTATTCTATTTGAAATTTGAATTTCAGAGGATGGTTATATATTCTATTTTAATCTATTCTATTCTTTACTATTCTTTTATTTTCATTATATTACTTTATAATTTTATATTCTTTTTTAGAAAATCAATGTTTTTTTCTAATTTGTTTTAAATTTGTTTCCGAATTCGATTCAAATTGTTTTCAAATTCGATTTGAATCAAATTTCGGCTATTTTTTTTCGATTCGAACTGCCGAACGCCCCATAATGCATAGTCCGCAGACGGCGCGCACAGCTCCTCCTCCATGGGAGGGCTGCCGCCGTCTGCGCTGGCTTTGTTTTCACAGTTTATTTAAAGTGAAGGGTGGGGCCACCCGGTGACGTACGGGTGACCCCGGTCCCTTCTGACATCATGTGATGTCAGAGGGGTAGGTCACTCAATTATGTCATCAGGTGGCCCCGCCCTTCACTTTAAATAAACTGTCAAAACAAACCAAGCTCAGTCGGCGTGAGCCCTTCCATGGAGGAGGAGCTGTTGCGGCTTTTTTTCGGGTCTGTAATGCGCCGTGATTGACGATGGATTACAACGGGGGACACTTATTTTTTTTTCTTTTTTAATAAAGGACTTGTTTTTAATTGTCTCCTGTGGCCTTTTCTTTTTTGACACTTTTTGGTGAATTAGTAGGGGTACGATGTACTAATTCACATAGGGGGGGTCGGGATCTGGGGACCCCCTTATTAAAGGGGGCTTCCAGATTCCGATAAGCCCCCCACCCTCAGACCCCAACAACCACATCCCAAGGTTGTGAGGAAGAGGCTCTTGTCCCCATCAACATGGGGATAAGATGCTTTGTGGTAGGGGGCGCACAGCCCCCCTGCCCCTAAGCACCCATAATCCCCATATTGAAGGCATGTAGCCTGGTACGGTTCAGGAGGGGGGCGCTTGCCTGTACCCCCCCATCCTTGCCGGCCAAATACAAAAAGAACCCACCGCTCCAGGTGCTAATGATGGCTGGTATCAGGTAAACCCTGGAGTTGAATTGAAGAAACAGCAGCACATCAGAGGGATTTTCCAATGCTTTAATGGATCACCACAGTGGCACTACAGACACCAGCAGTACAATCATGTACGTAGACGCATTTCACAAATATGTTCTGTGCTTAACCATTACCGGTAATGATTAAGCACAGAACATGTGTGAAACGCGTCTATGAACGTGATTGTATTGCTGGTGTCTGTAGTGCCCAATGTGGTGATCCATTAAAGCAGGGGTCCTCAAACTACGGCCCTCCAGTTGTTCAGGAACTACAATTCCCATCATGCCTAGTCATGCCTGTGAATGTAAGAGTTTTGCAATGCCTCATGAGATGTGTAGTTCCGCAACAGCTGGAGGGGCATAGTTTGAGGACCCCTGCATTAAAGCATTGGAAAATCCCTCCAATGTGCTGCCGTTTCCACAATTTATCCTTGCTGGCCAGGTTGCATGCTTGGATAAGGGTCTGGTTTGGATTTTAGGGGGGACCCCACATCAATTTTTTTTAAATTTTGGCATGGAGTTCCCCTTAAAATCCATATCAGACCCGAAGGGCCTGGTATGTACTGGGGGGGATCCTATGCAAATTTTCTCAGTGATTTTTTTGTATATTGCCGGGAACCGGCAATACATTACAGCCGCGATAATAAATTACAAATTTTCCTTTATAAATGTCATGACCAGGGTAAACCTGATAAGGCCTACACACTCATCCCATATGTTAAAATAAATAGACACCACACCGATTGGAGAAAATTGGCCGCTAGGCCATTTATTAACAACCAAAGTTAAACATATTAACAACAGTATACTGTAATTGTTGAGCAAGTTGTGGTCCTAGGAGGCCCAATCACCAAAAATCGTAATTTTGACCGCCACCACTCACAGGCGTAAAACCTTACGCCCGAGAGCTCCTCCACATGCGCAGCGCCCGGTGAACACCATCCTGGAGCCCCAAGCTCCATAAGTCGATGCCCACGGCGTTAAAGTGCACTCCATCCCCGCGCAAGTAGCGCCAAGTGTCCACCTCCAAATCGGTGTGTCTAACGACCAAGCCGCCGTTACGCACAATAAAGTAAAGCGGCCGACCTCTTTATTCACCTTTACCCAGGCTTTATTGAGTTTGGAAACCGACCGCACGAAACGCCAAGTCGCGCGGCCGACTACCTCAGACCACACGAAAACGTCTTGAGAAAATCAGCCTGTAATTGTAAAAAAATCTAATTTGATATCCCGTATCAGGTGCCGCATGGAGCGGACCCCCAGGTCGTTTCCCCCCGCATGTAACACCAAAACATCTGGGGCCCTGTCCAAGTTGGCAAATCTCTGAAACTCAAGCAAAACCCGGCACCACAGCAGCCTGGGTACACCAATCCACCATACCTGGGCCGTGTCACGGGGCAAACCTAACTGTCGGCCGTTGGGTCGAACGTCCGCCCGCTTGGCCCCCCAAAAAACATAACAGTGTCCAAGCACCCATACCAGGGCCGGCTCACCATCTGTAAGAGAACAACAAAGTAACATAACAAACAACCGCCCCCATGAAAACCATAGGACATAAACTTAACATTAAGAGGCCTGAGCCCCCAGAATAAGCTGCGGGTGTATGTAGAGTCGAAAACGATTTGACTCCCACCTGCCGATGCGCTTCAGCACTGCGTGGTCCAAACCCCACCTGGCGGCCTCAGTGGCTGCCCCGATGCGGAAGGAGTGAAACAAGATCTCTCCTGGAGGGAACCAAGCCGCCCCCAGGCAGCGCCGAAAAACTGCTGTAAACTGAAAAACAGATAAAGGTTTACCGTCAACGTGGACCAGCAACGACCCGCCCCAACAGGGCGGCGTCGTAGATACTCCGTAACAGCCGGGGCAAATGGGGGAACCAGAAATAGAAAAGAGCCTCACGTGCGAACCTTTACCAACTTGGTATGTTTTTGAATGCCGTACCTGAGTAACCAGGACAGACCCGTCCAACTGACGTCCTCCGCCAGGAGCCCACCGTGCCGGGCCGTAACCCGGCTGACAAGCTCCCCCACCCGAAATGCCCCAAAGAAGGCCAGGCAAAATGCCGTACGGAACAGTAGCGCCTCGTATGGCGAGGAGCATACTTCGCCAACACGGTCCACCAACCGTTAAAGCATGTCAAAAGTAACAGGCCACCGGCCGTCCGGCCTACGGCGGCCCTTCCTGTACCCCTTCAACGCCTGGTGGACCACAAAACCCTTTGTCGCGTCCCGAACACCCGAGAGTTTGCACCAGAAGGCCAAGCCGGCCAGTTTCCGGTTCAATGAGGAAACCGATACCCCTTGTTCGAAGTTCCTACCTATGAAGTACAGCAATACAGAGCCAGCCTCTGTGCCACCCAAGTCAACTCCCATCTCCCGCAACAGCGAACTCCACTCCTGCCATCCCCTGTAATAAGCCACCCATGTACCCTCACTCACCGACCTCCGGATTAAGCCTGTGGCGACTCCAAGGCGATCTGCCACAGCTCTACTGGACAGAGTGCTCCATGTTGCTCCGTTCCCGGCGCCAACTCCCGAAACCTGTCCAGCTGAAAGCGAGACAATGCATTCACCACTTCGTTAGTAGTCCCAGGTAAATGAACCGCATATAAAAACACATTCGCCTGTAAGCAGTGTAACACCAGATGACGAAGCAATCGAACCACCGGCGGGGACGCTGCTGACAAGCGATTGATCACCTGTACTACCCCCATGTTGTCACAGTGCAGCCTAACCTTTTTGTTGCCAAAGAGGAACCCCGCACCTCCACCGCCACCAGAACTGGGAACAATTCCAGCAAAACCAGGTTCTTACATAACCCAGCTCCTGCCATGCTAACGGCCAACGCTCCGCATTCCACCTGCCTCCCAAAAACACGCCATACCCGGTGGACCCTGCCGCGTCCGTGTACAATTCCAAGTCAAAGCTGCTGATCGGGCCCTGTTGCCAAAGCAAACGACCATTAAAGCTCTGAAGAAAAGTATCCCAAACCCGCAGGTCTGCCCGGTGGTCACTGTTCAACGTTATGAAGTGGCGAGGGGAGGAAATGCCGGAGGTAGCCAACGACAACCTGCGACAGAATATCCTACCCATAGGCAGGATTCGACAGGCAAAATTCAACTTGCCCAGGAGCGACTGGAGGGCCCGCAATTGAATGGTAAGACGCCCAACATCCCCCTTTATCTCCTGCCTCAGGGCTAACAACTTATCATCAGGTAACCGGCATTCCATGGCCAGGGAGTCAATCACAATACCAAGGAAGGTAATTTGTGGGGAGGGACCTTCGGTCTTGTCCGCCGCCAAGGGAATCCCGAAGCGCTCAGCGACATGTTGTACCATGGCCAACAGAACACAACTTGGTCTCCGGAGGGCCAATGCACAAGAAGTCGTCCAAATAGTGGATAACCGAGTTGACCCCCGACACCTCCTGGACCACCCATTCCACAAACGAGCTGAATTGCTCGAACAAAGAGCAGGAAATGGAGCAACCCATGGGAAGACAACCGTCCACATAGAATTTGTCCACCCACCTGCACCCCAAGAGATGAAAACAGTCCGGGTGGACCGGGAGGAGGCGAAAAGCCGACTCAATATCCGAC
The DNA here is from genome assembly GCA_018402905.1 of Glandirana rugosa. Taxonomy (NCBI): domain Eukaryota; kingdom Metazoa; phylum Chordata; class Amphibia; order Anura; family Ranidae; genus Glandirana; species Glandirana rugosa. Next base: position 91,181 of record BLSH010099164.1, on the reverse strand, counting down.
TTTGACATAAGCGCGCCCCGACCATAACGGCAAACTCAGCCAATCGCAGCATCAAAAGAAGTGTACGAACCTCCGGATCGATAGCATCATTGACCGAACCCCCTTTAGAAAAAGACAGGTGGTGGATAAGACGGAACTTCCCAGGTTCCTTCTTAGGGACCACCCCTAAGGGGGAAACAACCAAATTACCGAGGGGGGGATGTTTGAAGGGGCCCGCCATGCGACCCAGAGCCACTTCCTTGGCTAGCTTCTCCGACACCACCTCCAGATGCAGGTGGGCAGAGCGCAAGTTGTCAGCAAAGGGGGGGGTACAAACAGGGAGCAAGGGATAAGAAACCCGCCCTCAAAGCCTTCTTCCAACAACCGGGCAGCCGCCCAGTCGGGATACCTATTTAGAAAGGGGCGCAACATTTGTACGCTCAGAGTCGTCCTCTTTACCCACAACGTTGGCGGCATGTCCCTTGCCCTGTCTGAGACAACAGGACAGAGGGTGTGAACCGCTGCACCCTGAGCACTTGTGCCGGAATCGACAACTTCCTCCGAACCTGCAACCCCCTTCATTGAACTGCCAACACAACCCCCTGCACTTGACGACCGGCTGTCTCGGGGCGCCCGAACCACTGCCCCCCAGAAAAAACTGGGAAGACCCTGTCCTGGCAGGCGTCATCAGCTTCATCCAAAGGCTGATGTCTTTGTGGTCCCACCACAGCGATGGGCGCAGAGACTTCCGCTGCCGGAACTGCTCATCATACCGCAGCCACGCTAAGCCCCCGTACACCCTGTGGGCCTCGCTGATGGCGTCCAGATAGCAAAAAAGGGGGGAACAGCACACCGGCTGTCTTTCCCCTATGACGCTGGCCAATATGTCAAAGGCATGTAGCCAATTGGCGAACATCTGCGGAATCAAACGGGAACGCGTTCCTCCTCATCGCGCCGAGACTCCTCTGACCGAAACCGGTCCAGGTTAAACTTCTCTAGGGGGAGCAGGGAAAAGATGTCTATATACTCACCCTTCCAGATCCGGTCACACACCTCTTGTTTCAAATGAGCCCCCCAAGGGGCCCTCGAAACAAACATAGACTTTGCACCTGGCGGAGTCGGAGAGACCCACAGATTCAGCAGGTGCGCCGACCGCCACCCCTGTGGCGGAGGCCAGGGGAGGAGCCCCCGCCGGCCCGCTAGGCGACAACCGCCCCTGCAGAAGGTGCCACCCAGGCATCCCCCGGAGAACCCACCCCAAAGCGCTGAACCAGGGATCGCAAGACCGAAATGAAGTCCCCCAAACCTGGAGCTACCCTAGACGCAGTGGACCCAACTGCCGCTGAGTGCGAGAGAGACCCGGGCAAAGTTGAAGCAGGGGCCCCCTTACCCACCCCAAGCAGCATACACAGATTATCACATAAAAGAGACAAAGAATTAGTCACACACTCACCAGGCTGCCCAGGCGGGACCCCCGCAGCCGCTGCTCCGGATTCCACCGCTGCAGGCTCATCAGGCACTTCCCCTTCTTCTGAACTGGATCGTTCACCTACCGACCGCGGCGTTGATCTCCTCTGGCGAGGCCCAGAACGGTCGCTTGCACCCTTAGGAGAGCCAGGCCGCTGAACCGCTACGCTCCACACCGCCTCCCCCATCCCGACTTCCTCCGCTTCCTGCTTGACTCCTCAGCGCGCTCCTGCAGGGGATCGTCCTTGGGACCGGCCACACTGCGCGTGCGCCGGGCAGGGGTGCCTGCTAATCCCACCGACTGGCAGGCACCGCAAGCTCCACTCCCACGCCGGGCTGAACCCCTGGCCTGAACTGGCCGCTTGCTGCAGACTCCCAGGCCGGCCAGGCGGGGCGGGAGACCTGGATGTAAAACGGCCCCGCCTGGCAGAGCTCTGCCCAAGATGGGGATTCCTCCCAGGGGACCGGCCAGCCGCAGATGGAGCAGGCCGTGCTGGTCCGCCTGGAGGGTCCGATTCCGGGCTCCCAGGGTGGCGCCGAGCTCCAGGTGAAGCGGCCGGACTGTACCGCTCCGGCGGCCGAGACCGCCGAGCGCGTGGTGGCACCCGCTCCCCCTCCTCCTCCGAGTCCTCGCAGAGCGCCAACTGCTGCTCCTGTAGCCAGCCCGCACTGCAATGTGCAGCGGCTGCCCGGAGCTGGCGGATCAATGATTCAATGTCGGCCATGCGGATGCCTCAGGCCTTCACAATTCAATCTTGCTATTAGGCCGACTGCCTTGAAGACCCCCGCCCCGCTCTATAAAAACCCTCCCTGCCCCTAAGACATTTTTTTTTTTGTTGCTCCGGGCCTGCCTTTTTGCTCTGGCACTGTTCTAAACATCACAGAGGTGCGCCCATTTACAGGAAGACCAAGGGGACCCCCCTAGGCACATTATTTAACCACTTCACCCCCGGAAGGATTCCCCACGTTAGGACCAGAGCACTTTTTGCGATTCGGCACTGCGTCACTTTAACTGACAATTTTCCCCACAAATAGAGCTTTCTTTTGGTGGTATTTTGATCACCACTATAAACAAAAAGAACGCCAATTTTCCCAAAAAATAATATTTCTTACTTTTTGCTAAAATACAAATCCCAAAAAAATATTGGCCAATTTTGGTAAAAAAAAAATGCAATCGGAGGTGCACATGCGCGGCGCTCGGTGATGGATGTCTAACACCAGAGCTCCACACCATTCCTCTGGATCGCCATCCCCCACAGCGAACCGGCCGGTTCTCAGTGCACACAAGCAAGCCAGCAGGCACCCACACAACCTCTAGCGATTCCCTGGACGATTCCCACTTCACTCGTGGGACCGATACACCCCAGCCTTGGAAAGTTTTTAGGCCGCATTCCTAAGATGGGGCTTTGCGCGAGGCCTGTCTTGATTCGCGAACGCCGAGACACAGGCTCGCAGGTAAAGCCGACTACTCCACCCTCTCCAGGAGACTCCGGGCCACGCTGCAAACACACATAACGAGCACAAACCAGTGGGGACACCCCCAGCCTTTCCAACGCCTCATCTACCTCCCCACAGGGGTACTGGAAAGCTACTGTGCCCAGATACAGTTACTCCATAGCTACCTGGACAGTATCACTCACCCCCTCCCCGGATACCTTCCTCTGTGAGGGAACCGCAAGACCATTATAGTCTGGGTGTAAGGCCTGCCTGGAGCACAGAGCATAGCCCGCCAGTGGGTCACGCAGCATCCCTCTGTCAGGAGAGCCTGGTGCTTGCAAAGTAACTCACAGGGCTTGCTGGGCTGCCTAGTGTTTTCCTACCCGGGCCCCTCAGGACTCATTGCAAGGATATCCCCGCCACAACACTGCTGCTCTATCCGCTGGTCATAAAGTGAATCTCCTGCTGATCCCACGTCCTTCTTGCCGAGGGTTCTGCCTATAGCTCTGTTTCTGCCCCTATACAGTCCCTCTACCCTGCTACTTCATCGCACTGCATGTGGGCCAACACTGTTAAACGCAATCTGCAACCTCAATACAGCCAGTCCTCAGACAACACTCCTTCCCACACTATGGCTGCTGGACACCAAGATTTGGAAGCGGCCTTCGTGGACCTCCCTGGCTCCCCTGCCTGGCATGACCCCCCTCACTCGGAGCTCATTGGAGTGGACATTGGCCCACCCCTGCTCAAAATTGCTCTTTCTCACCAGCTTCTACAGTTTCTCTGCTTAACCACACCATTGAAGAAATCCTGATGTCGCCCTCTACGCCTTCAGCCACTCATTCCAGCACCCTCCAGGGCAAAGACTCTCACCCATCCCAGCAACAGGGCATGTCCCTCATGTTCCAGAAATTTGCGGAGTTTCTAGACAAGGGTCTTGCCCAGACCACGAGGAAGATAACCTCCAAAATCAAATCTGACTTGGAAATGCTTGGGGCGCGCATTGATAGCGTAGAAACCAAAATGGATGCCACCGTCTCCTGGGTTAATCAAAACTCGGATGTTATCCAAGAATTACATAACCACCTGGAGGAAGCCTTAGCAAAAATAGATGACCTGGAGAACAGGTCACGGAGGCTCAATTTCAGAATTAGGGAGCTTCCTGAGGAGGTCAAGGATGTAAATGAGGCTGTTAACGCCCTGATCAAAACCCTCATACCGGACATTCGCCCTCACAAAATGGAGCTGGATCAGGCTCACAGGGCTCTTGGACCCCCTCGCCCCAATGGTCTCCCTCGAGACATAGTGGTGAAACCCCACTATTATAGCACCAAAGAGGAAGTGATAAAAAAATCTTGTTCTATCTCCCAAATAAAAGTTATTGCAGACATCTCCCCCTTCACCATCCAGAAGCGGAGATCTCTGAAACCACTGCTTACGGACTTATCTCAAAAAGATATTAAATACGGCTGGCAATTCCCTTTTGGGCTGAAGTACGACTTCCAGAATAAGACATATAGATTCTCCACATTTCAAGAAGGGGAATCCATCCTTCAGCAACTGGGGATCCTCTCCAAAGAACCTCCCTCACCAATGCATATTTCTTCCTCCAGCCTTTATAAGAGACCGCCCCCCTCAAGTCCACTCACCACCCTCTGGCAGAAGCCCAAACCTAAGAAGGCCAAAGAAGGAGTTCCACATTGAAAAGGGCAGATGGACTGCACGCTTCCCTTCTTCGTCTCTTACCCTGGAGACGGGTCCTTTTGGACTGCCGCTAAGGCACACTTATCTGGATGGGTCATATTTGACTCATAATCTTTGTGTTAAATGTTTGATTTTATCAGAGATTTTACCCCGTAGGGGTTCTCCCTCCATGTGACTCTTGGCAAGACCCCAGCCTAGTAGACAACAGAACAGCGTTCAGTTTCTGGTGGGCCTCCTCCTGCCCATCGGGTTGGTGGGGGCTTCGCAAACTGAAGGAAGGATGCCCTCCTGGTCTCCTGGTTACGGTTTTTTCTCCCAACCTTATCACCAAATTGTATATGATCTAGCATGCTGGGTGTCCTACTGAGGGTCTCATGGAGTTCTTTTTTTGATGATTTTACGCATTTTGTTTTCTCTTAGATTAAGGGACGCAATGTTTGGAATACCTGTTATGCGTTACCCCCTGTCCTCGGAGAATGATCATTTTTATTCTCCAGAACAGGGTGTTCCCACTTTTAGTGGGCTACACATTGTTTGTTATTCGGAGTATGCTCTTCATACTCCCACCTTATTCTGCTTTTTTTCTGTCCCTTTCCTCTTCTCACTCTTTGCTCTTCATCTCCTTTAGGCCCCATCCTTCCTTCTTGGTGTCGGTATCGGAGTCATCGCCCCCCCCAGGCCCCATGGCTACTATCTTGGCTCCCAACCGAATGCTCTCCTTCCTACAGCTTCCTCTGGGACACAGATAAGCAATTGGGGATTGCTGTGTGCACATCTCTCTCTGCCCCATGGCTGACACATTCCCTCCAAGCTCCCTTTACGCATAGTCTTTCACAACATTCAGGGCCTAAATTCACCCATGAAGCGGAAAAAAAAACGTTCCAGTATTATGCTGCCCAAAAGGTAGAGGTGCTACTATTGCAGGAATCCCATTTTCTATCCTCATACTCCTCCTCATTTATACATCGCAAATACCCTACCTTTCACCTGGCGAACGCAGTAAATAAAACCAAAGTGGTCTGCATCTTCTTCTCTCATAATGTGCACTTCTCCTGTAGTACTGTTCTGAAGGATCCGGAGGGTCGCTCCCTTCTCCTCAAGGGCCTTATAGACAACCAACTTTACACATTTATATCCTATTACTCCCCGAACAAGGGACAATCTAAATTTTTTTACTCTCTCTTTTGGGCCACCAATCCTTTGGCGGAAGGAACAGTCATTTACGGGGGGGGAACTAAAAACACGGCCTTTGATATTGGCTTGGACAAATCGCGTCCCCCTGTAACCAGATGCACCCCTCGAGGCAGAGCCTAAAGGTAGCTAGGCAAATTTTCCATCAGGGATTAGTGGATGAATGTAGGGAAATTAACCCCTAGGTTTGGGATTATACACAGTTCTCTAGCCCCCATAACACATTTGCTAGAATAGGTAATTTCTTTATCCACACCAAACAGCTCCCCAGGATCTCCAAAGCCCTCATTAGAGACTCTGCCTTGTCGGACTACTCCTCATTGATGTTGGTCCTACACAGAACGGACGCCACACGTAAGTCTTTTAATTGGAGGCTGAATGCTTCAATCCACCCTACCAATCCGGTACACGTCACAGAGATTAATATAGCTATTCAAGAATACTTGAATGATAGAGTTGGCATCTCTCCAACCTCCTTGTGCGCTGCTCATAAACCCACAATTGGAGGAAAGTTGATCCAATTAGCCTCCAGGAACCGCAAAGCTAGATCCATTGACGTAAATAATCCACTTCCTCCTCCTCCCTAGGGAAGCTCGAAGCAGCTTGCACTGCCCTGAACCTTGCCCTCACAGCTACAGCTGAGAAACTCCTTAGATGGGAAGGAGGGAGATTCTATTTACAGAGGGACAAAATAGGGTCCATGTTGGCACACAGACTAGCCCCCAAAGTGAAAGTTCACTCCATTCCCAAAATCAAAATGCAGGATGGCTCTCACTCCCAAAATCCCCCAAAAATTCTTGATGCTTTCCAAGACTTCTATAAGAAGCTGTACTCAGGGGATCAGAAACCTCCACATGCTGACCGTATACAGGAATTTCTGCATTCCTTACCCATCCCCTCTCTTAAAACTCAAGACAGGGATGAGCTAGAGGCACCCATTTCTTATGAGGAGATCACGCAGGTTATCAAGTCTAGAGTTGAGCGAACCCGAACTGTAAAGTTCGGGTCCGTGCCGAACTTTCGGGTGTCCATGTACCGAACCCGAACGTTTGAGAAAAACGTTTGGGTTCGGGTTCTGGGTTCTGGCATTTTATCACGCATGTTGAATAGCTGCAGGGCAGCCAATCAACAAGCGTTTCACTGGTTTTCCCTAGAAGCCATCACAGCCATGCCTACTAATGGCATGGCTGTGATTGGCCAGTGTATCATGTGACCCAGCCTCTATATGAGGCTGGTGTCACAGTGTTGCATGTCACATGCTCTCAGGTTAGTGTAGGGAGAGGATGCTGCCGGCACTGTGAGGGACAGATTGTGAGGGACAGATTGCAGATCTAATAACTAGGTAGAGATTACTACTACTGCTGTGAGGGATAGTTTGCAGTGATAATAACTAGGTAGAGTTTACTACTACTGCTTTGAGGGACAGATTGTAGATCTATAACATCTCATCCTGCATTACAGAACGATCTGATTACAGAACGATCTCTCATCCAGCATTACAAAACGATCTGATACTGGACTAGGTAGATATTACTACTGCTTTGAGGGACAGGTTACAGATCTAATAACATCTCCCATTGTTCTTCCTTTTGCAGCCCTCTTTCCAGGACTTTTTTACAGTCATTTTTGTGCCGAAAAGTTCAGGTCCCCATGACTTCAATGGGGTTCGGCGTCCGTGGTAAAGTTTGGATAATGTTCGGTACCGAACCTGAACGTTTCCGCGAAGTTCGGCCGAACCCCCTGAACATCCAGGTGTTCGCTCAACTCTAATCAAGTCCTTAAAATCTGTCTCTGCCCCAGGCCCTGATGGCTTTGCGGTCCCCTATTACAAACATTTCGTGGATACGCTAGCTCCTTACATGGCCCGATTCTTCAATCACCTTCATGCAGGACACCCTTTAAATGCTGACTTAAATTCTGCCTTTATCACAATCCTACCTAAATCTAATAAAGACCTCAGTGCTGTTGAGAACTATCGGCCTATATCCCTTATTAATAATGATCTTAAAATTCTGACGAAAATTCTACCAAACCTCCTTTTCATCTTCTTAGGGCTTTACATTCACAGGGACCAGGTGGAGGCAAGGCTGGACCAGATCAGAAGGACAGTAGACATCATCTCTCTCTTGAAGTCCGGCTGAGATAACGGCCCTTGCCAGGAAGACTTCCTCTTAGCGCTAGACATGACAAAGGCCTTCGACATGGTCACATGGTCATACCTGTTTCCGGTCCTCCAGCACTGGGGTTTAGGTCAGTCCTTCCTCAACATAACAGGTGCCCTTTACTTGCTTCCTGAAGCTAAAATCAAATTGCAGGGCTTCCACTCCGCCCCCTTTCCTATCCGGTTAGGCACACGGCAGGGCTGCCCATTATCCCTTCTTTTTTTTTTTTGTAAATATGTTTATTGAAAATTTCACATTATACAAAGTATAAAAGCTCACACGTGTCAAAACATCTTTGCAACTTTACAGCCGGGGCCTTATCGAGCAAGGCAACAAGAATAGACAAAGTTTTGCATCAGTAAGGCAAATAGTCATAAGGGTGCCAAATTAAATCGGAGTCAAATCGGAGCATTAAAGATGCTATTATAATAATAGTGGTAGTAAAAGACATAGATATCTGGTTAGCTAGGATCAACATCCCCCAGAGGGCCTAAGACAAACCAGGCTGGGGGAGGACGGGGGTTGGGCGGAAGGCCTGGCATGATCTTGTGCTTGTAGAGCACACCCTGGTCAGCTTGTGGGGAGAGCTTCAAACTAGAGGTAGGAGACAAAGCGACCAGGGAGTTGAGGCAGTTAGGGAGGTTAGCGGTATATCACCTGGGTAGACAATGTGTTTGGAGTTTGTGGAATGTCAAGGGGGGATGGAGTAGGTGGTGGGGAAGGTTTTTGGATTTTAAGCCTTCCTAAGGTGCCCGAGAGATCTGCTTTTAAATACCATTCGGAGAATTGAAAGGGTTCCATATAACGTTGGGTTTCTTCTGGAGAGATGGAGTATTCTAAATACTTCTTCCATCTAGTGAAGAAACGTTTTGAGGACTTAAAATCCTGGGTAATAACGTCTAGCCATTCAATGCGGAATAGATTATGAATGGCAGCTTTAACTTGGGATATCAGAGGCGGGTCTGTGTTGATCCACGCCTGGGTGATGGCCCTGCGAGCTGCCAAGAGACACAGGTGCGCCCAATGAGGAACTGTAGGCCCTGGGGGGGGGGGGGTATCTGTGGGGGGTGGTGCGTGGTGGCTAAATAGACATATCATTAAATCCTTAGGGATAGAGTAGTTTTGGATTTTTTTAATGTAGTGTAAGACATGATCCAAAAAGTCGTTATTTTGGGGCAGTTCCAAAACCTATGCAGTAGGGTGGGTTTGGAGGCACGGCACCAGGGGCATATTGGGATGGAGGGACTCTCCGGGTTAAGGAAGAAAGGGAAGTAGGCCCTATGTGTGATTTTAAATTGTGTCTCCCTCCACCTTTCGGAGACCGTTAGAGCACGTATTTTTTGATAACCCGCTAGGATTTTGGCCGGAGCTTCTTGGTCTTCAATGGCCTTGGCCCAGGGTTGAAGGGGTTGTAGGGAGTATCTAGAGGCCTGGTGCTGTGAGAGGTGAGAGTAAATTTGGGAGATTGAGTATTGCCCTTCAGTGAGTGGCAAGGGAGTCGATGAAGGAGAGTTGAAACGGTCTAGGGGTAGAGATAACCTTAGTATTGAGATAGTGTTTCAGTTGAAGATAGGGGAAGAGGTATGATTTAGGTAGGGAGTAAGAGCCGGCCAGCATAGGGTTTCCGGCTATTGGGAGAAAACGGGACACTCCGGATGGCAATTCTAAGATTTACCTCACCTCCCTCCAGGCGATGACCGTGTCCCTGAAGAGGGAATTAGTCCTTAGGTGTTTGGGTAGTGATGAAAGTTTGGTATGGGCCACCGCCCGGAGGGAGTAGGGGTCCGCCAAGGCTCTCTCGAGGTCGAGGATTGAGTATCTGGAGTTTTCAGCGAACCAATCAAGCACTTGCCTAAGGAGGCAAGAGAGGTTGTATACCCTGATGTTAGGAAGGCCTGTCCCCCCCTCGTCCTTCGGCAGAAAAAGCTTTCGTAGAGCCACCCTAGGCTTTTTGCCTTGCCAGATAAATGAAAGGAGGGCAGAGTGAATCTTGTGTACATCTTTGTGTTTAAGAAGTAGCGGTAGAGTCTGCAGAGGATAAAGGAGCCTCGCGAATGAGACTATTTTGTAGAGATGACACCTGCCGAAGAGAGAGAGGGGGAGGGACGCCCAATTCCCCAGCTCCTGTACTATCCTATTTATCAAGGGGGGGGGTACTTTAGTGAATATAGTGATGAGGGTTCCCTTCCTATGGACAGTCCCAGGTATGTAATGTGTTTGTTGGCTATCAAAAAGCGTGATGACGCTGTCCAGGCTCCAGAAACCCGGGGGTTCAAGGGTAGGATCTCACTTTTTTCAAAGTTTATTCTTAATCCCGAACATGTTCTGAAGGTTTCGAACAGTTCCTGGGTATAGGAGACATCCCGGGGGGGGGGGTTTGAGGAGAAGAGAAGGATGTCGTCGGCAAAAAGGGCTGACCTAAGAGTGAGGTTGCCAGCTGCGATTCCACTGATACCCTCGTTAGAGTTTATCAATCTGGATAGGGGCTCCAGGGCTAGATTAAAAAGAAGGGGGGTAAGAGGGCAGCCTTGGCGGGTGGGGGAGGGGGATCTCTGGAGACATAAAGTTAGGGGTGACCAGGCGAGCCGAGGGGGATGCATACATTTTGTGGGCGTAGTTTAGGATGGGACCCGATATTACAAACGATTCCATGGCCATGTATAGCCAGGTGAAACTTATATTATCGAAAGCCTTTTCGGCATCTAGTGAGATGATGGCTAAATCTCGATCAGGATACATCTTAGCATGTTCAAGGGCAAGAAGGACCTTGCGAATGTTAAGTATAGCTGAGGGACCCTGTATAAAGCCAGATTGGGCTGGGTTAATGATAGAGGGAAGGATGTGGGCAAGGCGGTCCGCAATGATTTTAGAGAGGATTTTGATATCCACATTAATGAGAGAAATGGGCCTATAGGAGGATGGTAATAGGGGGTCCTTACCTTTTTTGCCTATTAGTTTAATGTGGGCTTGGGATCCAGTAGGGGGAAAGGGGCCATCTGCCCAGATAGCGCTATAAACAGTCTCCAAGGAGTCTGTGATAAAGTCGGCGGTCAGCTTATAGAACTCCGCCGAGAGTCCGTCTGGGCCTGGGGCCTTTCCAGGTCCGAGTCTACTAATAATGAAGCGGATGTCTTCTGACGTTATGGGGGCGTTAAGGAGGTCTAGCTGTTTAGCTGTGAGTGTGGGGAGGTTGGCCTTGCTCAGAAAAGCTGCAGCTTTTGTTGTGTCGATGGGGTCTTTGGTATAGAGGGCAGTGTAGTAATCGGTGAGGAGGGTGTTGATGTTTGAGGGGGAGTTTGTGACCGTCCCGTCGGGTCCTTTCAGGGCTCCTATATACGTCGGGGGATGTCTCCCTGAGCAGAGCCTGGCTAATAGCTTGCCCGCTTTATTGCCGTTGCAATGAAAGAAAAGAGCAGAGTGTGCCTGATGTATTGATTCCTGGTGTCCCGACCAGAGATCGAAGTTACGTTTGGCTTTTTGCCAAGCTGATATCGTGGTAGGGTTGCGGGATAAGGCCAGGTCTCTATGTGCTGCCCGGAGGGAATCACTGGCTTGGTGGTAGTTGTGTGAGGCTTTCTTTTTATACTGAGCCGTGTAAGAAATTATGCGCCCCCTTAAGAAGGCTTTGCCAGCTTCCCAGAACAAGTTTGGGGAGGAAAGGTGTGCCCGGTTAGTCTCGCATTATTCCGCCCAAGCAGCTCTTAGGGACAGTTTTAGATCTTCATTTTTAGCCAAAAACACGGGGAATCGCAATGTTTTAGGGCCAGGAGGGGAGATGAGACCAGAAATTTGAATAGCTATCGGGGAGTGATCTGAGATCACCATGTTTTCGATGGAGGATGAGGAGACCAAAGGGGTGAGGTTCGGGGAGGTAAAAAAATAATCAATGCGCGACCACGAGTTATGAGGGGAGGAATAAAAGGTGAAGTCTTTGTCAGAGGGGTGAGAGAGCCGCCAGATATCGGTGAGGTGGAGGGCCTTCATAGATTGAGCGAGGGGAGTGGGGGTGTTGATTGTCTTGGCAGTGGCGGGAGAGAAGGAGGACCGGTCCTCAGCAGGGTGCATCATTGAGTTAAAGTCTCCTCCCAGGAGATGGAGGGTTTCGGGGATTAGGAGAGCCCAGGAGGTGAGGTCCTGGAAGAATGATTGGCCTGGGGAATTGACTGCGTATACATTAGAGATCGCTATGTCTCTATCGGCTATGGAAAGATGGATTGTAAGCCTACGACCCAGGGCGTCGGAGTCCACCGAGCGTATTTTATGTTGGAGATTTTTGTTGATAAGAATAGCAACTCCGGCCTTACGTCACAGCAAGGGAGCAGTGTACCGAACCCACCCAGAGCCTGCGAAGTCTGGACGCGTCATCAGTGCCTAGGTGTGTCTCTTGCAGCAAAGCAATATCTGTATGTAATCGTTTAAGGTGGTGCAGTATTTGCATGCGCTTGTGTGGGGAGCGCAACCCCTTGACATTCCACGAAATTACCTTTAGGTGATTCCTGGTCTCAGGAGGAGCCATAGCTGTAACTTGGCATGAAGAATAAAGATCACATTTGCGGGAGGGGCCCCGTTGGCCATGGCCCTCCCTGGCCAGGAAGCTTCCGCCGTCTGCATAAAAATATCAAAAAAAGGCACAAAGGTAAGAGTAAGCAAACAGAACCAGAATATCTTTAAACTGAAATACACAAAGGGGGAAGTCCCCAAAAGCCATTTCGGGACTTCTCTTTTTTCCCCATGGAGTTCCTGTCCACAGTGCGCCCACCAACAAAGGTCCTCCATCAGATAGGGGTGGCAGGGCGACGCCGAGGAGGGGAGGGGGGGAAGCTAAATAGAAGGGGGGGATAGTAAGAAGTGGAGTAGGAGGCTAGGTAGGGGAGGGGGGGGGGGAGAGATGGAGGGAAGGGGAGGGGGAAGAAGAAGAGGAAAAAGAATGAGGGAAAGCGCAGGGGAGTATAGGGGGTGATGTTGCGGTAAGAGAGGGAGAAGGGTGAAGGATATGACAAAAGTAACCAAAGTAGGTGGCCCTCGTCCCTTAGACCGTAAACCTCTTAGTAACTAGAGAAATAACTGTTTAGTAAGTAGTGTTGAGCGAACCCGGACTGTAACGTTCGGGTCCGTACCGAACTTTAGGGTGTCCGTGGCACGGACCCGGACCCGGACATTTCAAAAATCGTTCGGGTTCCGACACTACCGAAGATTCCCGTTTGGTCACTTTGCGAACAACTAACCGACGGGACGTCGAAGAGTTGTGCACGTCATTTTATCGTCTTGGGGCCTGGCTTGGGCTTGCTAAAAACTTTACAGGCCCAGGCCCAGGCACGGTGCCTGTGGGATTTCAAGCCATGCCTGGGCTTGCAATGTCAGGCCCAAGCGAGTTGTGATGAATGATTTGTCAATAAAGAGATCAATGATTCTCCAAATGCCAGATTCCCTGCTCCCGGTGGATGAAACCAATGAAAACAGTATAGGAAGTGGGAAGAGGGAGAGAATGGCGTTGTAGTGGGGGATATGAGGGGACGCGAAAGGGAGTAAGAAAAAGGAGAAGAAGAAGGGGGAG
>BLSH010099164.1:56285-70064 GCA_018402905.1 Glandirana rugosa | reverse complement strand
TATTTTACTTGATTTTAATTTATTTTCCCTATCCCCATTTATTTGTAGGGCACTTGCCCTAGTTTGAAGATGATTTTAGAACAGTTATATGGCTTCTACCGTTAATTAATACTTTTCAGACACAGTTTGAAGATGATCCACATTCACCTCCATTTTTGCTTTTTTTATGTTTTTATTTTTTTAAAAATATTTACAGTTATTTCCCTGTCCCCATTTTTTGTAGGGCACTTGCCCTACCCTTACCCCCATTTTACTTCCTTTTGCAGCCCTCTAGGGCTTTCCAGGACTTTGTTACAGCCATTTTTGTGCATAAAAGTTCGGGTCCCCATTGATTTCAATGGGGTTCGTTGTCCGTGCGATCGTTCGGGTTCCGTCCGGACCCGGACCCGGACTTTGTCCCGAAGTTCGGACGGACCAGCAGAACCCGAACTTCCAGAGGTTCGCTCAACTCTATTAGTAAGTAATAAATCGGTAATAGCAAACCACATGATAAGGCGGCGGTGATCAGAATAGTTCAGGAGACATATTGAGGGTCAGGGCAGTCCAAATGAAGATCCAGTCTTTGATCGAGGGTACAAGAAAGTATCCGATGAAGCAGCGTCTGATGCTCTGTTGTTGGGGGCAGCCACCCCAGAGTCAGCTTAATGAGTTGCGAGCTTCCAATTGTCTGAAGCGTACCCTCTTGTAGGGGAGTTTTTGGGGGCTGGATTGGTTGCGTAAAGCCAGGGCAGATTTCCTGGGAGAAGAAGCTGTCGGTGGGTCTGGTTGGGATTCCTGTTCCATGTCTGAGGGACGTGTGTTGGAGAGGTAGTTTTCAGCGTCACGTGGTGAGGAGAAAGACAAGTGTTCCCCTGTGTCTGATTGGATATGCAGGATAGCAGGATAGGCCAGGCTGAACTTGATGTGTTGATTGTAGAGCTGCGAGCAAATAGGAGAGAATTCTTTTAGTTTACGCATTACCTCTAGGGAATAATCTGCAAAAATCATCAGGGGGTTTTCGTCCACAGTCAGCGTGCGGTTTTTGCGAAAGGCCTGAAGAATGGCTTGCTTGTCATTATAGTTTAAGAACCGGGCAATAACTGGTCTGGGTCTGGAGAGCTGGTCCGACGGCTGCCCAATTCTATGAGCCCTTTCTACTATGCAGGGGACTCTGAGGCCCAGGTGCTGTGGGATGGTGGTGGAGCAGATGGTGAACAGGGCTGTTTGGTTGTAGGATTCGGGTAGCCCTATTATGCGCAAGTTATTCCTTCTGGACCTGTTTTCCAGGTCATCCAGCTTCTCCTGGAGGTCTCTTTGCTGTGTGGTGAGCCTGGCTATAGTCGCAGACAGGACCGTGGTGTCGTCTTCCACCGTGCTTAGCCGTTCCTCTGCGTGTTCCAGTTTGGCTTAGAGTTGTTGGATTTGTTTATGGAGCTGTTCCAGCCCCCTGTGTACCGCCTTTTCTATAGCCTCTGTCACCATGGGGGTGAGAAGGGTGATTACTGCCTGCGCTATCCCTGAAGGGGAGGCCGGGTCTGGTGATGGCTCGAGCGGGGGCCCTGGGAGAGCAATCTGAAGAGCAGGGCTAGGGGGAGAGGCCGCTGAGGCACCCTGTGTCTGCGCTGCGGCCGCCATGTTGGCTGCAGCATATGAGCCATCTCCCTCTGCCTGTGATGGGAGCGGCATCGAGCGAGCTGTCTGCCGCTCTACGAAGCGGTCCATCGTTCGGCTCCTGCGTTCCCCTGAGTGTGGAGGGGTGTGAGGAGGGGGTACCTCGGCAGTGGCGGGCTTGGAAGCAGGCTTTCGGATGAGTACGGCGGGAGCACTTTCCTACTAGCTCCTCTCCATGCGGGCGCCGGAACCGGAAGTCCCCATTATCCCTTCTGATGTTTGCCCTGGTCATTGGGGTCCTGGCAATCACCCTCAGATCTAACCCAGATATCCACGGGGTTAACTGCAGCAACCTGACGCACAAATGTGCCCTATATGCAGATGACGTTTTGCTATTTATCTCGGAACCTCACTTCTCATTACCAAATATTTGTAGGACCTTGGATGACTTTGGCAAAATCTCGGGGCTGTTTGTGACCTACTCCAAATCCGTGGCCCTCAATGTGAACTTGCCAGATCAATTAGTCTTCTCCCTCAAAAACAATTTCGGCTTCGGTAGGGCAGACGCCTCACTTCCTTACTTAGGGGTCCACTTGACTCCCTCTATAGACAATCTCTGCACAGCAAATTACCCCCCATGTTTAAAAAATTGGTCTCGGAGATGAAGGGGTGGGATAAGCTAGGGATTTTTTGGTTGGGAAGAATCAATTCCATTAAAATGAACTTACTACCTAAACTCCTTTATCTTTTTCGGTCCCTCCCCATACCGATTCCTAGGGATCCTCTCAATAAATTCCAAGCCAAGATCATCCGCTTTATTTGGGGCAACAAGGGCCATGGATTAAACAGAGAAACCCTGTTCTGGACCAGAGATCAAGGAGGGCTGAATCTACCAAACCTACTGTGGTATTACCAAGCGGCTCAACTTTCCCAACTTTCGATCATTTACTCTAAGAGCGCCCACCCCGATTGGGTACGGTTGGAGAGACAAGCTATCCCTAATCATACCATTGATTTCCTGTTATGGTGTCCTCCCAAGACTAGACCCCCAATATATTGACCCCTACTTTATCACACTCCTTCGCCCTCTGGGACAGTATCAAATCCATCCTCACTCTAACTTCCTTGTGGCGGCCTATCTCCCACTTATTTCACAATCCGCTTTTTCCCCCTGGGATGGACATCATGGCTTTTCGTTGGTGGCTGGACAAAGGTCCCTATAGAATTGGCCATTTTGTAGATTCCAGGGGCCCCCTTTCCATGGCACACTGTACAAGTAAGTTAGAGATGCCTGTAACAGAGAAATTTAGGCTCCAACAAATTTCCCAGGAAAGGATAAATCCGCCCCTCTATCATTAACAGCCTATGAACACTGGTGTGGTCAGTCCATGGAGCAGAGGGGGGGCATATCGGTAATCTATCTCTCCCTGGCCTCCTCCTCTGGCAAAACTAGATATATGAGGAACTGGGAGGGGGAGCTTGGCACTGAGTGGAACCAGGAGGTCTGGCACAGGGCCCTTGTGGCCTCCACGAGGGGCCTTTTCAACAATGCCTTAGTCGAGGCAAATCTAAAAGTGCTCTCACGATGGTACCTGGTTCCTCCCAGACTTGCCAAACTTTTTCCGAACTCTTCTCCACTGTGCTTCCGCCAATGCGGGCTAGTGGGTTCCATGCTCCACATTTGGTGGGAATGCCCCAAGATCAGGAGCTTTTGGATCAAAGTCTTCTATTTGATCAGGAAAGTCACGGGCCTCTCATTTCCAAAAACCTCACAATTAGCTTTGCTAAATATGATGGGCCCCGAAATTCCGAAATTGTCCAAACGCCTTATAACTTTTATACTATCAGGCACCAAAATCTCGATAGCTGGATCCTGGAAACAGCCCTATGTCTCCTTCCACCAGGTTAAGAAAAAATATCCTGAATTATGACGCAAGAAAAGACGGCACATATCTTTATGGACACCGTGGGGAGACATGAAGAAGTTTGGGAACCTTGGCTCGCTCATGTCGCGTGGTTCTGAGTCCTTTCTCCGACACCATCATCTCTCCTGTTCTTCTCCTCCTCCTCCCTTTCCTTCTTCTTCCCCTTCCTTTCTTCCCCTTTTCTATGCTCCATATGTCTCCTCTACACTTTTTCCTTTTTCTTTTTTTTATGTTTCTTGAGCTTCTTTTTGGGCAACAGTAATCAAGTGTCCAAACGAAACCTGGAACAAGTTCCGTTTGATTTTTTTTTATTTTTTTTCCCCCTTACCAAGGTTGTTAAATTTTATCTGCTTCCCTCTTCCTCTATACTGAGGTTATACCCTTGCTGTTACTTGGGCTGCTTTATAGTTTCTGTTTTCACAGCGAGCAGTTTTATCGCCAGCAGCACCATAGTTGGGGTACTCATGCCAAGCTCCTTGGATGGCGCCTGGCCTGGTTCTCGAAGTTTGGGAGGCCTTCCGGCCCCCTCAAGAGTGTGGGTCTTGTATTGATTAGTCCTCCTAGTTGTATCTACTACTCCCCTGGCTGCCTAACGAGGGGGGGGGGGGGGTGAGGGGGAGTTGCTTCTTCCGCTGAAGCACAGTTTGCTCCCAATCGGGGTGCCGTACAGGGTGATCTTAGCTCCACTGCCATGAATCCCCTGCCCCCCTCGTGGGGACAACCTAGGATTAGGCTTGTATGGATGGAGGCCTCAGTCTGTCTTCAACTGTATTTGACTATTAGTATAATGTGTGTCCGGGTCCACTTGTATTGGGCCTCTTGCTGATGTACTGTTCCTGTATTGCCTTTGTACTAATTTTTCTTTTTCTCAATAAAAATCTATTGAAAATAAAAAATCGCAATCAGCGTTTATTGATTGGTTTGCGCAAAAGTTGCAGCATTTACGGATGATGAGAATTAATTTCTGGGGTTT
The DNA here is from genome assembly GCA_018402905.1 of Glandirana rugosa. Taxonomy (NCBI): domain Eukaryota; kingdom Metazoa; phylum Chordata; class Amphibia; order Anura; family Ranidae; genus Glandirana; species Glandirana rugosa. The sequence continues at coordinate 65,576 of BLSH010099164.1, read as the reverse complement.
TTATTTATTTATTTTTTTTACTAGTAATGGCAGCGATCTGTGATTTTTAGCGGCACTGCGATATTGGGGCAGACATGTCGGACATTTTTGACACTTTTTTGGTACCAATGACATTTATCCACTTCAGCCCCGGAAGGTTTTGCAGCTTTAGGACCAGAGCACTTTTTGCGATTCGGCGCTGCGTCACTTTAACGGACAATTGCACGGTCGTGCGACGCTGTACCCAAACAAAATTTGCGTCCTTTTTTTCCCACAAATAGAGCTTTCTTTTGGTGGTATTTGATCGCCTCTGCGTCATTTCTGATCGTCGTTATAAACAAAAGAAGAGCGACCATTTTGCAAAAAAACCCAAATTTCTTACTTTTTGCTAAAATTCAAATCAAAAAAAAAATATAAAAAAACATTTTTTTTCACCGTTTTTGGCCGATTTATATTCTTCCTCATATTTGCGATAAAAAAAATCGCAATCGGCGTTTATTGATTGGTTTGCGCAAAAGTGGCCGCGTTTACGGATGGTGAGAATTCATTTCTGGGGTTTTTATTTTTTTTTTATTTTTTACTAGTAATGGCGGCGATCTGCGATTTTTAGCGGTACTGCGATATTGCAGCGGACATGTCGGACATTTTTGACACTTTTTTGGGACCATTGACATTTATTCAGCGATCAGAAATTTAAATGTCCACTGATTACTGTATAAATGTCATTGGCAGTGAAGGGGTTAACCTGCAGGGGGCGATCTAGGGGTTAATAGTGTTCCCTGGGTGTGTTCTTACTGTGGGGGGGTTGGGCTAACATGGGCATGAGAGATCTAACTGATCCCAGTGACAGGGATCAGTAGATCTCCCATGCCCCACTGACAGGGCGGGGAACCGCCGTGTTTACATCGGCGGTTCCCCTTCTTTTCCCTGTAGCCGCTCATCGCGGCTCGCCGGCGGACATCGGATCCGCCCGAGCCGCGGGCACACTCCTCGGGAGTGCGGCGGGTGGCCAAAATGCGAATCGCCGTTTATTTACGGCGATTCGCGCCCAGCTCCCCGACTGCCGCCGTGAAAAGACGGCGCACGGTCGGGAAGCGGTTAAACAGCGAACAGAAATATAAATGTCCACTGATTACTGTATAAATGTCATTGGCAGTGAAGGGGTTAACCTGCAGGGGGAGATCTAGGGGTTCTAACTGTGAGGGGGCAGGGCTGTCAGGGACATAAGAGATCTTTCTGATCCCAGTGACAGGGATCAGTAGATCTCATATGTCCCCACTGACATAGCTGGGAACCGCCGTGTTTACATTGGCGGTTCCCCGTTCTTTCCCTCTGGCCGCTCATCGCATCGCTCGCGCCCCCCCTAGCTGCAACTCCACACTGCAGCAGTAAATATACTGTGCGCAGTGTGGAAGTGGTTAAAGGAATATTTCATTTTTATTGTTTCACTTTAAGCATTATTAAAATCACTGCTCCTGAAAAAACTATCCAATTAAAAACTTTTTCTTGCATTGATAGATATCCCCTAGGGCAGGGATATGCAATTAGCAGACCTCCAGATGTTGCAGAACTACAAATCCCATGAGGCATAGCAAGACTCTGATAGCCACAAGCATGACAACCAGAGGAAGAGGCATGATGGGGCATGATGGGGCTTGTAGTTTTGCAACAGCTGGAGGTCCGCTAATTGCATATCCCTGCCCTAGGGTATGGGGACCCGGGTCCCCATACACTTTTTATGGCAATAACTTGCATATAAGCCTATAAAATGAGCACTTTTGATTTTTCATGTTCGGGTCCCATAGACTTTAACGGTGTTCGAATGTTCGCTCAATTTTTTTTGTCTGTTCGCATGTTCTGGTGTTCGGCCCATCCCTATTAAATGACATGGAAAGGCAAATACTGAGAAAACAGGATCCTCGAATACTAAAATAGCTTTCTTTTTCATGCTGGCAGATTTAGGAACTATTTGCCTTTTCATGTTAATTTATATTTTGAACAAAGAACAATCCTCCTGCGCTCAGATATATTGTTCCAAAGGAGATGTAATAGAAAATAAATAGCTGAGGAATGGATGTAAGTATTCCTCCACTCACAGGGTCTTGCAGCCCCCCTCAGGACCATGGGCATCCAAAGGTACTAAGAGACAAACAAGAGAAGGGCTCACCGACCAAGTGCAATACCGTTAAAAATATTTATTAAGAATAAAATGACAGAGGGTGTGTACTCACAAACATAGGAGATATAAAGGCCCATCAAAGTCACAAAATGAACAGAACGCCTCCAGGACTACTGGGATGCTTCAAATCAGCAAGGAGACCAGAACGTGTCCATAGTGGCCAGGCTAATGCCTCTCCAGGGTGAACCCTCTTCTTCAGAGCCTACGGACCAAATGCCCTACCCCACACACATATATATATATATACATATAGATGTAATGAGCTCTAATTGCAATTTCCCTCCCCCTCCCCTCAGGACGGGGACAGTACCTGGAGGTCGGATCTAACCACAGCAACAAATGACCGGACCCACACCTCTTGAGGGTGTAGGAGGGGAGAGATGTGCATATGATGAACAGTGCACTCAGATACAGATGTTAGTATACATACAGTTTTAATTACATTAGTGCCCACAACCCATATGTATGTTCAAATATATATGTCCCAAAGGATGATCACCATTACACCATAAAGTGAGAATCATAGCAGAGAAATATTTGTTTAAACTGGCACACAGCGGTGCCCTTTTACATACCCACATGCACCTGTTCCAGCCACAGAGAACATTTGGCTTACAGGTAAGGCTTACAGAGGAAGTAATCATCGGGCATTTGTTCCTCTTAGAGTCCCACACTCAGGTGGGACGCACGCTATGCTGACAGACCCATAAATGAGGCGGATCTGCGTTCCACCAACACTAGGTGTCACTTCCGGGTCACATGCAGCGTCACTGCCATTGGGAGAAGGGGGACCGAATGCACAGCATGATGGGAGACGGGGGCGGGCTCAAACTGTAGGTGTCCGCCCAGCCTTCTCACAATCCGAAGCAAGCACAAAAACAATCAAAGCTGCATGGAAAACACTAGAGAGCCGCCCGATGTTCATTGGCTTCTCTTAATGCATGAGTAGGGGCTATTAGGAGAAGGATGATGTGCAAGGGCAGACAAAACACCCTAACAAATGCATCTCATCCCAACTCCAGGCGATAATGGAACAATGAGAAGGAAAACTGTATCGATAGATATCTATGCAAATATACTGATATACAGTAATGGTTGGCACAAAAACCAATCACATACAGTTGTGCTCATAAGTTTACATACCCTGGCAGAATTTATGATTTCTTGGCCATTTTTCAGAGAAAATGAATGATAACACAAAAACATTTCTTTCGCTCATGGTTTGTGTTTGGCTGAAGCCATTTATTATCAATCAACTGTTTTTACTCTTTTTAAATCATAATGACAACCGAAACTACCCAAATGACCCTGATCGAAAGTTTACATACCCTAGTTCTTAATACCCTGTATTGCCCCCTTTAACATTAATTACAGCGTGAAGTCTTTTGTGGTATTTGTGGATGAGGCTCTTTATCTTCTCAGATGGTATAGCTGCCCATTCCTCTTGGAAAAAAGCCTCCAGTTCCAGGAAATTCTTGGACTGTCTTGCATGAACTACACATTTGAGATCTCCCCAGAAGGGCTGAATGATATTGAGGCCAGGAGACTGAGATGGCCACTCCAGAACCTTCAACAGTACTTCCTGTCTAGATTATTGTGCTCTTCTCCAGCCAATATCTTGCTCCTTATGCTCCTGACAACATCTGTATCTTTCTTCCCACTTATTACAACCTTTGGCTTGTTCCTTGATTACACTTCCACTTGATCCCACCCTGCAACCATGTGTTACTGACTTTTGGCTTGTTTACTGACTATGCTTCTTCTTGATCCCTATCTGCTACATCTGTTACCAGACCCTGGCATGTTAACTTTCTGGTGAGGCAATACTGAGGATTAGGAGACTGGAAGGAGTGCCCTGGGAATTAGTCTTAGTTGCACTATCATGTTACACATGCATTGTTGTTTGTTTGTCTTTAAATAATTTTGTCCTTTTCTCACTTTGTAGCTATGGGGTGCTCTATGTCGTTAGTCCCACCTTTCTTCTTCATGCTTAATCTCCATTTATCATATATACTGTATTCTGCTGGAGCTAGACACAATATGATATTGACCTATCTCATGTTAACAGTTATGATCTGCACAAATTTTTTGGATTAAAGCTTTCTTCGATCTTCAGGGTGTCATTTGAATCACTTCGCTGTCTGCCAAGCTACTAAGACTGTTAGTTAAGCTATATCACCACAACTGGATCAGTATTGGGAGATCACACTTTCAGTGCTTAGCTTGCTGAAGCAGATTATGCACCCTCCCAATCCCATTGGACTAGATAGGGAGAGTATGTACTCCTTAGTCACCCATAGAATTTGGCATACTTATTGCCCACAACTTCCAAGTGCAATTCCTACAACTTTTTTGGATCTGATAAATTCCCTTTTGTATAAACCCAATTTTTCTTTTTAATTTGTTTTCTTGCCTCAGCCCCTATTCTCTCTTTTCCCCCCTTTTGCGATGGGACCAGATGGGGGTACAGCTTCCACTTTACCAAACAGGAAAACAGTCAAGTTCACCTCATATAATGTCAAAGGCCCTAATGTTCCAGAGAATAGATCACAGTTACTCAGCAATCTGGCTAAGATACACAGTCAGGTTTTTTCTTACATGAAACCCATTTTAATTTGGGGAAGGTCCCTAAATTGTCCATCTGCAGTTACCCCGTGGTATATCACTGTCCCATCACTATTTCCACAGCCAAGCATGTGAGCATAAAAAATAGTCTAGCTTACCTCACTAATTTTTGAACACGGTGTTCTGGTCCTGGGGACGTTAACTTTGCCTACATTCCCCTGTTCAATGTGTCAGGGGGATCATTCCACCATTCTTACTCTTGCCTGAGACAGCTGAAAGCCAAACCCCTACCTCTTCAATTTAGTGAACATTTGGTGTTTCAACCACCCTAATGAAAGTGATTACGCCTTATGTCCTGTCCACCAGACATATTCTCAAATAGATCGTTTTTTCTCCTCACAAGGAACAACCCAGGGACTGTTCCACCTTGATCAGTGCAATCCTTCTTTCAGATCATGCTTCTATACATTCGAAGCTATATATGTCACTTACCATGACAAAATGTCACCTAAGAGATTGAATGAAGCACAATTTTGAGTGTTTATATCATACTTCCAACTGAATGATGTGCCAGAGACTGGGCCACTTATTCTGCTGGAGCCTCACAAATGCACCATTAGAGGTATTTTCTTCAAATATGGGGCCAAATTGAAGAAAGAGTGGTTTACTCCTCCTGCTGCCTTATACAGCCAAGTCAGGTAGTTGAAATCTGTACAAAAACAGTCTCTCACCTTATCTGCACATAAAAAGCTGATGGCTTTGAGAGAGAGGCTCAATTAGTTAGTATTGTAAACAGAGGGATGGTGGGGTCCTAAGATGTCTCTGGACTAAAATAGTCAGGAACACTGTGTTGCCTCCCCAATAACAAATTTGCAAGAAGAAAGGCCCACGGGGATTTGACGCAGCACAGAGTTCCCACAGTACCAAAAAGTATGCAAAAGAGTATGAAAAAAGTACACAATTTATTAGATCAAGGTTAAAATTGTCACATGACAAATAGGCTGATTGCCATATACAACCATAATGATATACAATTAAAACCAAGTGGATACAAAGATAGCAGTGTGGAAGCTGGCAAACCCTCAATTGGAAAGGTGTCCTAGTGATGAAGGTTTGGCTTCCTCTCCAACATGTTTCGAAGTTATTTGGTATTGTAACAAACTTCTTCCTCAGGGAGAAAAGGTCACTGTATAACTTTGATTCTGAAACACAATATAGAACATAAATAGAACACAGTATAATACAAAAGTTTTTGCCTATAAACACAAAATAGCTGTTGGGGCACATACATATATACAAATTGATGACCATAATTTATGCATGCGGATCAAAGGGGTCCACTGGTTGCTACTTACCCCTATGATTTAAGAGAAAATGTACACCAGCCCGGAAAAGCTGTATCAAAGTCAGGTAAGAGGAAACCCCCAATGAGTGATGGGGGAAAAAAGAACCAGAAATGGCCCGCCCTGCCACGTCCTTCCAGCGCGTCCGCAAATGTCTCCCACAAGAATCAATGGTAGGAAACAAAGTCAAACCCAAGAGCAAGGCGGATAGCCTACGGTAAGAAAATTTAGATGTGAGTTAATAAAAATAGAACCAATGGGAGAGCGCTATTATAGAGATCCATTCCCAAATCTTCTTACTATATAAAGAAGTAATGTGCTAGTGCAGAGCGATTGTGGGTGGATATGGCTAGAAGGCCTGTAAGTTGAAAGTGTATTAAGGTTAATGTATTGAAGCAGCATATATAATAAACAAAAAATATAGAGCCTTCAAATATATGCCAAAAGCTCACGTGACCTACCCCAGCGATAAAGGGCGTCCAGTGCAGCAGCAGCCAAGGTTCTGTGTGCCAAGCAGTATCAATGTTGCTGTGTGTTGGCCAAAGTTTAAGTACAGAATCTAACAGAGAGACCCCTCCTATGTTGTGGGAGGAACCCACAACTGAGGAGTCTCATTGGTTAAGAGGTCATGGCGCTGCATAAAGATGTGCAGCGCCATGAGAAGTACCATCAGATGATGGCGTCCGCAGAGCTCCAGGGTCGGCGAATGCCTCCCGCCGATTCCCCACCATGGCGGCGTCCCACGCGGCCGCACATCCGAGGAGGAAACTCCATGTGCGCAGACGCGCCCGACGTCATCACGGCGCCGACGCGCCCAGCAGTCCCTGCGCTCCAATGCCGACCAACCACAAAAAGGAAGGCGGGCCCAAGAACACGGCCGACCAAGAACAACCCCCCGGACCGCAAACACCGCCCAGAGGGCTGGGCGCGCCGGGGGGAGACATAGCAGCTCGCACAACAAGGAAGGGGCAGGAAGAGAGCCACACAGGGACCAGGCTCAACATGGATCATTGCAAAAAGCATTGAGAGTATTGTGTGTCACAGACATTAACACAAAATCAGTTGTTAAAAAGGGGTTAACAATGCCGGGGGGCCAACCAAGAACCACCGATCCGCATACATTTACAAGAGTATTGCCCATAAAGATGACATTTAAATGGATAAAAAAGAAGCATGTACACGATGTAAATACAAATCAGCAGGGTCAACCTATCAGCACTCAATTAATGTTGGATCAAAACCACCCGAGGAGAACCCTGGGAGGTATGGTTTAAAGTTTAGCACCCCATTTAATCCTGGGGGTGCCGTAGCATTTAGTGTTACAATCCATCTGAGTTCGCGTTGTAATAAAGTTTTATCCATATCTCCCCCACGTGGATTGGTATGCACCCTGTCCAGGGCCAAAAAGCGGACCACAGGCATGGTACCGCCGTGTATGTCCCTGACATGGCGACCTAAGGGGGTATCAGGGTCATTTTTCCTCATATTGAAGACATGTCGGGCCACCCGCCGGCGAAACTGTTGCACAGTCTTGCCCACATAGAAACAGCCACAACCACAGTGCAGTAGGTAAACTACCCCGGTGGTTAGACAGTTCACATAGTGTTGGGGTTTAAAGGTCCCAAAGTTGGGTAACTTGATATGTTTTCTCGTGTCTAAATACTTGCAGTGTGAGCATGCCCCACAGGTGAAGGTGCCCCGATAAGAACAGGGGTCACCCTCCACATGTGCCGCATGCTCGCTATGTACCAACATGTCTCCAATGGAGGTAGCTCGCCGGTATGTGATAAGGGGTTTTGGGGGCACTAAATGTCCTATCACAGGATCTGAGGTAAGTAAGTGCCAAGTAGGACCCCTTATCACATACCGGCGAGCTACCTCCATTGGAGACATGTTGGTACATAGCGAGCATGCGGCACATGTGGGGGGTGACCCCTCTTCTTATAGGGGCACCTTCACCTGTGGGGCATGCTCACACTGCAAGTATTTAGAAACGAGAAAATATATCAAGTTACCCAACTTTGGGACCTTTAAACCCCAACACTATGTGAACTGTCTAACCACCGGGGTAGTTTACCTACTGCACTGTGGTTGTGGCTGTTTCTATGTGGGCAAGACTGTGCAACAGTTTCGCCGGCGAGTGGCCCAACATGTCCTCAATATGAGGAAAAATGACCCTGATACCCCCTTAGGTCGCCATGTCAGGGACATACACGGCGGTACCATGCCTGTGGTCCGCTTTGTGGCCCTGGACAGGGTGCATACCAATCCACGTGGGGGAGATATGGATAAAACTTTATTACAACGCGAACTCAGATGGATTGTCACACTAAATGCTATGGCACCCTCCAGGATTAAATAGGGTGCTAAACTTTAAACCATACCTCCCAGGGTTCTCCTCGGGTGGTTTTGATCCAACATTAATTGAGTGCTGATAGGTTGACCCTGCTGATTTGTATTTACATTGTGTACATCCTTCTTCTTTTTTATCCGTGTAAATGTCATCTCTATGGGCAATACTCTTATATCCGTCAGTGTATCACCTATTGTTCTTATGTGCCAATGATCATTTGTTCACAGTAGACAATAATTCGTTGTATAAAATCATATTGTTTTGTATAACCTTTGTAAATGTATGCGGATCGGTGGTTCTTGGTTGGCCCCCCGGCATTGTTAACCCCTTTTTAACAACCGATCTTGTGTTAATGTCTGTGACACACAATACTCTCAATGCTCTTTGCAATGATCCATGTTGAGCCTGGTCCCTGTGTGGTTCTCTTCCTGCCCCTTCCTTGTTGTGCGAGCTGCTATGTCTCCCCCCGGCGCGCCCAGCCCTCTGGGCGGTGTTTGCGGTCCGGGGGGTTGTTCTTGGTCGGCCGTGTTCTCACAACCGGTTTCAAATTCATGTCTTAGATTGTCTCTCTGGGGAGGATACAACACCCTCCTTGGGTGTTGACTCCTCAGAGTAACCAATTCTCCAGTACCGCGACGTGTAGAAATACTACTACCGCGGTCTACTACCGTAGGCGTCTCGAGGTCCCAGCCGCTTACGGAGGGCGGCTAAGGGGCGGTACCGCCGCAGGGTGCGCCGGCGTGTAGGCTCCTCCTTTGAGCGGCTGCATTAGTGCCGCGGCTGCGCGGGTCGTCAGGGCGCGAGGTTCCGGCTGGTTGGTGTTTTTCCTTCCGCCCGGGTTCTTGTGCCGGCTGGTTCTTGTTGGGGGGCCT